>CAWUFW010002355.1:1800000-2264125 GCA_963921515.1 Calotriton arnoldi
AGTCTAATGTGCTTCTTATGAGGACAGGAGTAATACGTATGGCCCGGATTGTTAGGACTTTTAATGCTCCAGATGTCGGCCAGACCATGACTGCGTATAAGAGAGGTCAGTGCCCTATATACTCTGGGCTTTTGCCCCTGGTACCGCCAGTCACTGTGAAGCTCAGCTGATAAATTGAGGTCACCACAGATAACCAGCGGACAGGGCCAAGTTGCCAGTTCTACCTCAAGGTCTTCAAAGATCTTCGTGTCCTCTTGATTTGACCCATATATTGCACAAATTGTGCAGCCTACCTCCAGTTCTACCACTACCCACCGCCCTAGCGTGTCTGACAACTTGCGCTTGGCCACCCCCATGGCAACCTTTGCAAAAATCGCAACCCCCAAATATTGGAACACAGAGGTACAGGCCAGCATATTGTATCCGCCTATGCCAATCAGATTCCTTTCCCCCCCCAGGGGATATGCGTCCCCTGTAAACACATGACATTGAGCGTGTTCATTCTAATCAACTCGGCCAGCCTTTTCCTCTTGTTTCTATCGTTCAATCCACCCACATTTATTGTGCATCTGTTTATGCTACCCATTTAAGCCTGGTTTAAACCAGCCTAGTGTGCCTTCACATGCATTGATCCATACATAAGATAACAGTTTTACATTAGCCTTTGTTTCATCTCTGGGTATATACATTTTTAAAAAACAACCCCCCTTCCCACCACCACCCCTGAGAAGCTCTCAAACTGCAGTCTGCGCGTGAGATGAGCACAGCACACATGACCGAGAGCTATATATTGATACAATCTTATATATACTGCCCTGTGATAGTTCCTACTAGATCCTATTAGTTCATCTATACTTTTTCTTTAACATTGAGCATATATCTATTTATATTTTCCCCTTTATTTTTTTCCCCCCAATTCTTCTTCCCCCTTTTCCCCTCCCATTTCAAAGGGTATCACCGACACTATCGCTGCTCTCCTTTTATCATCTAATTCCTGGTTATATTCTTATCCTATTTTGTTCCTACATAATGGCCCATTAATCAGATCCACCAAAACAGAATTAAACATCTCTTATGCTTTTTGATTTTTAGGCCTTCCAAATATTCTTTTGCCTTAATTTCAGAAGAGAAAAACGCGTTTCCCCCCCCCACCCCCATCACCTTTAACTGTGCTGGATTAATCAGGAAGGCTTGTGCATTCTTGTCCTGAAAGGGCTTGATCAGCTGTCTTAGCCTCCAGCACCTTTCCACCGTAGCGTGGCAAAAGTCTGGGCATACAAAGAATGATACTCCCCCACTGGTTCTCATCGACTCGGGCCTAGATTTTTCAGAAATTGCCTGACGGAGCAGAAAATTTCCAAAATAAACAAGGATGGCCCGAGGCTTCGCATCTTCTTTTAATGGATATCTCGGCTTAAAAGGGATTCGGTGGGCTCGCTGTATCTCATGTGCCCAATTCCAGTCAATCAATTCGGGAAGGGCAGCCTTTAATAACTCCACTACATAGGTTCGAGTATCCGACCCCTCCACTCCTTCAGGGACCCCAAGCACGCACAAGTTGTTCCGCCTCTGCTGATTCTCGTGATTCTCCAGCTCATGAGCCTCGGTTTGTGCTTGCGTTGTTATAAGGTCCGTCTCTGTTGTAGCTATTCTAGTTTTGAGGTCTGTCATTCGCTCCCCGATAGAGTTACATGTTTTGGCCACTTTCCTGACCACCCCCTGTACTTTACGCAGGGCAGACTGGGCTTTCCGACTGCCCTGGTGTGTCTCATCCCGATGCATTAGTATCGCCTGATATATGGCCTCGAATGTTGGAGATCTGGAGTGGCTAGGCCTGTGTCTGCCGCCTCCCCTGGTGGAGTGCCTGACAATTGATTCGTGGGTGTGTAGTCCCAAGTAAGGTTTTTGCCTCCTAAACGTTGCGAGGCAGATTTCCTTCTTGCTTTGCGAGCAGTTAGGGCTCGGGCTCCATCACTCTCTTCGGGATCGCTGAATTCAGAGGAGGATCCAAGCCCATCCTCTGACCACTCAGCCCCATCTGAGACTGAAGAAAACAGTCACTTGGTTCTCTCTCAGGGTCACCTTTATCGCCTTTATAAGCCTCTTCTCAATCAGAAGACCCAGATACTGAACCTCAGGCAAACAGTACTGAAGCTTGTTCGGGGACACCTTGTGTCCATTCTCTGCCAGACGATTCAACAAAGCCACAGTATCTATTCTGCAAGCATCCTCCGTTTCCGAGGCAACCAGAGGATCATCTATGTACTGGACGAGAACTGAATTCTGCATCAGTACCAGACTCTCAAGATTCTTTTTCAAAATCTGATTGAAAATGGACGGACTTTCAGTATACCCTTGTGGGATATGACACCACATTAACACACGGTTTTCCTGTCGGAAAGCAAATAAATATTGGCTTTCCTCATGGAGGGGTATTGAAAAGAATGCTTGGCATAGGTCAATGACCGTAAACCATTCTGCTTCACAAGGTATTTGGAACAAAATTACTGCTGGATTCGGTACCGCAGGACGACATGGAATCACAATCTCATTAACCCTTCAGAGGTCCTGAACAATTCTATATTTGCCGATGGGCTTCTGCAACCCCATATTAGGTGAATTACAGGGGCTTCCTCTTATCTCCTTCAGAATGCCTTGTGCAATCATGGACTCAATTACAGGTCTTATTCCGGCCACAGTCTCCGGAGTCAAATTGTACTGCAGCGTCCTTGGGAATTCAGCATTTGGCTTGACCTGTACCTTAACTGGTTGAACTCCTTGAATCAGACCTATTTCTTCCCCAGTAAAATCCCACACCACAGGAGAGACCGAATCCCTCAAATCAACTGGTAACTCTTCCGTGGTTAGGACAGGAAACATCTCTGCACAAAAGTCCTGACTTGCCAACTTGAAGGCAGCATCGTTGTCACGTCTGTAATTCTACTCCCTTCGGAGTAAATAGATGGTACAATTTAACTTGCACAAAAGATCACGTCCTAGTAAACAAACTGGACTTAAGTCACACACCACGAACTGGTGGCAATCCTGAAATGTTCCTATTCTCACAGGTAACTCATCTCTCAGTGGAATGGTCTTTTTCTGATTAGCAACTCCTACAACTTGGATCGATTGTCCAGAGAGGGGTAGGTTGGGAACCACTGCTGATCTTACAGAAGAGCGGGTAGCACCGGTAACAATCAAGTATGTAATGGGATGACCGTTAACATCTGCCTCCACGAACGGTCCACTCTGGTCTACCTCTAAGGCTACCCCAAGAGTACAACCTTCCTCCCCCCTCGGACACCGTCTTTGCAATGGGTCTGGATCAAAATTGTCTGATGTTTCAATGAAAGGCATCTGTTGGTACACACAATTGCCTTGGGAAACTATCGGAGGTTGGGGTACCTGTACCGGCTGGTCTAGACCTCCCCATACATGGACCTAGGTCTAGTCACAGTGTTCAAACCATTAGACACTTGCACATTTTCCTCATATTGCATCTGATTAGCTGAGTTTAGACGACAATCGCGCTTCCAATGCCCGATCTTGTGACAATAATGACAGGAGTATTGCTCCTCACATTAACCCACTCCACTCCTGTCCCAGGATCTATTCCTCTTTCTCTCCCTTGTCCTGGAGGAGTGGACACATTTTGGTTCACTCCTCGACCACTCCCCCATCTCCTACCCATTGTACCTCCATTCCCCTGTGGTAGATCTGGTCTCTCTGCATTTCTCAACTGTACCATCGTCAACTTATCCTTCATTTTCTTATGCTTAGACTCCACTTCATTGCTACAGTACTTAGCATAACGCAGAATCTCATCCACCGACTTGTTCTGCCAACAGATTAAAGGTTGCTGGATCTTTAAACTAATCTCAGACCTTAATCCCAGCACAAATTTTCAAACAAACTGTCCCATGTCTTCTGTTCCAGCGCATCCAGCCCACTTTGCTGTTTGAAGGCTAGTAGGAGTCTCTCATAATAATCATTCACCAACTCCTTGGGCTCTTGGGTAGTTTGATCAATCTTGAGCCAATCAATGCTTCGTGGGGCAACTTTAGAATGGAGCCATGTAACCACCTGCTCGTATTTATCATCACCTCAGGCAAAGAGCCATGGGTTACAGGGTCTCTTTCTGGTTCTACAGTGGGCCACTCAATTGTAATTTTGCACGCCGTCCACAGATCACCTGGGACCACAATATCAAACAAAGTGTTCAAATCTACCCACAATACCTTCTAAATTTTCACAAAACGGTCAATTTGCTTATACCATTCGACAGGCTTTTCCCTCAGCCGAGGGAAATCATTTGTGAAAGAGGCCAAATCACCCCTGCTCCAAGGCACATGCACATACCCTCCGTTTGGCACCTCTCGCAATGGGTAATTTTCCTACTCTCTTGTTTTCCCTCCGGGAGGCAGAGTGTCTCCTATCCCTTTCTTGGCACTCTTTTTCTTGGACCACCTCTCTTCCCATCTATCCAACTCTTTCCATGCTCACATTCCTATGACTAATTCTCGAATCTGGGCTTTCAAACCTACTATTCTCTTCTCTTCCAATTCCTGATCAGTGTAGTTTAACCTATGATTTCCCTGTAACATTTTGGTTTTTGTCAAATCCACATCGTACTTCCGTGCCAATTGGACTAAGGTCTCGTGAGCTCGCTTTGCCTTCCGAGTAACATCCTTCGCCACAAATAACAGCTCATCTTGATCGTAAAGACCTGTCCTTTCCAACGGCAAGTTCCCATCAATTACCTCATCTACCTCTGCCTTCAATTTCAGTACATCCAGCAATTTTGCCTTCATTGCAACCTTAAGTGTTCCCTGATTTGTCACATTACATTGTTCTTCCCTGTCACAACTCAGACTTCTCCAGCGATTCTCCGTCCCTTCAGCTTGAGTGGTGGGCCGGGCTTCCCTCTCACAACTCTGACTCTTCAATCGACTTTACGACCCTACACTCTGGAAACCAGGTTGTGTTCTAAGTACCTCTTGCCTCATTCCCACCTCTGGTGTCCTTCCCATAGTTCCCCTCACTGGGGGGACCCACATTCTTAATTTTGACCTAGAGTTTGCCAGTGTACCTTACCGTCTTTTTTCAGACCCGATGCACACCCTTGAAGGGTCTACCGTCACTGGCAGTGGAGTACTAGCTTCCACAGGCACCAAGGATACACCCGTCCCTCCCATTGTGATAATTCCTCCAGAGATAGTTTCTTCTCCCATTCCGGTCTGCTGTTGACCCCTGTTTTCCCCTACGTTCGGAGTATATATCGAGACCACAGGTCCAATGGTAACCGGCACTGTGAGGGCTTCTGGTAACCGTATGGCACTGTCAACTCCTCTCATCTCAGTATTTCCAACTACTGGCTTTCCTGCCCCTTCTGGTCCCGCTGAGATCTTTCCCACTACTCTTGCATTAGGGCCTACCGGAGCCGATCCCGCTCCTTCTGGGTTTCCTTCCTCCACCGATTCTCGTCGCCCCACCTCATACTGGGGGTTTTAAGGTGAGGAACACTCTGCTAATAGTCTATCTAACAGACTATCATGTGTGTCACTGCCATCCTCTGTATTCTCATTTCATGTACCAGCTCCTTGTACCAACAATGGGTACAGTATTTCTCCCTGGATGGTGTGCACCCTCCATCTTTTCAACTGAGCATCCCATCTTGCATCTTGATATGATTTCATTGCCTTTCTCATCCTTTCCAGAGAATTTTCTCTTCGTTTAGCCTGTGCTGCTCGCATCCATGCATCTAATGCCTCAAATTGCGTGGGTCTAGGTGGAGGTTTTAATGAGAACATCACTCCCCTTAACTCATACAACACATCCAATCTAAATGACCCATAATGTGGAAAAGACAATTCTCCCTCTTTTTCTGTAATTTAATGCCAATTTTGGAGCCACACTATAGTATGAAGTCCTACGTTTGTTGCCATATAGTGTGCCGGGGTATTCTCTGGCGGGGCTTCTTCCCCTACCCGAGTTACCACACCTGAATCTCCTCTAGATATATCTCGTAATACCTTAAAACATCTAATTTTGAATCCAATTGTTACAGAACACAATTTTCCTTTTTCAATTCTTGCCGAGAACCCTCCAATCTCAGCGCGGCATTACACCGACCGGCCTATCAAACTGCGGCACACTCTGACGTCACCTTTTCCTTCTTGCAGCGGCTCACCCTCCTTCACAATCACACCATGTGAATTTGCTCTCTCATTCGTACAACCAAGTAACGGTTTACCCTAAAGTTACGAAACCAAGTAACTGCCTACCATGCAGTCACAGTAACATAGAGTTACAGAAAACCAAGTAATTGTCTGTCATCTAAAATATCGATAGTATACACTCTCTTAAGAATCATTCACACCCCGTGACCCACGACCTGCGTTAGTCACTCGCACCGCTGTAGTCTCCCCCTTGCACACGAGGTTTTCCACACACTACTATTGAATCCACTCACACAAAGTTCCCTATCCCAAGTGAGTCGTCGATAGCTCTCCACGAAACCCACATCCAATGATGAGACAATTACAGCCAAGTGGTGCCTTTTACACCACGAACCTATCCAAGGATTTTGGACTACTCTTGAGCCCGAATACCAAAACCTCCTGGAGCGCAAGTGTTCGGACCAGTAAACCGATAAACCCCCGTTCACTCGACTATCATCCCAACTCCGCAAAATATCACACAATCAATTCACCGCAATCTAACAGACATCACTATTCATACTCACGCCACCGCTGTCTTCGCCGACCATCAATTTCCGTCGACCTCCGTCAACGCCCGCCGTCCTCTGCTCTCGATCATGGGCCTCTATGGGTCTAATTCTGTTCTAGATTTTTCTGGGTTCTCCCCTCACTTCTAGAGGCAACCATCCTCTGCTACCAATTGATGGGGCCAGATTCCACATTCTAGATTTACTTAGGAACCTCTGGGTGATGGTCTTTATTGCCTGCTGATTAAGTGTGGTAGGGAGAAAACAATTTTTACGGATTATACATTCCCCTTCCCCATGCGTCTAAAGAAGCATAAACTCTTGATTCAAGTTTGCTAAATTTATTATAAGGCCAAAAAGAGCAGAACATAAGTACACCTCAATATTAGAGTATAGAGCTACATGAACACCAATACAGAACCAAGCCTACGAATATAATTAATTCGGCACAAAGTAATGAATTCCAAAATAAAAACACAACTGAGTATAGACGCTGCGTCCAAATCTTTCTTCATTTATATTTTGGAATTAGAAGAGTAATCTGTCCCTACTCTACTTCTAGAGTGACATCCCTACTTAACTTCCCAGTTGATTCCCCTCAAAAGGTGTCAACACGTGAAGACTTCCTAAGATGCACACGTTAAATGGGTCAAGTAGCATAAAGCTACGGAGCTCGTTCTAAGATGCTCCCTTTCCTCAGTCCAAAGCAGAAGTTCCCCGAATCTGTCCCTGTTCCTAATACAAAAGACAAAGTTAAACCCCTAACAGGTCACATGGAAACCTGCTCCAAGAACACCTCCTTTAGGTAATTTTCCACAAAACTCTAATTAATTCAGGCTTCTTCCAATGACTTTGGTTCCCAGGTTTCACCCAACACGAACGGCGTCCTCCCTTCTATCTTTTCAGACCCTTAAAAGACATTCCTTTCCTCCCTATGTCTCTTCTTAAATCTTAACGATGTTGAATTCCTGCACCTGCAGTAGGGACGAGAAAGAAAAACTCTCTACAAACACAAATTCTAACTAACTTAAAACTTGAGAGCAGACAAGGAGAAACAAAACTTAGAGAAACGAAAGCTAGGCCTACAAGATTGGCTAACCTAAGAACATCCATTAATACACACCCATTACACGAGTCTTTATATGAACCGCTCATTCAGAAGTAGATACATTCTATATTGCATAATATTCGTGATATGCATGTATGACTACATGGTTTTTCTAAACACGTGCAAAGTCCAAATTATTCTCGTATACAGCATTACAGATTTCATTCTAATGTTGTTATAGAGCGAACAAGCTCCATTCTAATGACATGGATTACAGCAAAACAACAAGGTATATGTGAGTGCAGATTATTCACGAGTATAATGCACCCCTACAAATTTTAAGAGCGCCGAGGGCTCTATCAATAACAAGGCACCAGAAAGATAACAAGCTTTGTCAAAGCCAATCGATCCTGACTTGGCACGCTAGTACAATGGTGATTTTTTTATTGTGAGTACATGCAACAAAAAATAAAAATAAGAAAAAATAAAACATACAGGACATATAAAATGTGTTGGCCATATGCTTGCAATAAATATATTACATTATAAAAAAAGAATCACCATTGCATATATTTTTAATAACGCAATACTGGTGGTTCTAAGCAGGCAGGTGGAGTTAGAACAAGCTTAGAAACCTTTTTAGTTGAATGCATATCACTGGAAGGAAAAGTGCATTGGCCTAGTAAAGTATTGTCCCAACAGCCCTGGTACTGAAGAGCACTTCTTTTTAGAGAGATGTGCACTTGTTATTATGTCCGATTCAGTCAGTTGGATTGCAAGAGAGCCAATGGATGATGGGATCTGACCTGTTGCCCAATGCTGTTTGACATGGTGGGTAGAAGCAAAATGTGAATGATGGTTGAATAAGCCAATGAATGAAGAGGGCTGACTGAAAGCGCGCGTGTATATATCTCTCAGTGGTAGTCGCCACTGTGTAGTTATAGTTAGGTCAAGGGGTGCTTTAATTCATACCACAAGCGCGTGTGGGTGCAAAAAAAAATCCTTAATTTTTTATTACATTCATCTGGTGAAACAAGTAAAGCTGTGTCTAGGCCACACCTAAAAAGTTTGTTATTTAGACCGGGCAGAAACGGAAGATCTCTTGATTCCTAGTAAATGTTGTGAAGACTGCAATATAATTGTGGTGATTCTGCTGGGGCACTTGTGCTGGTGGTAAACGTGCTACAGGTGGATTTAGGACATATGCCAAGAATCGACAAATTGTACAATACTGCAAATGTTTAAATCAGATCTAAGGTTGAGTCATATACCAGGATCCCATCAGTTTCAACTCAAGCACAGTTACAATTTTGCATCATGGTCATTTAATTTCAGTGTTCGTCAGATGCTGCAGGTGAATGAGTTGTAACAAGGAAGTCCTGCGGACAGGATTTTAGCAATTTTCATTTGGCTAGGACATATCACAATTAAGTGAAATTGGAGGTCATGCTTTGTAACTAGCTTGATTTTTACTTGACCACACCATAACAAATATTATTAGGTGCTCAAGCACCTAATAATAAGCTGTCTCTTCCGAGAAAGTTAACCGCATATTTTGGCTGCACCCGATGCATCACAAATTGTTCAAGTTACAGGTAAAATATGTGGGAATAATCATCGAATTTTAAGTGCTCAGGGCATCATCTTACAGGGACCCGAGTTCCAGTGTTAGTTGGCACTCCACATGAAAATGGCTCACTAGCCTTAAAATGATTTATACAAATACACCATAAAAAAGATATCCTATTTAGTAAGCCTGCTGATTTCCACACTTAGAGGCTTGGACTTAACTGCCTCGGGAAACTTATGAATGCCCTGGTCAAAACTCATTTACGGCAGGTTGTGAATCACCCCATGATATCTTTAAATGCATGATCAATACAATATTTCCCATAAAATGTTAGGTTTGAAATCCAATTTTAAGTGCATTAGAGTTTTTTGTGCGTGAATGAGTGAATGTCATAATAAATTGTCATCAAATTTGAAGGAAATATAGCTAAGATTAATTGCTATCCTTATTTATGAGTCTATAAAACGCAGTGTGAATATCCTGGCACATTTTAGGATACTAGTTTCAACTTTGAAGAAAGTTAAAAGCAATATAGGACACAGAGTAGATTTATTATTGGAATGTTTTAAATGCAGTTTCACCGAGCACAGGTATGAGAATGGTCATGCCTGCAAAGGCAATTTTTCATGGTATTTTTCTTTAGAAAAGATTTACTTCCCATATTTTTATTGATTTTGCAAAATTTATTACAGATTAAGTTTGCCTGAGTGTGGCTTCACAAGTCGGCCCAGCGTCCCATGGGTAGTGTGAGGTAGAAGCAAGGTAATGTATTGCACCAGGACCTCCAGCTGACAAAGTATAAAGTTGCATTTGAAAAGAGCACCACAAGCAAAGAGCCAAGAAATTGTTCCAGTGGTAGAAAAAGTTTTCCACACAATTATACACAATTATGCAGTTCTCTTTTTTGATTTGCCTGTTGCCTTACCAAAGACAAGGAATGCCAAGCTACAAAGTCACTAAGTTTTGCTTTTGCATACAATGTGTATTGATTCACATATAGATACAGAGACCTACAGATATCAATGTACACATACCAACAGACCCGCATAAAGCCATGCACAAGGAGGCACCTGGAGATATTCAGGATGCTATATGAAGGGGAGCACAACGTAATGTGCACCAAGGGAGCATTAATGACATACCTCAAAGAAACACTGGATTGTGGATCATCGGTATCAATCAATTAGCACTGAGTGTTGCACCTCAGTCCAGTACCAATTGATACACATCAAAGGAACACGGATTGCGGTGAGCATGGATTGATATGCATGCGGGGAGCACTTCGTGATAGCAGTTCCAGTTCATAAGGCTGTGGGTATAATATGGGCACAAGGTGATCTGGAAAGGGGGGCACATGCTGAGGTGTAAGAGGTGAGCCAAGGGCAGTGTCAGAGGTCTCACTGTGTCCCATCTCAAGAATGGTTCAAGAAGAATTAACAATAAGCTATTAAAGTTTTACATAAATGAAACACAATTAAATTAAAAGACAATATATTGTAATTGTTCTGTAGTATTTTTTTTTAGTAAAAAGATGTTTTTGCAGCAATAATTGTTTTTTGAGCTATTATTTTGGGTACTTTTCCAGGATTTTTGTCGGTGATTATGTATATTGTCTTGATTTAATTGTGTTTCATTTATGTAAAACTTTAATAGCTTATTGTTAATTCTTCTTGAACCACTGTAGCTGTTATATTTATTTGCCCCAGGTTCGGGTAATAGGGCTGCCCCGTTTGATGTAACCATCTCAGGAATGGGCAGGTCGATCCTGGCGTTTTGTATTTATATTCTATAGTTCTTTCCCATTATGAATGTATGGCTACAACAATCAGCATGCGCAGACCAGAATGCTAGGAATGCATAAAGGTATGTATGCCTGACTTTTTGGACAGGAAAATGGCATTTTCAGCCTATGCTTCTAACGCCTATGAATACTTTTAGATGGGAAGGAATATATTAAATATAATGGCCTGTGTTTGTGAACGATAAAATTAAATTAAAACACTTGCATAGTGCGCTCCGCACCAACCCACAGGCAGCATACATAGAGTGAGGCAGTGGGTCAACTTCTTCCAACCATTGCTTTGTTTGAAGCGCCACTCAAATTTTGGAGCAACCTTCAGGAAAGCCACTGAATGTCTGCAAGCGCAGGCAGCATGAGTGACTGCACATTACTGAATTACATCTAAACCCACATGTGGAAGGACACTGCAGACAGTTGAAGTAGCCACTGCCCAGCCACCTCTAGCTGCACTGCACGTCGGCTTTCTTCAGTGCTGGGACCTGCAGCGTGTAGTAAACATGAGGTTGGAGACCGAGCGCGGCCTTTGTACACTGAGATTGCGTCAAGCAGCAGGTATGGTTCTCAGTACCAGTGGAGCATCCAGGACTCCTTTTGGTACCAAGCACCATCATGGCTGCGCTTGCATCACTCCCTACATTAGCAAAGTTGTGTAAAGGACCAATGAACTGTGGGGTGTCTTGTTAGGAGCCCGCCTTCCTCGGAACCCACCTTGCTTCTCTGCATATGTTTGACAATGCTCACAGTTCAAAGTGTTTGTTAAGAAATGTATTCTTGAAATAAACTATAAATTGCTTGATTGATTGATGGAGGATGTCTTTAGTGTTTGGACGTGTGATGTCCCATTCACACGGAGTGCGTCCAAATGATGTTAATGACAGTGAAGTCTCAGTGGTACAGAGGGCTGCCTTGATGTGACTTATGCTCGGATGTGACGTATGCTCGGGTGTTCTGGACTCCATTATACGTTTCCAGAGTGAGTAGCTCTGAAAGTAAATTGTACAACAGATCCCGATTTGTCATCCTCCCCAGCATTTAATTGTGCTGTTTTCACGCGCTGATACGTTTAACATGCTCCTGTGTATAATCCCCACGCTAGAAGAGAGCTCACCGACTTCTCACGCCCGATGAGCGGGCATGTGTGATTTTGGCTTCGAGTAAAGCGATTGCAGATGAACTCTGCATCAGGAGAGTATTTTATCAGTTAAAACACGAAAGATGTTGCGCCTCAGCTTACACAGCTGTCAAAATATTGACAAGGCTAAAGTGAAAGAAAATACAGTGCATACAAGTGAGTGAGTGCATTGTGTGTTTCGAGGAGGTGAAGTGAAGGAGATGCGAGGAAGTGCAGTCGGGAGAGAATGAAAAGTGGGTGCTGAACAGGAAAGAGTAGGTGTAAAATATGCAGATGGGCGAGAATTCCGGAGACAACGGGCGTACATGTCTAACATGGAGTGTACAAAAACATGAGTGATTGAGGCACTCCGAAGACCACTATCCCTTTCACATTCCAGAGTAATGTTTAATTCAGTCTCACAGTTTCAGAATGTAAACATTTTCAGTGTTATTTATAACACAATCGTTGCTGTTACTCATTTACCTTAACAATCACGGACAAAGCCAATAGTCCTGGATGAGGTTAGGTGTATTTCCGTTGTTGCAATATATATTTGGATGCAATAACAGAAAGTTCAGAGAGCAACCAAAATACCAGTCGTATGATACACTATGGAAATCACAGAAATGTAGTTTAGGTGTTTAAGACACACCTCTAATTAACAGGCCACGCCTCTTTGAGAGACACCCTGCCCCATTTTGTGCATCCCACTTAAAGCCCTGAATGGAGTGAACATTTCACACCAATGAAAACACAAACGTGCATTATTTCCTGGAAACAATTTGCTTCATAACAACATCTTGATTTTGCAGCTCATCTGTTCTACTGCAATAATGCCTCCTAGCCTAGAAAGACTGGAGTTGTTTCTTTTGGATTGTGTTTGCTTTCCACTCTTGTACAAACGGCTTATACACTCAGAATAATTTGTGGAGGATTTAATAACCAAAATCTTTTTTCGAGGGTGAGCCGATAAGGGGGTAGCATTTAGTTGCACTTTATTTTATTTTTTTAATAGGAGATTCTTCGTTCTTTCCAACGTGTTCATATGTCACTTTTCACAGGACAGTTTCGGTGCTGGCTCCAGGACTACCTTAACGGACTGCTAATAGGGCCGCTTTTGTTTTTTTTAGATAAACTAAAATCTGCTACTGGAAAATGCCTGTTTCTATGCTTTTGAGCCATGTCTCTGTAGTGCTGGTCTATGTAGTCTTCGAGTTTGTCTTTACAGGCTGTTTTGGAGATGGAAAAACAACGGACGTAAGTGGTCCGGGATAGTGTGACAGGATGGGGAGATGAAAGACTAGTCATGTAAGAACATAACCCAAAAACTAGGGCCCACTAGTGGCAGAATGTCGCCCACAGGGAGATTCAAACAAGTGTTCAGGGCTTGAAGCAAGTCATGGATTTTTAAGGCAACAATACTTATCTGAAGTTCTTTGAGCCCATAGGCATAATGTCAAAAGCAAAACTAGAAGTTCCAGAATGCAACTGCTATTGGATTACAAAGTCGGTATGGCTGGAAATGTTACACATAGAGGCAATGCAGGTATTGCATATCCATTTTGTGACACTGTGAGATGCATGAATTGAACTGAGAGTCATTTCAAAAATGACCCAAACATATCGCAGTATAAGTGAGTCTAGTGTTGGCTATGCAACTACTTTACCACTGCCTTAATGCTCTGGAAAGCAAGATGTATGGGCTGCCCGGTTTGTCATACAATTTCTGCCTGGAAAGTTCTAACCAGAAAAATGTCAACAATACTAATAAAATAATTAAGGGAATTGTCATTGCCCTATTGTTCAACATATAAAACCTTCGTGGCTGATATCCTGCCTATTTAGCTGATAAGCCATACCTGTGGTGAATCTCAGCACACCTGTAAACATGACACCACCCTCCTGGAAAAAAAACTGCAAAAAAAAATAAAGAACAAGCATTGGAAAGGCCACTACACCTGGCGTTGGTAGCTAGCCTTTTGGCTTTGTCAATACTTCTTTTGTTTTGTCATGGTTTTTGTAAAACATAATTGTGTGGGGATCTGCTAGGCCATTGATAATATAACAAATTGCTAAAAGCAAACATTTGTTTGGTCTCAGAAAGTACATAGTGTCATAGTAGTCCAAGGCACTGAAAGGAACTACTTTGTGTGCTTATGTGCTTCTTGTAAAAGAGCAGAATGCTGCCACACTAAGTGATACTGGCCAATGGCTGAAGCTGAATAATCCATTACCCCATGCTGTATGCTGTGTTGGATGGAAGTCAAAAAGTGAATGGCAACAGCCCAATGGATGAAGAAGGCTGTGAACCCTCTATCAGTGTGTTCATCTATGTCTCTCTATATTTCTAGCAAAATCATAAGGTATTGGCTAATGCCACACCTAAAAAAACACAAGGCCTTCTCACTTTATGCACCCAGGATTTGGAAAAAGATCCCCTGTATCCCTCATGACTGCTCTAACCCTGCTCCAAATTGGAAGAGCTGTAGACCTGCCTCACTGAAGGATTCTTTTTCAAGATGCAGTAACCTTCCACGTACCAGTCAGGTGTTGACTGCATTTTTGCCTTTGACACTGTACTGCACTGTGCTACCTTTCTGCTAGATTTGCACGTACTAGTAGGGCATTAATATATGTTCCTGTCTTCTTAATCTCTTTGGAACACTTCACTCAGAACCACCCGAATTAAGGAAAGAGTTAAAGACACAACGCTGTATCACAATGAATCAGCAGTCCATAACCCAGCTGTTTTCTGTCCAGTGGCAGCTGGTGGAATTTAAAAGTGGTGCGGCATAAGATGACAACAAATTTTGGTGCCCAACGTTTTCAGTGTGCTCCGGGGAGGTTCCCCCACTGAGAAAATGTTTAAAAATTAGTGTACATAGGTGCAATTGTCAGCACTATTTCTGTGTTAAAGACATAACATAGGATTGTAAACATCCACAAATAGACACAATTGCAATTTTTTTACTCTGTTTTTACAGAACAGAGCTGGGCGGACCATTGAAGTTTGAAGCCAGCCTGATGGTCTGGCTGTGGCTCATCTGAAGTCCTCTTGGACCTGCAAGCCCAAAACAAGCTGAGCCTGTGTGCGGCTTCTGCCTGCCACCAATGGTGTAACATATTGTGACACGAATGAAAGACAAATTATTAATCTGTAATGTAAAACAGGAAAATGAGATAGCTATCTGGAGGCTGGCTTTAGGGAAGTGTGATTGGTGTCAACAACAGGCACCTAGCTTGTGAGGCGCTGTGTTTAAAAATATCTTATGGGTATAAAAGTGCCTGCTCCAGGGTTCCTGCACTGATATTGCCCATCTCAGCATCCTGAAGTCCATCTTGTTGAAACAAGGTTAGAAAATTTTTCAGCTACTGAGACATTTGGGATTATCATAATGCGGGCCTCGGCAGCTGTTCTGTGGGAAAATATTCTTAATGTGCTGCTTTGACAAGACAATTTCCCCTTCTGGCAGGTCTATACTGGACAGTTTAATCCTCCAATGGGCGCATTTTACAGCAAAATTCTGGGTGTCAAGCACAGTGCTCAATTAATGTTTCTTCCACACTCTAATCATGCTCTAAGGTTAAAATTACCCGGAACAGTATGAACCGACAAAAAAATCGTGCATTTTGGACACAAAAAAAGAATATATAACATCTTATGACTAAAGTCTCAAAAGTGGCTCACCTGTTCCAATTTATTATTGCATATGCCAAAAAGTAACTCTGCTTTGCACATTGCTGTCGGGTCAGCATGATACAAATGCGTTTTCATTCGGGACCACTTCTCTATTAAGGCATCGATTCTTACTTGTGGTTTACACACGCATCGTATTGAAAACGTGTGTTAATAGAAGCAGCACTAAAATTTATTGTATCGTTATATGGGTGTATATTTGGATTTCTCCCAAATCTGCTGCAGTTTTTGGATACAACCTTTGTGCTTCACCTTCGTATGATACTCATGAACAGGCACTAGCTGTGCTAAAAAAGCCTGTTTGCTTAATTACAGATTGTTGAAAAATCAGGTGCTTCATGTAATATCACTCGATACCATGCCAGGCAACTGATCTTAAGTCCTGATGATGATCCCATATTTTTACGGGATTGAAATGTTGTCGACATACACTCTTACCCGTTACACTATGCTTTGTAGTATTTTGGTCTTGGGTGCAGTAGTGTTTTGCTTTTAATAAGAAGTGACCTAAAGGTGTTATATTAATGTTGGTCACTGTTTGTTTGCCTGTGTATGTCTATATGTTTTTTGTTGTCAGTTTTTAACACCTGGTTTTCTGTGCATTATTGTTTTTTTGCTCATTGTTAGTTTCAGGTCATTGTTTTTTTGCTCTCTTAATCTTTGGTTTTTGAAATAATTCCGGGTGGGCTAATTCAAATTTTTGTTCGAATTGTAGTAATAAAATTGAAAACTTTGATCATTGAATTTTTTATGGAACTGATTTTTGTATCCAGAACAACTGTATTTCATTTTTTGTTAAGGGGCCATCGTCTCTAGGATTACTCAAGTACCCTTGGTCCCTTACGATCTTTGGGTTTGTAATACATTTGAGTCACAGCACCAAATTCGGCACTCAGTTCTCACAGTGAACATACCAACACATGCATCCCATAATAAACAAGTCACACAAGTGTCAAATCTAACATGAGTCCAAGGAAAAAAAAAGTTAATTTTGTGAAGTACCTTTCATCCACCAACCCCACCCCACCCCGCCTGCCCCCCCCCCTGCCTGCCAAGGCACATAGACAGGCATTTGGTAATAGCCAAATGGGAGAAAGAACAGCAGGAAGACAGACAGCTGTGCTTGGCCAGTGTGGGCTATTTCTAAAGAGAAAAAGTCAAAGAAAATGTTTGGCACAGTTTGACCAAAGAGGTAGCACGCTTCAGGATTAGAGTGGGATCCGATTTATGCCTGAGCCCATGCGACTGTCAACAATGTAAACTTGTGCAATGCAATGCCAAAGTCACACATGCACCTGGGTGTGACTAGAGGGGCAGTCCTAGATCTCTTCATGGGTGTGTGTGACAGATCATGAGCCTCAACTCCAGAGGGGCTGTGTGTTACAGGGCATGGTGGTATAGATGGGGCACAGCAAAATTGCTTCCCCTCCCACTGTTACATTTCTTCAGCCTTCTCCAACTCGCATGAGCTTCTAGCAGCCGACCCCTGTGTATAAAAACGCATCCACAGGCCCTAATGAAAACCACATTAATGCCCCCCAACACCCATGAATGGAAGGGTAATAAAAACAGACCTCTAACTGGAGTGCAGCGGGCCTCGTGTCACTGCACCTGCTGCACGACTGACACCTACGCACCTGATTCCCATCATCATAATTACCTGGGCAAAGTAAAATTAAACCAGGGAGAGCGAGTAAACCGCTCACTGTATGGGCATGCAGTCTAATTAAAGCTACACTGTTATGTTTCATATAGAGGCCCTAATATAGAAATGTTCATATATGCCCTAATATAGACAATCGTATATGCCCTATTATGGTCATGATCTCCTATGTCCTAATATAGGCATGATCTTTCACCTACATTAGTTCCCTACAGTACACAACGAACACTGAGGGTTGAACGTTATCTAGTCTGTGGTTTGAACACTGAAGGGTTTTTCACGAACACAGGCCTACAATGTACTCATAAATTATGTATGAGCATTCACCAGATACATCTCCTGCATAATGTGTATGTACAAAGTTCACCCCTGACGTCTTCCTCATGTCTAACAAAGACCAACACAAACCATACTGAGGGACGAGACACTTTAGGGTATAAATACACCGCATCTTGCCACGGTAGGATAGAGGGAACCGAGACTTCCATGCCGACACACTGACCAGAGACGCTGAGGCTCCTACATGCAGTCGCTCCAGCTGACAGCGGTCTAACACAGCCCTGCGGGGTGTCCAACTCGAGACCAGGACGGGGTCCCACACTCTCTCTATTCAGGTAATGGGGTTCGACTAAATCCTAGAGGGATTCTTGGCACTTAGGCTTTTAGACCTACACACATGCTAGGTACACTTAGGTACATCTAGTTAGGCATCGTAGGAGTATGCGCACTTTTATAATGCATTTCATATATTCATGTATGTAACCATTATTATTGCAATATGGTAGAACTGTACTATCCTTTCACTTTTATCGTACTCCTGATAATATATCTCTGCTATTGTCTGCTGGTTGTTGCAGCACATACATTCCACACTAGAATAACAACTGTTCAATAAATACTTATTGAAACGCCCAGACTGTTTATTCTGTGTAACTCTCTGAGACAAACCGAACAAGTAAGCACGAGTGACTGAGCGAAAAGTAGTACATTGTTTCCACGATGCTGAGGGATCAGGGTTGTCATGATCTAAGGTTGCCAGGAACTAATCTCTCCCCGATAAGAGGAGATTCTAGTGGCACTGTGAGCTAGCTAATGCAAAACAGGCTAACATACGCGATGGGGGTGCACAGAGCCAGTCTGCCACCAAACCCACAGTTTGTCATCCAAACGCGCAGGTCCTGCAGGGGTACTATAGGAACTACACGACAACACTTGCAACATTCAGTGAGTTAAACCTCACTCCTCAAAGCTGATGTTTCCCACAGCAGTATAAGTCTGTTAATTCAAGAAACACTTGGAGCATTCATGAGGTGGGGTGCCTAAAACCATGCACTGTGTGAGGCCACCCAAGCCACTGTGCACACTTTAACACCCTGCCCGGCTTCGAATCCCTCTGCTGCAGAAGCTTCAATAAGTGCAGCCCTTGCCCAATGCAAGGAATTTGAGGAGACCAGCAACTCTTTCTTCAGATGACAGCTAATAGTCTGAGGGCAGCATACAGCTGCGCTTGTACACAAATTGATGAGGGAATAAGAGGGAATGTGTGTCACCCAAATATCAAAGCATAATGCTTATGTATAACCACGCTGTTGCGATTAATTTCTGTATGCAATAACATAAGCTTTGATATGTAAGTGACACGTATTCCAATTTACTGTCTGCCCTTTGGAATGCCTTCCGGTTAAGGTGCAATATGGCTTTCGTGAAATTCATCCTTCTACTTCTCTGCACATGATCTCTGTGTGTCTGAACTGTGAATATGTGACATCAGGTCACAGGCTGAAAGCAACACCCATTCCCAACTCATCAAGGGGTGTTGCTTGCAGCCTGTGAAGGGATTGACAGGCAGTCCCAGAAATACAAGGCTTATGCCCATGATGCCTGGGGCTGCCTGATAATATGACACTACAGCCATCATGAACGGTAGGTTTCTTCATCCCTCCTAAAATTGCAGGCCGGGGCTGGAGTTAAATCAGCCTTTAGCCTGTTTAGGGATTGAATGAAAAAAAATGGAGAGAGTGCCTGGCTGCCTGACTCACAGCCCAGCAAGAACGAGAGGCATCCAGGCACTGAAGGCTGAAACCTGAATGGGCGTAAAGCCCTTATTTAATTAAAAAGCTATTTTTTATGTGGATGGCAAGTGCTCTTTTCATATACCATCCACATAATTTAGAAATCAAGGTGGGCAGCACCCTTTAGTGGCAGCCACTGCTGTTTCTATCACTCATTGACTTTATTTTTGTCTTCGAAGCTGTGCAACGCTGCTGCATTTTGACTAGGTTTGTCCAATGAAAATGCCACACATATTCATACATACATACCTTCATGCACACTCTCTTCTCCCTTTACCCACAGCGATGATCTCCCTTCCACACTCTTTAGGTATCTGCTCTCCTTTATATCCATCAGATGTTCTCTTCTCTTCACCTCTATTCAGTCTCAGGTTGCTCTCGACTTTGTGCCTCCCCTGTGTTCTCAAGTCTGACTTCCTAACTCACTCTTGGTACACTCTTCTCCCAACCAATTCGGGGTATGACTCTGCCTACCTCTAGAGGATCCCTCTTCTATTCAACATCTTTGCCACAAAGTGATTTCTTTTCCCCATCTGAGGGTATTTTTTCATACCTATCCAGGAAACTATGGGCCTCATGTATAAAGTGTTTTAATGATCGCAAGCCCTCAGAATCAGTAAATCTGAGAATTTGTGACTGCTAAAACACTTTTTGAAATTAATCTAAACTGAATTAACAATTTGGAAAGATTTTCTGATTAAATGGGTTTAGGAAACATTAAATAATTGTTTTTTTATAAGGTGTTTTTTAAGGAACCCCTTCCAAATACAGATTCTTTATGGTATGTATTAATGTTTTTTCTATTAAAATCACATCGCAAAGCTTTAATATTTTACCACCAACTTAAAGGAGCCATACACAAATTGGAAGGGATCCCCCAATGTTGGGAATGTTGACAAAAATGTTTTTTTTTAGGAGAAGGCAGCAGTCCTTTGGACTAATGTATACTCCTAAAAAAGGTTTGTATAACTTTTATTTTTTAAAAACGATATCCCATCTTTCTTTAAGGAAAATGACCCCAGCAGTCCACCGTCCCTGTGAGTGTGGCTAATTATAGTGGGTTGCAATTTGAGACCTCCCGCGTGGACATTCACGACATTGAATTGCGAGTAACTATGATTCAGTATTTTGAGAACAGACCTATTAGAACATAAGTTGGTGTGAAAAATACCAATACTTTCAGTAGAAGTATGTGCACAAATTTCAACCAATTTTACTAGTATTCTAGTACATTCCAAAAAAAGAAAATGCAAATTGGTATTTGTCACAATTTAGGATTCCCTATTTGGAATCTTTTTACATGAAGCCCATAGCTTTTCTATGTTCCCAGGGTACTGGCTTCTTCCCCACACATCCGGGTATATTTCACCCTACGCCGAGCTAGACTGCAAACAAAGTCTGCATGGCTCCTTGGTCAGTTCTTTCTCTTTCCTTCATGGAGCAGTGATCACTGGTGGCAGTCTGGAATAGAAATTGTGATTTTCAGGATGAACTCAGACACCGGATTCAAAGAGTCTGAAGTTCCAGTCAGGGAAGGCTGTGACTGTATTAAAAAAGTAAGGTAATACTGCCAACAAGGGATATTTTTTGTGATCTACTTTATTAGAGTCTATCATTAGGACCAGATGTCTGACCACGACACACAAAATTACATGTGACCAAGTTTGTATTAGTTATTCAGGAGACAAAATAAATTCGCAATACTGGGTTTATCTTTTATATTTAAAGAAAAACACTTATTTCATTAGGGGTTCATAACCAGAAGGGTCTTCAATACATTGATAACAAATTAAAATTCTTCTTAGTTAGATTTCCATAGTCATCATTGTAGTACAATCCATTACCTATAATAGCAAATATGGAGTCTGCCCTACACCTAGGACCTAGATCTCCACAACTGAATATTAACAAAGACTAAAAGGAAAATTTGGTTTAGACGTTGATGTTTAGGTCTCTCTTGTAGTACATTTATGAGACCATCTTCAGAACAGAACAATTCATATGAAGATCTAAAAGATAATTGACCTTTTGGTCACTTTCTTTGTTTACGGTGAGACTGTTTAAAAAAAAGAGGACTACTTTTTAGAAACGCAAACTCAAAGATAAATTGAAGGCTCAAGGGTATTCCTCCAAACTACTGAGGAAATCATTAAAAAAGGTGTGGTACAACGACAGAGAAGCCCTTTTTGAAATCAAGGACCGACTACAGGCACACGACTAGTATGTGTATCTACCTATGGGACCCTGTACAACAAACTCAAAAAAATAGGCAAAGACTGGGGCCTCCTGAAAGGTTTCTCAGAATTCAAAGACAAACCACTTTTTGCGTTCAAGTGAGGGCCGAACCTGAAGAACAGACTCGTCAGTAGGCCCGGGCATAAAACTCCACTCCGCTCGTGGAGTTTGCAGAAATTGGCAACTCCGCATTCAACAGAGAACACGGAGTTACCAATTAACTCTGCATTTCACAACAGAGCAGAGTTTATTTTCCCGTTCGCGGGCTCATACCATCATCGCATGTGGGGAGCGCAACGAGACTTGCCGGGCGCTCACAAGCACCCACAAGATTTTCCAGCCGCCCGCATGATTTTGCGCCCATTAGTGTGACTTTAGGCTGTGCCAGCGACTTCCAGTAATTCTTTTGTGTCGCAGGTGAGCGCAATCAACAGTGGCTGCAACGTAGAGAAGATGCTCTCCTTGAGAAGCAGCTAAATCTCATCAAAAAGACAATTTGGAGTAAACAACTTCTTAAATGAATCGTTCGCGTTGGATTTTTGTGCATGGAGCCCTTTTTCATTTTTACTTTTTTTTTTTTCCACAAGCAGGAAGTGCCCGGAGACTCCAACTTCCTGTTCGTGCCGAGCAGGCTCCTCCTAGTGCTTTGTCCACTTCCTGGTCACTTCCCATTTGGATTTGGAGCTGGAAGGATCAATCTGTTTGTCTGCTGAATATATACTATTGGATTTGAGGACTTTGTTTTGTGATAGCACAAGCAAGTTCAAAAACTGTTGTACAATGGTGATGTTTGTTTGATAGAGGGCATACACCAGGATGTTTTTGTACTTTTACTCAATTTTTAAAAATATTTGTGGTAGATGGCCTGCAGTTTCAGTAGGGGCCAAGTTATTTTTTTGCACGTAATTTTTCTTCTTTTATAAAGGTAATTGTTGTACAGTTCAGTACATCTTCTCCATGTTTTTCAATAAATTTGCAATATTAATTTAATTCACTATGTGGCTAGTCTGCCAATGGGCCTTCCAGCCAGTATGCCAGTACTAATCATGGGTGCATGAAACAACTGTTTCTGTGGGGTCTGTTGAATTGAAACATCATTTTGGCCATGGATGGCATTGGAATAAATTACAAAATGTGTTTTTGGTGGTATTTCACGTTTTTTTTTTCTGAAAACAGTGTATAGGTAGAGTAATATATTTGATGCCTTTGGAGAATTGGTGTTGTTGTCATTTTTTTTAGCCTAGTTAATTTTTCGTTTTTGGCATTGCTGAATTAATGCTGTTTTCTTCCATGTTACCATGCCTCTTTTGTCTGGGCAGTGTGTTTGCCATAGGCCACACTTTGTCTTTGTTCCAGATGCCATGTGGCCAGGGGCCATTTTGTATGGTCAGTGTCCATAGGCCTGTTCTTTGTTTTCCATGCCTCCTGCTTTTTGTTTGACCATGTGGCTGGGGGCCATTTTGTGTAGCCAGCCAGTATGCTTTTGCCATAGACTGCATGTGTCCTTTGCTGTGGCCATGCTTCCTTGCTTGCTGTTTGACTATGTGGTCATTTTGTGCAACCATCAGTTTTCAAAGCCATTTAGTATGTTGAGGTTTAAGCCTTTATATTTGTGCGATTTTTTTTTTTTTTACCTTTTCCCTGATATCAGTTTAATAAAATAATATGCTCGAGGCCTAGTAGCTCAGTGCTCATACTAAATGTACTGTATGAACAGTGTTTCTATAATATTTTTTTTTTTTTGCATTTTTCACCTGAACCACTCCTTGCCTCCCAAATCCCAATGGGTTTCTCATAGTAGTCCCCTAGAACATCAGCAATTATATTTTGTAATTTTTATTTCTTTGATAACTTTTTCAGAAACAATTTTTACATTTATGTAACTTTTTTTTAAAAGAAAAGTGTTACATTTATTAATTTATTTTTTAAAATTGTTTTCAGTTTGTTTCAATGTTTTTACTTTTTTTTTTTTTTTTACAAAAAGACGTAAACTTTTTTTTATTTTTTTACATTTTCTTTTTAACATTTCCTAACATCTCTCAACCCCAGGTCTGTCGTAGGTGCACAGCCGCACACAGCGTTAGTTTTCTAGGGATTATTCCATTGTCACCTGCAACTCCCTGAGTGCCACATTCCAACTTGATGCACATAAAGCACACAATTATATCTGTAGGTTATTGCTCTTTCTTATCCTTCCTGAATGTATATGGAAGTATATGTTGGTGTGGTTTTACGAATGGATACTATATTGTTGTTAATAATTTAACATATGTACCCACACTAAATGAGATTGTTTGTAGTACTAATTCAAATGCAACAATGCCACATTTCACTGATGTTCTTCTTGCTTGCTTTTAGGTGCACAAGAGAAGAGACATCATTCACAGTACTGCCAGACAGAAGGCCTGTGCACAACGTGATGCGTGACCAGACAACACGGAAATCTCTTCAGGTTGTGAAGCTAAGTGCCCCTGCCAACTGACAGCTTCAAGATGGTTCCAAAGAAAGGTGCTACCAAGAAAGTGGCCAGTGATAAGAAGGAGCTTGCCACCACTGGTATGTCGCCCCAGACCTTTTCCGGGCAAAAATGTGTGCCTGCTGCACCAGCCTCCGGGGAGAAAGCTGGGAGCAGCACTCTCGCATCAGCATCCCCACCCCAACCTAGGACCAATCCATGTCTGACACAGAGGCAGCCACGCTAATCATGGCAACGTCAATGAGCAGTGACGTTGAATTGGAGTAATCTCTTTTGCAACATAGTACCAATCATTGATGGAAAATCAGCTAAGTGGACAACAACAGCCACAGCCAACAATAGTAGTTCCTCCCAACGTAGGAGCACTTCAGGATATTGAGCTTCATGCTGAGGAGGAAGTAGAAGCCCCTATTTCAGAGGATCCATTGTCTTCCAGATCTCCAGCAAGAAAAAGGAGGGGTACTCTACCATTTTCTTCTCCATGCTCCCCCTTCTGATGATCATGTCTCCACTTCGATGCCACCTCGGTCTGAGACAAGCCAGGAGAGGCTAGTGAAAAGGAAGGTTCCTGAAAGCCTTAGAGTTATGGATGAAGAAGAGGAGGATGAGGACGACCCAGTCGTCATGGATGTTGGCCCAGCCCCAGTGGAGACCGACGTTATCCCCATCTCAACCTGCTCGGAGGGATGTGGCACATATATCACCACCAGCTTCCATATTTCTAAGGCCCCGGCTGTGACCCACATCCACAACCACCTCAGTAGAATTATGCACTGCAGAGAGGTAAACATCAAAACACCAACCTACTGCCTCTTCTTCCGAACCTGGCACCAATGTCAGAAAGTTGACCTCCCCAGTTTGGAACTTCTTTACAGTTAGTGATAAGGAGCCGAACATTGCCATATGCTCCATTTGCAAAGCAAGTGTTAGTCGGGATAAGCTTGGTACAAACTATGGCAATGGAGGCTAAACAACCCATTTGCGAAAACACCATGAACTCCGCTGGGAGGCGCACCTTAGCCAAAAAACTGCAAGTGGTGTTGGGGAAGGTGGTGTTGGGGAAGGTGGTTAGAGCAGGGAATCTGATCCGATCACAGTGGAAGGTGAAGAAGAGGGTGACATTTGTTACACAAATCAGCCCTGACCCCAGCAGTGCAGTAGTATCGCCCACATCAGCAACATTGCAATGGCACAAGACTCAGTGTCAGGTCAAGCCACTAAGGCAAGAGAATACAGTGACTGCCCCGCTGAGATGCACATTAAGTCTATCACCTTCTGCTCTCAAGAAGAAGCCTGCATCAGTGGCACCAGAAAAAAAAAAAAAAATCCTGGCTACTATTCCTGGCATGTTTAGGGAGGAGGGGCAGTATGAATGCAACCACCTAACGGCACGTTTGTACAACGGGAAGCTGACTAAAATGTTAGCGCTAGACCTCCTCCCTTTTTCTTTTGTGGAAGGAGTGGATTTTTTAGAATTTGAGGCGGCCATCTGCCTGAAATGAAGGTTCCTATTTTGCCAGAGCTGCTGTTCTAGCGCTACATCACAATGTGCTGGAATTGGTTGGACAAGCTTTGCAGCAGAGGGCTGTTCACACTATCCACCCGATGACAGACATGTGGACCAGTTGCCAAGCCTCTGGTTAGAGAAATGATATCTGCAGGTGTTGACACTGCTGACATTTTTAATGGTGCTCGGAAGCATGCAAAAGTAGCCATGTCCTCCATTGAGAATTCCCATATAGCTGAAAACATCTTGGATGACTTTAACAACAAAGTCTTTGAATAGCAGCGACCCAGAAGGATTAACACTGGATTTGTTGCTATAGACAACTGCAGAAATGTAGTTAAGGCCATGTCCGATGGTGGCTATTTCAGGGTCCTGTGTTTGGCGCACTGCATCAACATCATTGTACGGGACTTTCTCAAAAAAAAGAAGACCAAGTCAGCAACTTACTGTCCACCTGCAGAAGAATCTGCTCTCATTTCAGCCATTCTTTTAAGGCCCGGAAGCAGCTGAGGATCATTCAATGTGAGAATAGAATGCCTGTTAAAGCACTCATACAGGAGGTGCCAACACGTTAGAACTCAAATTATTTCATGTTGCAATGTCTGTTTGAGCAGTACAGACCGATCAATGAATATGTCATGCAATGAGGGGATGCAAATGTGAAAGGCATGATCATTGAAATGAACCAGTGGGGCCAAGTCAAATGCCTGACAGAGATGCTGCTTCCTTTGGAGGTTTTCACACGGGAAGTCAGCAAGGACAACAGTACCATGGGTCAAGCTATCCCGTTGTTGCATATGCTACAGGAACAGCTAAAGGAGGTGTCTGAAATGTACGCAGGTGTAGACGAAAAAAAGATGTGCATGAGTTGTGGAGAGCTTAATCCTTCGCTTATCTGTTAATACAAGGCTGTAAAGAGACATCGTGTCATCCAAACATTACATCTGTGCCACAGTTCTTGATCAACAGTACAAACAATTACTGGCCACTTTCATTCCTTTTTCAGATGGGGATGTTTCAAACTACAAGACATGGATTGTTGAGCAAGACAGCAACCTATAAAAGAACAGCTGGGAATTAGAGGCCCACTCCAGGGTAGAAGTTCTGGGATGCAGCTTTCAACTTCCATAGAGCCTGAGGACAGTGCTGTTGGCTCACAGCAGGCAAAATCAACAACAAGAACACCAGCAACAAAACAGGAACAGGAGCATCAGCCCCAAAATCTGAATTTGATTGGGTTCTAAAGGCAGGGACAGAGTCCAGTGCAGAGGTGAAGGCAAAAGAGTTTGATCAAGGTGGAACACTAATGACTATTAGGAGGATGGTCTAAGACTATCTGGATGACCCAACAGAGGTCTAATTAGGATCAAAACCCATTGGTGTATTGGCATGGGAAGAGGCATTAGTGCTCAGCAGGCTGGCAATAAGGTATCTGGTACCCAGTGTGCCTGCTGAGGGTGTGTTCAGTGCAGCTGGTGCAGTTGTCACAGTGAGAAGAACCAGTCTTTCACCCCAAAATGTGGAGAGATTAACCATGATCGAAGTGAATCAGAACTTTGTACCACCGAATTACACCATACCTGAAGTACGACAGGAGGAGAACGATGGTGATTGATCAGACTCAGGTCATGGTAGTCTGTTAGTTGACCAACTTCTGGGTGAACCATCTGAATTTGAGCATGAACTCTACTTCCCTGACTACTGAGTACGCCTGGGCCACCATAGAACTTTCTATCGCCAAACTGCTTTGACCAAAAAAAAAAAAAAAAAAAAGGATATAGCTATTATTTTGTTTGTGTCTCACTAACTAATGCAGCACCACTGTTTTAGACACATTTGGCAGGATTGGAGTTGGATCAGTGCAGTGAAGAAGCCTCCCACTCATTCCCTTCAAGGACATTGGAGAGAATGCCTGCCTCCATCCTGTGCCTATCCTTTCTTTAATCCCCTAGCAGGACTGCCGCCAGAATATTTGCTTTACAAGACTGGCCAATGTGTGTTTCGTGATTCAAAGAATATCAGCAATGTACCACCGTGCTTGAATTGGAACAGGTAAGTAATGCACCAATGAGTGATTGTTGTTTGCGAGTGTTGAGATGGTTCATGTGGTGGCAGACAGCAAGAGTGGGTGTTTAACTAGAATTATTAAGTTTGATTGTGTTTGTGATGATGCAATGTTAGTGGCCTAATGAGTGATTTTTTTTATTTTATTGAAGGTGATTTTTTACTTCCCCTTCGGCACTTAGCGAGATTTGTTTGCCAGGTCCCCAATGTTTTGCTTTCTGGTTCATACTCCTCAAAGACCTGACAAGTCTGTTTAGCTAACAAACATAAATCTAGTCTACACAAAACAATGACTCAATGTTTCTCTTGTTCATCAACAGCTTTGCACTACAAGTCGATCTCTCTCATTTGGGTCAGAACTGGAGTCGGTACGGAGTTGGACATATTTGTTACTCAGAGTCAGGAGGATGATAGAAGGACTCAGGGTGTGACTACTTCAACAACTGCCAGAAGAAGGAAACTTCACGGAAACCAACATGGTGATGGCTCTAAGAGGCCTACTCAACTCTGAGAGAACCTGGTTGATTACTTGGTTTGGGAATTGCAATGCTGCTGAGTGCGTGTGCTGGCTGGCTCCAATTTGAAACTATGTGGTTGGGTGGGGGGACTGTTATTGTAGGTAACTGGAGACAGACATGCGATGATGTCGCATAATGACATTATGCATGTGCCAAGCTAAATGTTATTATGATGATCATGACAGTTGCAAGTTTGATCAGCCCGATACATGCAGCCACTTGTCTGTGATGGTTGGTTGTTGTAATTGCTCTCACTTAATTGATGGCACATCAGTCATAAAATGAATGATTGCAAAGGACCATGCTCTTGCCCTGGCGCAGAGTCTTCTTGGCACACTCCTCGTGAAGCTTACCTTCTGTCCTGCTCATTGATTCTACAGTATCATTTCTGTTTTACAAATCGGCAGGCTTTCTCTTCTCCAGCACAAAAGGCAAAAGCACCTTAACACTCATGCTTACCTTACCGGACCGCTTCAGCCAGGCACACACCCAAGATTGACGGACAATCCAAGAAGAACACAGATGCTCTGCCCAATTTGGCAATGCAGTATAATTGTTCTTTTAATAGTCTTTTTTTTTTTAGAACTGTGTGTGTTCGCTTCACTCCTAAATAATTTGGTGTTTACTATTTTTCAAATCTAGGTGACAGAACATTTAGATATATAGTAATATAATAACTTGTCTCTCTCTGGGGCTGACGGACTGTTTACAATGCATTTAAGTTAACAGTGTCATAGCCACTCCTTTGTTTCCTCCCAAATGAATATCGTCTTTGTATAGTGTTTCTCTTTGTCACAAATCCCCTTTCCCATCCTTTCATTCATCAAACCCCTAACCTTCTTCCCCCAGGCTGTGTGATTGAGGTGTGACTTAATAAATTACAACATTAATTGATCACGCACTTGGTGGGGCAGATGTGGTGAAAGCAACACCAACTCAGTGCAGGATCTTCAGTTCTATTAATTTGATTGATTTGATTAATGCATTTGTAAAGCGCACGAATGCCCAGGGGCGTCTTGGCGCTACAGACAGGTGGGTCAAGTAAGGTTGCCGGAGTGGTGTGCAAATCGTGTTAATTGGAAAAGAGCCATGTTTTCAGCGCCTTTCTAAAAGATAGGAGCGAAGGGCTGCTCTTTATGGCGATCAGGAGTAGGTTCCATGTCTTGACTGTCCCTAACAGGAAGCTTCTTCCACCCCAGCGTGCTTTCTTGAACCTGGGTGGTTGCAGAAGTTTGCTGTGTGCGGATCTTAAACTTCTAGACGGCACATACCAATTCAAGTGAGTCCTCAGGAATTGAGGCCTTGCACCATGTAGTGCTTAAAGGCAAGGCATTGGGATTTAAACTTAATTCTCTTGTCCACCCAGAGCCAGTGGAGGGCTCTTAAACCATGGGAGACTGGCTCGAACCTGGGGATATCCAATACTAATCTGGCTGGCACATTTTTAAGGCGCTGCAACCTTTGTAGTAACGGAGATTGGATACCCATGTACAGGGCGTTGCCGTAGTCCAACCTGGACTGCGTTAATGCTGTAACCAGTGTTTTTAGGGCATCAGGTGGGATGAATGGATGGATTTTCCTGATCATTTTTAGGATGAACCAAATGGTTGAGGAGAGGGTATTGATCTGACTATTGAATGTCAGTTTATCATCAAAGGTGAATCCAAAATGTTTGACCTTAGGCACAGGGGCTGGGCAGTCGCCCAGACTGGCGGGCCACCATCTAGGTGACCAGAAAGATGAATCAGAGTCCAGCAGCAAGACTTCAGTCTTTCTGCCGTTCAATTTTAGGCAGTTGGACTGCATCCACAGGTTAACCTGCGTCATGCAGCAGTTGAAACTGTCAGCGGTCTCATCCACGTTGCTTGAGACTGACACCACCAACTGGGTCATCAGCGTAAGAGACCACTGAGAACCCAAACTGCCTGATGATTGAAGCCAGAGGGGCCACATATACCTTGAGAAGTGTGGGTCTCAAAGACGAGCCCTGTGGCACACCACAAGGAAGTTTAAAAGGCTCGGAGGGAAAGGCTCCAAATTCTACTGAAAATGTCCTATCAGCAAGAAAAGATGACAATAGCGGGAGGGCGGTATCTCTGATCCCCAGCTCAGATAGCCTTCTGGCTAATATTTCATGGTTCACCGCGTCGACGGCCGCCGATAGATCTAACAAAATCAAGGCGGCCTTGCCCACCGTATCTAGTATTTCCTTAGTTACCTAAACAATAGCCCACACTGGCCCCATTTGCCCTACACACACATTGAAAGTTACCAATATTTAAGATATAGAAGATCATCATTAGTCAGCACCATCATTCAGGCATTGTGTTGCGTAAATGCTTAACCTTGTCCACTCCAGGCTTTAAGTCCACTTCACGATTCGAGTATTTTGTAACATTAGTTTTAATTAAAATACTAGCTTACCATTGCTCTGAATAATTTAGTATTACTTGTAATATTTTCACTATCGGGCATCTTTGTTGTGTAGTAGTTTGGTCCCAATTGTTTGTAAAACTATGATTTAATAATATATATCCCGCTAACTCAGTATTTATTTCAATTCAGTTGCCTGTGATGAAGGATCCTTCCAATTAATCCTACAGTTGGAGTTCACCTAGGTTGTAGTGGGACCTCGCTACTGATTACCTCACTGTTAGTGTGCTAGCCTGCTACGACTACCACCACCACTATGGCATCTTGGGAAACCATACAGCCCTTTAATTATCTATTCAGTTAAGAGAACTATGGAGCGTTGTTGTACATATAGACAATATAGGCAATTAGTGGTCAATATAGTTGCAGACTTGAGAGACTAGGAGAGTAGTAGGACAATGGTACTGCATACCTAATTATTAAACACTATCAGCAGATTTTAAAAACAGGCTGTGCTAAAAGGCATCAGTGCACAGTAAAACACCCCAAAAAAGATTTGAGGTATAAATAATGTAAAATAAATATTTATTAATCTAAGAATACAATAAAACCCACCCCTTCCACACGCAACTGTCCCACCCCTCTCCCAAAACAAATCTCGCTGTCCCCAACCAATGTCTAAAATGTCCATTGCCCAACAGCTAAAGTCTAAACTCTTCAGGTCCCAACTCCCACATTTTCGCTCTCTCCACCAACAGCAAGTACCACTAACCAAAACAAATGCTAAAAAAGGGGGCAAAAGAGAGCACTAAATTCAGTGGGCCAGGAGATTTCTGAGGTGCCCCTACATCTGTGACTGCCTGGTTTCTATGCGCACCTGCTTCAGCAGGACATGGCGGAAATTGCGGTCAATTGAGGGGTGCCAGCAGTGGAGGAACGACGGCGGGCGGCTGCGAGCGGACTGCGGCACTGGTGCTGTTGAATGGCTGGAGATGCTGGGGGCTGGCTGTGGCCCTGGGCATCTGCCGCCTCATCTTCCTCCTCCTCCTAGGCCACCAGCCACTGGTACTCTGCCCATCTGGCCTTCAGCTTCTGCTACCGCAGCTGGGCTGCTACACCCTGCCAAGATGGATGACCAGCAGGAGTAGCTAGAAAGAATGACATTTTCAACAATGCTCTGTGCTAAACCCTGGTTTAAGATTATGTAGTGGGTGGCACAGTAGCAGTACATTGCTGGTCCCCTTGAGCCTTTCGATGTGATGTGATTAGAGTCACAGCCACCATTACCCGCTCTCATAAAACTTAAGGCAAATGTCAAAAGCTCTGTCTGAAAGGTATTAAGGCAGAATAAACACAGCAAACAAGTTTAAAAAAACGTATATTTTCTTCTTTTGAAGGATTTAACAGTAAAAACTAAACAGACACTGTGGAACAAAAAAAAAATTACCTCTCATTAATGAGTAAGGCATTATGCACTATGGAGTACAAGTAATCTCTCGCACATGTTGTGCTAAATTAATGGAGGCATGCTAACTCAGCTGGTGCCCTAGTCGTACCCGTTAATCGTACTTTGCTACTCTCTGCAGTCTACAGCTGTAATAGACAATTATCTTATTCCAATGGCCCTGCTTTTCTCCAAAATGCCTTTCAATTTTACCCTGACTACAAGGCAGATGAATAATATGAATGATACATGTCACATATAAAATTAATCACGCGGTCATCCTGTCTGCCATAAGTAGACAGTGGGAAAAGCGATGCATGCAGTACAGGGAAAGGATTAAGGAACGCAATATATATTGTATTTTGCACGTTCATCACAGACTGTCCCATCTGCAAAAGTCAAGGTACTTACTTAGTCCCACTCTACTCCCTAACCTCACACTCCATCATACTTAGTGATTACTTTTTTCTAGCAAAACACATTTGCTTGGTGTAGGAAAGTAGGATCTGCTTCTTATGGTTACCCCCACTTTTTGCTTGAAGTTGCACTGTTTTTGACTAGTCTGACTGGGATCCTGATAAACAGGACCCCAGTCTATCTGCTTTCTCCTCTAAATTGTCACACATGTACTTTGGTACACACCAGACTGGATACTGGGGTACCCTTATAAGTCCCTAGTGTATGGTACCCATGTACCCAGGGCATAGGTACCCCAGAGGCCTCCCATGGGCTGAAGCATGTATTATGCCACCCATGAGAGGCCATGCAAAATGGAACTCCAGGTCTGCTACAGCAGCCTGTGTAAGATGGTGCTTGCACCACTTACTTTAGATATAGGTTCACTATATCTATAGGTCACTACACTTAAAACTTATAAGTCACCCCTATAGCAGGCCTTATCAATCCTGAAGGCAGAGTTTTTAGTGAGAGGGTGTCCCTGCATGAGCAGAGCCTCTATGCAGCCTTCGGAGACCATTCTCCCAGGTTGTCTGTGACTCAGCTGGACATATAGATAGAGGTGCATTATAACCTAGCGGTAAATGCCATCTCGAAAATGGCTGCATAGAAACATATTGTGCTTGGTATCAAACACCTTGGAATCATACCTCCACACCGGTAACCGGTGTAGGAGGTATGATTCCACCCTTCTGAAGCAAGCTTCGTGGGGTCACTGGTCTATCCGGTGCCAGCCTTCTCGACCCGGTCAGCACAAAATGGTTGCTGCCGACCAGAGTCACACTTCTGCCCTCCTGCTGTTGAGCCAAGCTCGAGCAGGGGAAGGCAGCACAATAGGCATCCTGTTACAGGGAGGTGTGACCACCTCTTAGACAGGATTTAGTGCATTGGGGCTGGGTGGGTGCACTCAGAGTGCCTGAAAGTCTGCACTGGGGGCACATTTGGTGTCCCTGTGCATAGTCCAGCTCAAACCAGTTCTGGGAGCCATTGGCTCCTGCTCTGGCGTGAAACTGGACAAAGGACATGGGTGTAACCACCCCTCTGTGCTGACCCTCCCCTAGGAGGGTCCCCCGAATCCGTCCATCCCTCTCCCGTGGGTACAAAAGGGCTTACCTGGCTGTAAGACTTTAGATTTTACGTGGACAAGATTCTACAAGAAAAAAACCACTGACCTTCGACTGTCTGGACACTCTAGACTTCACTGGACTTCGACTGGGCCCAACTTCGTCTCCCTCTCCGTCCAAAGCTTTGTCTGTGCCCTTGCTCCATACAGGCTCCGTGCAGGACCTGTGGTACACTAAGGACAACTGAAAATCTCACTTGGAGTGAAGGAGTGACTCCCCTGCCCTAGCAGGCACCGTAATGCAACTGACTGGTCTGCTGCTCCTGAGCTCCTGTGGACTCCAAAGATTTCATCAACACAGGAGGTGGGTTTTCGAAGGTCCCTGAGGTCGATCTGCCCTCTCAGCAAGTTTGAGGCCAGTATCCGTTGTGGGGACTGCATAACCTGAACCTCTGTGCACCGCGTCCATTTGCAATTGCATATGCTTGTTGGCAATTCCCGAGCTTGTGCATTTGACTCTGTAGTCCTGACTCTGAGCAGTATTTGCACCAAAGAACTCCGGCCTCCTCACACCGAGTGCTCCATGGGCTGGTACTTTGCAATCTTGCCCAAGGTCCCCATGCGACTCCTGGTCCTTTGGCCTGTGGGTCTCTCTGAGGGTCATCTTGATTTCTGTTGGGCTTCCCTGGTTGCCCCAGACGTGCCCTGACTCCCCATTGCTTGATGAGTCCCCTGGACCTTGCTGGTCCACATAGTAACCTGTTTGACCTTCCTTCGTGGGTTGCTTTTGCCAAGGCTTGTTGGTGCTCCAGCCAGACACCGACCCCTCAGCACTCGACATCCTTTGTCGGACAGCTCACCTCCAGCTCCTGGTCATCCTCGACATCTCCTGATCCTTGTGGTTGCAGAGTCCAGCATCCCTTCTTCGCACCTGAAGCAACTGACATCGGCGGGCATTCGTCTACAGAGCCACTGGTCACTCTGAAGTGACCCAGACTCTGTCCCCTCTGCTTTCAGGTTCCTTCCTTCCTGAATCCAGGCTTGGATTCCACCGGACCCTTTTCACCTTCACGGCAGCAGTACTTCTTCACAGCCCTCCATTGAGAACGACAGCAGTTTCTGACGCCACTCCAGGCCTATGCACCCGGCTCCTCTGGGATAGGTAACTCGGGTACTACAGTATCCACGGGTGGGGTGGCTCTTCAAACTCTTAAGTTCCAAAGGGTTCGCTTGAAGTCCTCCTAGAAGGGTCCTTAAACTTTCAAAGTGTAACCTCGACTTCCCCATAGAATTGTACGGAGCCCGCGGTCGTGTTCACACACTGCACCCGTCCTCCGTGGGGTCCCTATCTACTCACCTTGGGTGGTTCCTTGGGGTCCCAACGATTCTACGTGCTCCAGACCTTGTCTTGATCTCAGTCGTGACTGTTATACTACTATTTTAGTATATGGTTTGGTCTCCCCCTGGAGCCCACTGTGTATTGTGCTACTTACAACTGTTCTATTGATCTTGTATTGTGTGCTTTATGTTCTATCCTCATGTAGAGGATAGTAGAGAGTGATATATTAATAAATACATATTTTTATATAACTACTGTGTGGTTCTCCTTTCATTTAGTCAATATAGGAGGTGATATTCTGGTAAAACAAGCTGCTTTACATTCCTTCAAGATTAAGCCTGAAGGCTGCTCTCCACAGCTACCACTAGGATAGCTTTCTAAAGGTTATCTTTGACCTCATACATAAGGGTTGTTTGGACTGGTGCAAGATGCCCACTTTAATTAGTGGGCAGCATATACCAGGCCAACTTCTCACACTTGGCAGTAAGCAAAGGAAACTTAACTTACTCTACTGCAGATTAAGTTAGAGGGATTAGGCTGCATAAGTAGACGTTTTACTGATCATCATCATGTGCCTAAGCTTTGGCTAGTGAGTCATTGTGGTTGACAAATATTGAAAGGAAAAAATTTGAACAGGTGTGAATCCGCTATGGAAGCCATGATGAAATATATCACTTTGCCAGAAAAATGTGCCACATGCAAAGAATGATTGTTCAAATTTTTGGGAAGGCTGGGACAGAACTTAAGAAAGAATAAAGGAGGGAAGTACTAGGAAGTGACTGAGCAGGCACTGGGAGGGAAGGGAAGCACAACTTGCTTTCGCATTGCCATGCACTGAAAACTTTGTAAAAGCCACATTAACTCAAGCAGACGCACATTGGACAGCGGTCACTGCAGTGCCGAATTGAACCATGCACCATTTAAGTCATCATGGGTGGCACTGGTCAAATGCCATGGGGAGGGAGGTGATGATTGATGATGGGTGGGATACATAATATCTGCCTCGCTTAAAACATACTGTGAGTCAAGGGAGTAGACAGATATGTCATCCCTACCCGTTGAATCAAAGCTTTGATAAAGCCATTCCAAGCAAGTAAAGTAGGTGAGTACACCGCTATGTACAAGAACTACCTTGTTTCTTCATCCAATCAATTATCCATTCATCATTGCATTGTTCTTCGAGTATTCTTAATCTTCACCCTTGGCTTTGATACACACCATTTAAGCTTTACATTCTCTCATCCAGTCTTTCACCATTGAAAACCTTCCATCCATCCATATATATCCATCCATTCATCCAAACATGGCTCTCAATGAACTCTTCACCAACATCCATTTATCCACACATGCATCTTTTCACCCATTCACACATTCTGCTTTAACCCACCGGTGCATTTCTTTCACCCACCCAGGCAGGTATCCTTTCACCTGTATACCCTTTTATCCATCCTTTACCCACCCATGCATCCTTTCACCCACCTATATGCATCCTTTCACCCAGGCATGCTTTCACTCATATTACATTTCACCCATCCTTTCTCCTTCCATCCTTTTTCCCCCCTTTTCATCAACCCATCACTCTTAAAGTTCATCATGGACCTATGTCTGCTGACTGGCAGATAGAAGAGGCCATTAGCTAATCAAATCCTGCTGTATCTGCTAAAGTGGGGTGTTCACGAGTCAACACCCTTCCAATGAGTATATTACTAATTGTGAATAAGCAAACAATGTGACTTACCACCGCCTGTCCCTACTGCTGCTGGGACCCCCCGCCCCCCGACCGCCGCTGACACATCTGCTCCGCTGCCGCATTTGCTCCGCTGCCACTCTTGCTGCCAGCCCCGGTGGTCTCTGGGGCTAGAAAAAACATTACAAATTTTAGATGCTAGATAAATCTCCCCCTATTTGTTTTTTTTTAGCAAAATACAACCACAATGCATCACTACAGTTCGGTTACTGTATCTTCTATCAAAATATCACGTTGGCCATTTTGTTGGTTTGCAATGTTTGAAAAAACCAGACAGTCAAGCCAGCCAAAATGTTTTGTAATGGAGGGGTAGAGCTATGTTGAATCAGAGTTACTGAAGCGCAATGAAGGGGTGCAAAAATTGGTCAATGAAGGACATATGTTCTTGGTTGGTAAATGCAATGGGGCCGTCCTCCTCATACTTCCAGCCAAGCTGCACTGTCACCAACTGCTAATATACTTTGATAATAATACATACACAACATTGGGGGGGTCCACCATGACCATGGCCACTCTCTTGTTTTACTGTTTGAGCATGAGCAAGAAAAAGAAAGCCTTCTCAACAAACATGCGTAGAATACCTTACTTGGGCATGCAAGTAGAGTACCTGACCTAAAATGGATTCTCTGAGTCTTACAGTACCACCAGTCCACAAGATGTATAAGGGGAGAAGGAAAACTTACTGACAAAGCAGAAGAAAGGAAGCTACAGATAGAGTAGTAGAGACAGTTTGAAGACAAGTGCAGAAACTTGAAATATAGAAAATAAGTAAATAGGATAATGCAGGGATAAGAAGAATTTAGGAAACAGAATGAAGGGAGTTGGAAAAAAGAATTAGGAGACAGGCACAGTAAAAAGGAAAGATAATGTGCAGTGGTTGAAGCTAGATAAATAATAATATTAATAACAGGGGGACTTACTGGGGCCAGAAGAGCCATCTGCCGCAACACCTCCAGCTCCCTTACCTGCCTCGGTGGTTCCAGGCCCAACCCTCCTCTTGTTCCTGGATGCGAATGTGAGAAATAAAGAAAATGAAATAAAAAAAGATTAGTGGTACAGTTAATAATCTCTCCAAAAATATTTTGACAGGGAAAGGCAAATGCAGTAACATTGAACTTTTCTAATTCAGATCGCCTATAGTACTAGTATCGTGGACCTATTCCTAATTTTCTAAACCTAACCCTATTCCAAATTTTCTAAACTACATTTTGGAACTGCAAATAAATTGCAACAAATCTTACAAATTATCTTTGCTTCTCATCTCATTCTCAATCTCTCAACCCCCTTTGACGGGCCAACTCCGTCTGCATTTGTTTCAATGTATAAATGCATGCATACTACACTTCACTGGGAAATTGCTTGGGTTTGGGACTGTACGAGCAATAAAATAGAAAGGCAGTAAGGCACAGAGAAGTGAGAGAACACCAAGTCACTAATAACTACCACTATCTTAGAAACAGGACATAGGAGTCTCTGCATAACTTCTTAAATAATCAGCCCAAGCGAGCGACAACGAGTAGGATTAGGTAGCGCCGAACACCTGGCTAGATGATGATCATATAAAATTTGTAACAAACTTAACCTACCTGAGTGTGAGGAGCATGCTCGCTATTTGGGGAAAAATATTAGAACACAACAAATATATTATTACTCACCAAGCCCGCAACCTCAATGCCCAGCAGGTCGAGCAGGTCCTGTTCCCTGTTCAGGATGTCAGCCCACAGGTGTGTAAGCTGTTGTTGGTGCGCTGGACTCCAGAGATGTGGCCTGGCGCACCCTATCCCAGCACTCTCCCAGAGACTGTACCGCCTGCAGGCCTTCTGCCAGGGTGGAGGAGAGGTAGCATTGCACATAAAAAACTAGCTCAGCCACCACCTTCTTAAAAATTGGCGTGGGCTGCACCCCATCCCAGCACCCAATGCAAGGTAGGCGGCTGGTGCTACAGGTGGTTATGGGGGGCCTGGTACTGCCACTTCCCTGCTCTGCCATGGCGGTGGGTGGGGGGGAGAAAAGATAACAATAGAAACAGGTAAAGGATGGAAAGAAGGAAAAAAATGAGAAAGTAAAGTGAAAAATGAAAATGTACGAAAGTCACCAAAAAACAGAAAAATATGTAAAAAACACAAACACAAAGACACAGCGTAATATAATAAATAAAAATGAGGGGGAGAAAATTTTGATAACGGGAAGATTAAAGAGATTAAGGAAGGATTGAAAAGTAGGCTCCAGCACCATAAATGAAGCAAAAACAAGATGGCCGCGCCCATGTGAACCACGTGGTGCCGTTCGCACGCGATTTCTGGTGCAAGAACTCATGTTGTGTTGCATATGACATAAAATATCATGGGAACAAAGTGGTGAGCAGCTCTGTCTGCTCGCGGAACTCTGCATAGTGAAGCAGAGTTTTTTGGGCACTTTGCGGCGTTCTGCGTAGTGCAACAACGCGAACGCCGCCCGAGCCTACTCATCAGGGCATATGAAGAACCTAAATCTTCCACAATACAAAACTTGCTCCAACTGACTCCTATAATAGTCCACTTCAAATGCAATAATTGTGTTGCACGTAACACGACAAGACCAGCAAAAGATTTGGGTTGTGCTACATCGATGACTAGGGAAATCTAACTGAGAAGGATTTTAATTTCTGTTATCAATGTATTAAAGAACTTTCTGATTATGAACCCCTAATGGAATAAGTATTTTTCTTTAAATATAACAAATAAGAGATACTCCAGGTGTTGCACATTTATTTTGTCTCTTGAATAACTAATACAAACTTGGATACAAATGATTTTTGATGTCATGGTCAGACATCTGGTACTAATGATAGACTCTAACAAAGTTGATCACAAAATATATCCCTTGTTGGTACTATTCCCTTACTTTACCTACCCAAGCCCACAAGGGTATATTGGGTTGCCTATATTCAGATAAATATATCAAAGAAGGGCATGGTTTCTTTTTGGCTTCTCCTTTTTTTGAAAAAAGACAGGCAGCTTTCCTGAATTAATTGTAATGTGAATTTTTTTTCTTTAATGTTATTAAAATTGCTAAACACCATTTCCTGTCACCAGTGGCGGTTGGTGAAGTTTGAGAGTGGTGAGGCTGGGCTTGGCCTTAACGAGCTGGGTGGGGGGTAGGCCCGACATTTTTTGAACGGCCTGTCGCCATTTCCATTGCAAATCTTTTTTGTTTTTTTAAATGGAATAAAATGATGCATTTTCCAGCACAAATTTTAAAAATAAATAGAAAAAGCAAAACTTTCAAAGGCTTTTGTACAAGAACGCTCAAAATATCTTGGAAAATGACTAGCTTAGTAGGCAAGCCTGGCTTCCTTCTTTAGCAATGTGTGCAGCAGGCTAGGAATTTTGGGGGAAAGACTGAAGAAGAGAAAGAAGGAAAAACAGCACCAAAGAAAAAGCTGGGACAAAGGGAAACCTGTAAAATCAAGCCAAAAAGGCAGGGAGTGTCTGGCAGTAAACCAAAGAGGCATGAGGCAGAACTAAGACAATGCAGCTCAAGCACTCTGGTGCCAATTGCTGGCCTCTGAATAAAACCTTATGCCCCAGCACCTATTCTTTCACATACCAAAGCACTTTTTTGTTTAAATTAGGGATCTCTAACCTTGTCTGTAGTAAGAAGAGCTACTTATATTCAACGAAAATCATCCCAAGTTACTAATATAGTGTCGTGATAGTGACCACATCAGACGGTTACATTAATGGAAACCATATTCATGAAATCCTACAGTGTAGATCTCAGTCCATCAGGCAGGGATGCCAGCAGTATTGTGAAAAAGTTTTTGTCAATGTGGAATGCCTCTAGGTTGGTAATATGTAACAGCCTCTGGCACCATGTTAGTAATAATATTAATAAGTTTCCCAAACCCTGCCTGATTTATCTCTGCAATATCCAATATTCTTTGGAAATTCAACCATTTTTTTCCCAAACATCAGCTTATAAGTTCGGAAAATACACACTTAAGTCTCAACTACATTCTTTTCACTTTTGGTATACCTACATTAATTCAAACAAACAACAGTTTCTAATTTAGTAGGGTCGGCTACAGACAGATCTATTTATAGGTAGCTGGAGAGCTACCTGTAGCTTCTGAGCTACTCGTTGAAAAAGCCGGATTTAAAACTTCAGTGCAGTCTCTAGTCACAGGCCACTATCTGCCTTAATCCTTTCCTGATTTAAAGACTCAAACTCCCACTCATCATTTCGCTATTACTCTGCTGTGCATATCTACCTCACAGCACAGAAGCCAGTTGTACTTGCCACCAGGCTTCCTCGACGGAGACATCATGGGACAGGAAGGAGGGAGAAATCATTGGAACACCAGGAAAGCTTGCGATCCTCACCAGACAGGCCTTCGGCTCACTGAAGTGCAGTAGGACTGGCTTTGTTTTCTTTGCTGCAATCACTTCACTGCGCATGCGAAAAACTTACGAGGAAGGCGGCGTCCTATGCTAGTCCGCCAGGTTATCATCATGGAAGTATTAATTTTGCTCATCTTCAGTTTAGTTAAAGCATGCTATTGCACAGTAATCCTTGATCCTCCAGCACATGCATCTCGGCTCGGAGTCACCCAGGACAAGGGAGGCATCTCTATTCTGGGGGATCAGAGAGACCTGCAGTGACTATGCCCTCGCACAAACCACAATCTTGATTAATCTTCCCAATAGTATTAGTGATATTTAATATTTATAGAACCCACAAAAAACGTACATTGTCTCTTGGTTTCCAGATACCAAACAATAGTTTAATAATGTTTGCACTGCCGTTTGCATGGCACGGCGCAATTTTGCACTGTGTTCGCTGGCTTTTATAATAGATTATTGTAAAGTTTAAACCACTGTTACATTTTGCGTTGTGCTGCGCCACCTTGGCAAATCTTCCCCTAAGCGTTATCAACTCAAAGTAGTAGTGCTGATAATCGACTTTGGAAGGATAACATGTGGAGCTGGCTCCATTATGATGCATACCTGTTGCGTAGAGATATATGGTGCCAGTACTCAACCCGCTGATTTATCTGCATTAGGAGGGGTAAGGGAAATTCAGTTCCTAGGTTCTTTCAATCAGAATTGAAATGACTTCAGCTCTTAAGTACTGGGGCCAGCTCCAGCACCCACCACTACATTGCCTCCCGTGAACTTCAAGGCTGGTACAGTGGGGGTGAGCAAATCTATACCTGGGCTGTAAGGGGCTACTGACATGCGCCATTTCATCTGTTAAGCCAACAATATTAAGTACTCGGCCAACCTTAGATCTCTTGGGCTGTTTTGCCTTTCTTTCTATGTGAAGCGCAATACACAACACCTGCAAACCTGTTTTTACTATGAAGGTGTCACCATCCCCACAAGAGCTGCAGGCCTTGAAGTGGTCTTTGCCATTGCCAGGTCTTTTCTGTTTGGCATCTGGCACGCAATAGGGAAAATTTGTTCACCGCTAGTTTTAGATGAACTCGCCACTGTCCTGGGGGTTGATAACTAATGGCTATAGCGAGGCCCTGTAGTTACACTAGGCCTTCTCTCACTGACTGACAAACTCATGCGCTGCCACCAACATAATTATGGTCAGGAAGAGACACCTGTATAAGAGAAGTGCCAGCCGGCTATTGCATGAACTGTAACCGCGTGTTTAAAAGAATGCGCACACTGGAGGTGCCAGTAAATGAGAGGTTTTCAGATAGATGTTTTTGAAGAGACAGGAAAAAAAAAAAAGATTGATTATTGTTGGCAATAACTGATTTTTGTTTACGAAGTACAGGAAAAGTAATTAAAGAATATACAGAACAGTCGCTGTTTTGCAAAACCCTTCAGGCAGCATGAAAGAGATAATTACTTCAAACAGATACACGAACCTGCAGTGTGCAACACCATTGCTATGAGTCTGCTGGCTGGCACTGAAACTTAACACACACCTGAGCTCAAATGACGTCCTACATTAAGTACAGCGCAGGAAGCAGACACCTCTACTCTGCGCAGTGTGTGTTCAAAATTCCTGATTGCAAACTGTGCAGACTCGATATCTCGGCTTCCTGCCTGCAGCCTCAACCCCACCCTTCCCAACTCGTCATAGGATGGGACCCACCCACCATCTTGTGACGAGTTGGGAAAGGGTGGGGTGACCATGCTCTCCACTCCCTGACTGACGTGAAGCCCCAGCACTATGGGGCTTCAGTTTAAAACGCCCAGGGTGAATTTTACTGCAATGTCATCAGGGGGTGGAGACTGGTCTACAAGGCTATGTCTTTGCAGAGCTGATGACCTCACAGGCCTCAGGGCTGTGAGATCATCAGCCCAGCAAATTCTTTAGACTTTGGGCCCGCCCAGAAACAATCACTATGAGTGGCAGCGTGCAGCAGCAACCCCCCAGCTAGATAGCTCGTGTGTGTGTATGTGGATTTAAAAAAACAGTTTTAGCATTGCTTTAATTTTGACTGTGAAAGTAAAGTGGGCGGAGCCCCTTAGCCCTTGAAGAGAAGCCGCTACTGCCTGTCACTAGTGTCGGATGTTCCTGACTGAGCACAAATACATTATCAACACTTCCTTTGCTTTATGAGTTATTTGAATAGCTCTCACAACTGTGGTCATCTTCTGCAGCTACACTGGTCTTTTTAATCCTCACAAGTCTATGCAAATAAAATGAAACGAGTAACTTCTCTACCATAGAAATCTAAGTAGAGATCATCACAGGAGCCTTCCCTTAGTAAACTATTTGAGGCCCTTCAAGGGGCATGCCATAAGCCTGACATATTTGTTTCAGATATTATAAATATTCAAATAGATTAAGCTGGTCTTTCCAAGAAAGTTTCAAATTATGGAATAAAAATTAACGATAAAATTAGAATTTTCCAAATGGTTCCTACAGTTCCTCCTAAAAGTAAATTGTGTCTTGCCCATAATATGTAATGCAATATGCACATTTTTAATTTGTGAGAGAAGTTGGAAATTGATAAACTTCTTTGAGTCCCATCTCATAGAAAGGTAAATCAATCAAAAAAGCTATTTTTGAAATAGTCCAACCTCACTATCTAGATATGATCAAGACAGCAGACAGGAAGATGCCATCTTTAAAAGTAGAAGGACATAAGAACTAAATTTATCAATTTGCAAAGAAACTCACTATTCACAGAAACTTTGCCCTTCTCTGACCTAGACTTACAGACAATGGCCATAAATATGAATTATTTGATCCTTCCAGGATTTGGAAGGATGGTGTTTGAAAATTCTTCACCGCAGGATGGGATTTAATTGCCTTTCTTGTTCAACATCATCTTGTCTACATAGAAGACCAGAATTGTGAAGAGCTGTGAAATATTTAGAAATCGATTTTACTTCACTGATCGCTGTATTATACTTACTTAAGGGTAAGGAGCTGTTGTGTTATTAGTCTTTTTTAGTTTGTATCACTTAATTCCACTTATTAGTGAATGTCTCTCGTATGTGTTTATTTTATATACTGTTTGCCTTATATGTTGTATGCCTTCTTTGTTTTTTCTCTTATGAGCTATCTAGAATTGCTGATTTGTATGTTACCCCTTCCAATTCTGTATGACTTTTTGTAATCTATGTGTATTACATATCAGCTTAAAATAGTTTTGTAAAATTTTAAAGGGCTTAGATAACTGGTTAAAAGAAACAAATAAGTGACTGTTTAGCCAGACACAAAGTTGATATACGCTTGATTTGGGAAACTCGTATTGATGATAATGTCCTGTCCACTATGTTTAAGTGATAGATTAGCAATATTGTTTCTTCTCCAGCAGCAGGTAGGAAGAATAGTAATGCTATTCCTTTCTGAAAAAAATTAACTCAAACTTTTGAATAAACACTGTGATGCAAATAGTAGATTTGTGCATGATACTGGATACATTTATTTTATACCTAGTTAAAGTATATCGTTCTACAGCAGCAGATCCAATTTTTGGAGGGACTTCACTACTGAGATCATGAGGTTTGATAATGTTCCTCTCATAGTTAGTGGGACAGGATTTAGTCTGATGAGAAATAATCTATTGGACAAACCTTCCTCTACTAAATTTGAACCTCCAAAATCCTTTCCTTCATGTTAATCCTTACGAAGAACATAATTGTTAAACTGAATTTATTATGGGGACTCTATTATCCTACTCCCAAAGAAATTCAATTTTTTCTAATTCCCATATTTCTCATTCCAGAATGAATCATTTATTATGCTCAAGGAACTTATGTGATTTAATTTCAAATCCAAAAATAGAACAGATTGACATTTCTGGCCATGCCTAAATATCCCTGTTGCTTTTATTCTGTAATTTCCCGATTTCTCAACCAAGGTGGATAATAAATGTCGAGACTAGGGGTTACAGAAATAGAAGGACAATACTAAATATTATTTTAATGATATATCCCAAAAACTGCTTGATAATTACTTAAGCATTACAAAAATAGAAACAAGGTACATGCTATTTTGTCAAGTACCTATAAACGTTTAATTTCAACAAATGACGTACTTAAATTCCGGTCATTTTATTCTAAGATACATCATTACCCTGTGGAAAATAACTCCAAAATAATTGAGGAGTTTCTACATGCCTCTCATATGGAGGACTGGGCAAAATTTAAATTACGTGGAATAATTTTGGAAATTTCACATTCCATTTTTTATGTTAAATTCCCATATTTACGCCATTTTGTGTTAAAAATTTACAGCGAATGGTGCAATTCACTGTAAAAATATACTGTGACCACACAGGAACCACAGCTGTTGTTTGTGGTGCACTTGTTTAAATGCCTGCTTGTGGCAAAAATGTACATGAGTATGCACTTCACGCAAAAATATTGTGCAAAATTATGCATTTCCATTTCTTGTAATTATGCGTAGTTTCACATAATTTTGCCCTCATTAAGCAAACGCATGTTACACATATTTTGCACACTACTACTCATATGCCTGTTTTTTCTCAAAGTGACAAACATTGATTAGCTACTCCTATAAGCCTGGATGAAATAGATACTGCGGTTTTATTTATTTAATCAGGGAAAGCACAATCATATTATGCCATTCTAGCTCAATTTTAGAATACCTTTTTCCTCATCTAGCTCTTTATCATTTATCACTTGTTAGAGAATTTGCTCATAACTGTTTAGCTGTGGAATATTTTTATGCCACATTAATTGTAGTATTACCCAAAATAGAGAAGGATCTAACTATTGCATCCAATTGTAGGACAATGTATCTAATAAACCAGGACTGTAAAGTTTACACAAAAATGTTGGGCCAGAATTATCTAAAAATGCAAAATTATTTTATTCATCCTGACTAAACAGGTTTTATAAAAAGATATACCACACTCATTTGCCATATTTTGTCATGTAAATCTAATTCACACTCACCTTCAGGCTTATTAGCTCTTGTCATTTCCTGTTAAAAGTAATATATTCTTGTCACTTTGCTTCCAATTTTTTTATTATGATCAACATTATTTATGTTAAGCCTTAAATTAAGAGGTTTGTTAACAGAATAATTTCAATATGTACATTGTACCCCTAATAGGCTTATGATTTTTAATATAATGAAGTGTCAAAATAAAATATCTTGCAATATATTTTGCGAATATTGTTCATTACACTATTGAATTGAATAGCAAATATATTACCCATTAGAGTAAAGTGAAAATCAAGAAATGGTTTTCACTTCATTTAATTTGGCAGGGGAAAACTGAGGCAGTAAATATGGCTATTGTTCCACAGATAGTGTATTTATTTTGATGGGGCCTTTGTATTTTTCAATGTCAAGCTATAAACATATTGGATACAATTATTTCAAATTTTATTTGGTATAATAAAACTACTAGAATAAGTTATAAAAACCTATAAACCATCAAAGCTAATGGAGGTTTGGGGTTACCAAATTTGTATAAATATCATAATACCTTTATGATTAGCCATATTTCTACTAGTTCCAATCAAAGCCGAACTGTAGAAAATGTAACTAATGCATTTTTTCATTAGCTATGATTTTGGTCATCTTTAATAACAGAAGCATTATTTGAAAGATTCGGTTATTAAAGCTACTAAAAAGATGTCCTTATATTTAGGCTCTTTATTTCAAAATAGCTTCATTATGGTTTAATCAAATTATTACATTTAAAATTATTAACTGGTGGAAGCCTTGGATTGACAATGGAATTTATTATATAGCTGATATTTCTCAACAAGATACATTTTTATCTTTTCTAGAATTAAAAAATAAGTTAGGGTTGCCTTCTTTTGAAGTTGGTAAATATGAAAATGTTTAATGCTACACTTAATGCTTCTCCTAATGCTACATCTGTAGTAAAAATTTCAGAAGTACAGCTATCTTTTAAGTATTTTGCATAGAATATGTCACATTGCATTTAATGTACATAAGAAATGGTCAGCCGCTACTGTTCCCATTTATAGACTATTAAACATTTTTTGAATGCTGAACTTCCTCTTCCATTTCACTTAAAGTAAGACAGGAAGTATGGTCATTTAATATTTCTGGTTGGCTACCTGTATATCTCGATCAACTAAAAGTTTGGTATTATTCAACTTCCTATGGTCTCCCACCAAACTTTATAAAGCTAAATCATCTGATGGCTGTACTCTTACCTTTGCCATATTGTTAATGGCTCTTTAAGACACCTCTTATTTGGCTCTCCTATTACATTTAAATTGTGGTTAGAAGTATGGGATACTATTCTTAATATTAATAATTCTGATATTTCATGGTTTACTATTTGTCAATCAATCGTCCCTTTCTACTATCCTACCTATTGTGCACTAGAAACTATTTGACATTCTGATTTTATTAACAATTCTATTACATTTAATGGTATGCTAAATTATTATCGATTGAAACATGGAGCTCTGGGATCACTTTTACTAGACTAGAAGATAAAGTTACATTTGTCAAGCACCCCAGGATGTCACTAAGCCATAAAATTGTTTTCAAAACAATGTGTGCGATATGATGATCAGCATTAGCTTTCACTCTATGCCATTTTATTAAAAGCAGCTTTTATTTTAGATTGTGCATTTGTTTCATGTACATTAGCCTATCAAATATTTTATCGATATTTGACTAAATAATTTTCTGTAATATTTTTTGCAGGTCTTATTATTATGAAAATGTTTGAATAATCTATTTCAGCTGCATTTAAGACAAGACTTAAATACATTTACTTATTTCTGATGTCTGCAGTTTCTTAAGCTGCACTTCTGCGGTTGCCAGTTATTGACAATGTAGGGGCTGATTACGATGTCGGACGGACGCAACCTTATCGGTCTAGAACCGCCCGACCATAGGTTTGCGGTTCCGATGTCACAGTTAGAATGCGAGCGCGGTCGGAAACATCCATACTACAATGGAAGGTTGTGCAGCGGGCGGAAAAGGCCTGCAGCACAAGCTTCCATTGCAGAATGGATGTTTTGAAACATCCCTGCACCGTGTGGCAGGCACCTCAAGGTGCCTGTCACATGGTGCAGGGATGTTTAGGGGGGCACCATAGGGGGCCCCCAGGCCCCATAGCAGAGGGCCAAGGAGTGAGGGGGCCCTGCTAGAGGTCCCCAAAGACTCTTTCCAACAGCCTTTACATGTCAGAAGGGCTGACATGAAAAGACTGTCGGAAAGTGCCATCATAATCCTGAGGGCGGAACCACGCCTGGCTCCGCCGCCATTGAGAGATTATGGTGTTTTGTGATGCACCAACAGGCTCCTTGAGCCCGTCGAAAGTGCCATGGACGGTCCCTCCACCCGATGCCTCTGTCCTCCGCATCGTAATGCGGCGGGTGGATCGCGGACATAGATATCGGTGCAACCAACGACACGTCGGTGTCGGTCCCATCAACATCCTAATTAGGCCCTTAGTTACAAGAGAAAAAATGTTAACTTAAGGGAACTTTTTCACAAACATATATACGTTGGAGAATCTTAATCCTTGCACCAGAGACAAAAAATCGGGTGAGTTTAGGAAAGGAAGGGAGAGGGTCTAAACATTTGTGAAAACCAAAGATAATATGCATCCATTATTGCACATTCTCCTAAAGTGGTCAAGATCTACTGGCTTTGATAGTGTTTTTTTTTTTTTTTAAATAAAATTTCCTCTGAAGTCGAAGGCAGTGAAACATATTGACAATAAAGTCCAGTAGTGAATGAAATTCCAAAGTGGATCAAAACTCTGTGGCTGATAATAAATTGAAGGGTACCTATCAGGTTGCTAAGAGAGATCTTAAACCACAAGTAAAAGTTACAATCACGCTTACCAATGATCTTAATGCAGTGAATGTTCTACAAAGTCACAGTGTTGCCAACTGATCTCTGCACTTGCCATTGTTTGTATTTCTGGCACGAATAAATTTTCATACTAAGTTATGTGTGTGTATATTTCTTCTCTTCCACAAAATATCATGTTTACAGCCATCTTTCACCTCATGTGAAATAATGTTGGGATTACTGTGATAACTCAGCAGCTAGAAATAAAGACTATACAGTCACAGGGAGGAGTCTGAATCTGGAAAATGGACATATCTTGGACTGGGTAGTATTTGCACATCCTCTCAAGTAGAAATGCTGAAGTAAATGAGTTGTGCAAGAAATCTTTTCTACACAGCTGGCATACGGCTTCAAAGGCATACTTCTTAACCAAAGCTGCAATAGCAAAGTATTCTTGATGACCTTCTCCAGGGTGAAGCCTGCATTACCCTACTAATCCTAAAAGGATTCTTGGAAAGGTAGATGTTACATCCAAGGAGTTACTCAAACTTTAAAAACCTTTATATGTATGGATCACACTGCCACACACTGAAACATATGTGGGGTGTCCGTGGTTTGTACTTGGCCTAGTGGGATCTTCATTCTACTAACGCATCCAATCCCACTAAAAAGCATGAGGGAAATCTGACCTAAATGTTAGATAAAATCGAGTTCATTTGAAGTTCATTTCAAGTTCAGGAACTTGGCTCCACATTTTACAACATAGTACTTTGGTATTTTTTTCAGGTGGCCCAATGAAGAAGGCCCATTCCCTTAAACTGACAGAAGGTTCTTCTCTAATTCAAGCAACCCTAAAAATACCTTTCACTCCAGAACAAATAAAAAGAATTACAACCAATTCAGATCATGAGTAAAGAAACAGCTTTGAAGTCCATGGTTCCAACATTGAAGCACATCATTCATAAATCGAAGGACATTGTGTTACTATGTTGGAGATAAGTCTCCCATCTCTCCCTGCCCTCCCTAGTTGAGCCTGTCAAATCTACTTATTACCACCAGCTTGATGGGGATCATTAACAGAAGTGGAGTGACCAATTTCAGAAAAACTGTAACATCATTCAGATGCAATGTAACAGCAGCTGTTCATCATTTTTGGTATTTTTGAAACACACAAGGCATGGCTAATTTCCAAAGTACAAAAAGGTAATATCCTGATGTGCAGAAACATTCCTTCGCATGCGTGGGAGACATTGGTCATTTTTCTCGAGGTGCCCCTGAAAGTCCACTATACAATGAGATATTTCTGACATGTTGACCTGCCAGCCCTGTTGCAGACTGGCTCACGAATTTCAGCTAGCCCAGAATGCCTCAAAAGTCACCCACAGTTGACTGCCAGCCCAACATGGACAACACCACCAATATACTGCCACTTTAAAGGGTAAGTATGCTTATTTCTTTACTATCCACAAATGCTGGAAAATATAGAGCGTTATGCTGCCCGGTTTACATTGACTTAAAAACCTCCTTCACATCGATGCCACACTAGGTCGGAGATTGTGATTTCAGATTTCTTTTTTTTCAAACTACCTGAGAATACATATAATGCACATAGATAACCGTTGATACAACCTCAATAAAATAATCTAATGAATTGTAGAAGTTCCTATCAGTTTTTTGGCAATGTAGCATGTTAGAGCAGAAGCTTACTCAGGGGATTTTTTTTTACTACTGGACCCTTACAAGGAACTGTTCTTTTTATTAAATTCTATACTTTACCCTCAGAGGTTTGGTCCTCAGATGGCTCTTTCTCTGTCGTAGTGAGGGGTGAGAAATCAGGATGTCCACCTGTCGGTCACCCAATGAGAACCAATAATAGGCAGCCAACTCACAAATTAGAGATCAGGTTCAAATATATTACCCCCATAACCATGCTATAAAAATAGAGGATTGCAACTGGAAGACCCAATCTCCTAAAGAAGTTCATTCTGACAATAATCATACAAACCAATAGCTCTGCTGTAGCTACACAAAACAAGAGCAAAAGAGCCTGGTGCTCTGAAAATAACCTATGACTTTCTTTATTATGCATTTAGAAATAAGATAATGATAAGCACAGTTTCTGTAAAAAGAACATTAAGACAATAAAAGGCTCACACAAATTTAGATAATTTGGTTATTGTATTAAAATCCAAAATCAATGCATATAAGTAATTGCTAGAGCTCTGTCATGAATCTAACAGCTTGAAATGTAAAACTGCACATCTAGTCAAACTAAATTTATTCCTAAAAAAGAATCCATAAAGAGGATAGTTTAGAATTAATAATTCCTACCACCAACAAAGGCAGGAGGATAGTTCACAAGGGTTCTTTTTAGCAGGGACAAAGGGATTAAGTTAGAGTCCACTAGGGAAAAGTCCATAGGCATGGGCAAAAGGAATATGAGCATAAACCAGGAAATTTCAAGACTGGTCTCTTACCAGACGGCTCCAAATCATCCAGAAGGTAAGCTCATCAGCAAGAGTAAAAAAACACAAGGGGCATGAAGGAGAAAGTCTGACAGGCAGTCGACAATCGAGGAGAGGGGTAATCAAGAAGCCTTCTCTCCTCCTAGGAAAGTTACTTTTTATACTCCATATTGCTAGTTGTGACATCAGTAGTCAACATATAATGGTCTGATCATCATATGACCATTCTTCCATTCTCCAGGTACAAATTGATACTCCAACATACTTTCCCATGCTCATCATCAGAAACGACTGTCCATTCCGTCCTCACAGGTCAGTTGACAAGGAGCTTATTAACTTTGTTGCTCTCCGCAGATATAGTCCAAAGGTCAGGTTTCCACCATTCATACACAAAGAAATACTGAAAGTGTCTCATGTCGCTTAAAGAACGTTGCATGAATAGAACAAATAATGCAACATTTGAGGAAACGTATCAAAAGTCCATTACACTAGGCTAGTGAAATAATGCAGCCTAAGGAAAAAAGACAACTTAATGTATTTTAAAGTTGGCATTTCCTATTTAGTAAAATAAACTTCTAATTAAGATCAAACGCAATGAAATAAATCAAACATATGTATGAGCATTTTGTAGTGTTGCCAGTGATTGTTACACAAATATTCAACTCTAACTATGACCTACTATAAAACATTTCAAAAGTAGCAACATGTAAACCATTTAAAAAATCATTAAAATAAAATTGTTTCTATGGTTATAAGAGCTTTATAATGTTAGGCACTCATACTGAAAGCTTCAGCCATTTAGCACATTGCATACATTAATTGCACCATTGTCGAGTTCTTTATAGCGCTCTACCACGAAGTTAACAGAAATGCTAAGTTTCGTTATTAACTTTTTATGACAATTTTGCTAAGATTATAAGGTAATCTGTTACTACACAATTTATATTCACTTTTAGATTAATCCTACTGTTTCTACCTAGTCAAGCACACTTTTTGCGGTGCTGGTACATCAACTTTTTTCAGTTTCAGTGTCGTTTTCTAGAAGTGTGCAAAGCACATGTTTGTATTTTTGTTGCCAAGATCAGTTTATGTGTTTTGTAAAGCATGATCAGCATTTACTCTGAATCAAGTATTTGTCAGTATAATTGTTTTACCAAGATATCTATATTTATTCCAATGTTGTATGTCTACTATCTTGGCTAGAGTGTTGAAAAAGCTGAATTCTGTGCTTTCAGTGGTGTGGGGGCTGGAAAATGGAATGGAGTAAAATTACTGACAAACTAAAGAATAATGTTGGAGGATAGAAGTCCCAGGCTTAAACGGAAAGGTTTTCCATTGGATATGGTGGTACAAAATCATTAAAAAAAGAGCCACACAAGTCATGGCGATAAACAAATGGAAAAGAGCTATGAATATATTCAGAATCAAAGTACCTTATGCTCCCCAGGATAACCTGTAAGTGTTATGAGATCCATAGGCAGCACTCTCCCAAAGAATCAAGAATTACCAAGTCTTTGCATAAAGCAATGTCACTAATAATCTCTAGGATTATTTCTCCTAATGATCTCCCTTTTTTTTTTTTTTTTTTTGAGTAAGCCAACGAATACAGAGTAAAAATGATGTTAATCGCATGAATGAAAGGTTGTGTGGTTCTCAATGTGTCTGCAAGAAATCTTCAAAAAGTGTGAAAACAAACACTTCAATAGAACATCAACTGAAATGATACTACAATATTAACAACCTCCGGGACTTCACACTGGAGTAATATTCACAAGGGGAAATACAAACCTGGTATCTTTTAAAAAGGTCTAGCAAAATATTTCAGATGTTTTTCAATGATTCGTATTCATAGATTGATCTACTAGTATTTCTATTCTTTCCCTTAAGCTTATTCCTACCTCTGTCCCAGCCCCAATGGCTTCAGGTGGTGTTGCTGCCTTAATCTCTAAATCCCTTATTTGTGCTGACCTTCGAACTAAGGGGGTGATTAGGATGGCGGGCGGACTTAAGTCCGCCCGCCACCCTAGCGGTAACGGGACCGCCCGCCTGCCATGCGGTGGTCCCGCCACCCCAATTATGATGCGACCGCCACCGCGGCGGTCGCATCTGGGATTTTAACATTGCGGCGGGTGCTGCGGGCTGCAGCACCCGCCGCAATGTTGAAATGCCATGTTGTGTATTGCCATTCACAACGTGGCAGGCACCGTGCAGTGCCTGCCACCATGTTCATGGCAATGTAGGGGGGTACCATAAGTACCATACCCCCTCCCCCAAGTGCAGCCCCCCACCCCCCCGGGGGACCGCAATGGGTCCCCAAAGCGAATCCCCGCCAGCCTTTCCATGGCGGCACCGCCACCATGGAAAGGCCAGTTTCCGCACACATCCTAATATGGATGGCGGTGCCTGGTAGGCACCGCCACCATATTATGCCCCAGCTCTGCCCGGCCGGCAATCGGAACGATTGCCGACCGGCGGAAAAGCGGCAGACGCACTTTGCGTCCGCCACGATACCCCCGCCATTATAATATGGCGGGGGTAAATCAGGTGGTGATGGCGGACAGATCACCACCACCTGGCCGGCGATGGCGATCCGCCCACCATCCTAATCACCCCCTAAGTGAGGTGCAACAAGGAGTCCCAGCTAGTCTATTTTCTTCAATGGTAATCTAAAAATGTGTACGGTGAACACTAAATCTTTATTTTTAGTGCCCCGGCACATAATGAACAATAAAAAAACACATTTAGAGTTACTGTTTATGGACTTTAATAACGTTCACACTCTTATAATCAGTATGTAATCTTTCTTTCATGTATCCACTTAGCAATTATTTTCAGGAATCTTTATATTTATTGTCTCTAACATCTGGCTGACACATTTTGGGCCATTATAGTGAAACAAAGTCTGATATATATAGAAAGATCCCTTGACTTCTATGTAGGCTCTATACAACAATAAATGCAATCCACACACTATCACTTATCATGGATTCAAAAGTTACAAAAATAAGGCCTGTAACCTCATAACTGCATAGATCGGTTATACCCTCAGTTATAGGTGTCTGCTTCTCTTGGTGGTACCTGGAAGTGATGCATAAATGAATTTTCACTTCTGAGCACTACCACGAGACGTGGACCAGTGATTACAACTGGTGTATATTTACGGATGCTGCCCGTATGTGCCCAAATCCCCCAAAAAGGGCTGTAGTTAAATGGTTGAATGGCAACTGTCACTATGGTTTGTTTACATGAAGTACGTGCAATAACATTAAAGACCCCCCAGATGTTCTGCGTACCCCAACACCATACTTAAAATATAAAAGGTACCACATCTCACACAACCAACACTCCAAAGGGCACATCCTTAAACTTTTCTCCTCAACATCTCCAACAATGCAATGAAAACCACTAAAAACCCTGGGAGTAGACCAAGCACTTTACCAACCTTATTTCCCTGCTGTGAGTGCTACTAACCAATCAAGATCAACCCAAAAGTGAAGCCAAACCTTAAGTTCTTTCAAAGAATTTGCCATAAACAATCTAATGCTTGAATTGATCTCTCACCCTATCACTCCATGTAGAATTCTATTGCCATTCTAAATTAATTCAGCAATTTCTGGAAACCTATGTGAAGATGCACACCCCAATTAAAACCTGCATGTGCAAGCCAAAACCTTTGGCACTGGTATTTCAAAAGCCTTGCTGAAAATAAGCACGCTACCAGACTTACTTATTTATCACTCCACAGAAAAGTGCAATATCAGACTTATCAGTGAAAACATTTAGAATATCTGACAGAACATTGAAAAGATCAAGCCTGCTTCATCGGCTGCTCCCAACCCTTCCCGTGGAATCTTGCAATGGTCATCCTTTGAAATCCTTTCTTTTGCAGATCTTGCCAACTTACTCAACTCCCTCAAATCAATTTCTTATGAAGATGTTGTCTTACCCTTCTCCTTCACCAACGCTCTCTCTGGGAACACTCTCTCACCCCTGTCAATGCCTCCCTCATTTACAGAATATTCCCAGAAGCTCTAAAGACAGGTTGAATCCTCCCACTCCTAAAGAAACCTACACTGGGCCCTAAAGACCTCACCAACTACCGGCCCATCACTCACTTACCATTCATTGGTAGAATTATTGATGAAGCAGCCTGTGTTCAACTCTAAGATCACATTAATTTAGCATGGAGATGGCTACCCTACCCAGCATGAGTGTTGCTCTCCTAACCAACAGATGAAGATGAACCCTGACTCCTGATACTGCTGGAGCTCTCAGCTGCCTTCAACAATCAACCACCCCACTATCCTACACACTGGAAGGCCTTGAATGGGATTTACTGTCAATGTCCTTCACAGGTTCTCCTTCTTCCTTTCCAACATACACTAGTTTGATCAGTTGTGTTCTTCCAGGTCCCAAAAGATCCCAATCATCCGCGGAGCTCCCAAAAGCTCCATATGGTCCCCTGTCATCTTCAACATATACATGGAGCTACTTGGTGCTCTACTCATAGAACAAGATTCACCAAAACGCTGATGATACACAACTCTCCTTGAAAGTCTTCTCTGCTACAAACATCCAAAGCCTCATACACTGCCGGCACTTTATCTTGACCTGAATGTCCAACCAAGACAGAATGGCTGTTATTGGTCAGGAACATCTAACACATACTGTACAAACCTGACTCAATCATATGAACTTTGATGGCCTCAAACTCCAACTTTCAATGAATGCCAAGTGATTTGGATTCACCCAGAATACCAATTTCAAACTCAAGAAGCACATTGTGAAAAAGCCAAAAATTGCCTGGTAGCAGTTTCTGCTTCTAAAGAAAGTGAAAACATTTTCTCCAGAAAACAACTTCAGAACTACTGTTTAACCCCTCATACTCTCACATCTGGATGGTGGTAACACTCTGCTCCATGGTCTCCCAGAATCCACACTTGTACCCGTGAGAAATATGGTTGTTGGTTGAGGTGGGATGAAAGTCCTTCTCAAGCAACTCGCACAATCCTGGTCAGGGTGAACCATACAAGTCCCTCAATTAACTTGTGCTTAATGCTCTGGTAGCCTGGCACAGAAGCAATCCGGCTTAACATAGAGGCAATAAGTAAAGCATTTATGCAGCAATCAAACTGTCATAAAGTGAAACTAAACACAAGAAAAATCCCGTGCCAATTCAGAAAAATAGAGTAAAATTGTTGCTGGAGCTTCTGTTGAAGGTCACCATGGGCTGTCGATGTTGTAGTGCGAAGTGCAAATCTTGCATGGTCAGTTACAGTCACTGTTGCTTTAAGAGTAGGTTTCTACAGAGCTTCACATTGGCAGGTGGCACCAGTGGCAAGATCTTGGTGTGAACAGCCTCGTTCACAGACGAGAAGAGCCCAAAGCTTTAGGATTTTTCCTTTTCCTTTAGAAGGAGCTCAACAGATGTCACACCAAGGGGCCGATTCCGATCTCGGTCGGAGGCGCACCCAATACCATTCGGTCGGGAAAAAAAGCCATGCGAAAGCCTGTTTCCCGACCGATCCGTACAGTACACCGAACGAGCAAGTACGATGCGCACAACAGCAAAAATCCGGCCGAGCCGTACTCACCCAAACCAGGTCCTGTTCTCCGACCGAGGCGAATCCGGAAACGCCGAATCGAGTCGCACGGAAGGAAAATGCAGCCCCGTCCGGCCGGACAAGTACGATGCGCTTTCCGTACGCTCCGAACCCGTCGCTACGCACGGCACGTCAAAGCATCCGGAGAGGCGCACATAAGCTCCGATTCGCGCCACAACACGATCCACGGCTCCGAGACGAACACGGCACCGACGAGGACGACGCGGCGACGAGGACGAGGCGAAGCGGCGAGGACGACGCCAAGCAACGAGAAGGACGAACGACACGAACCAACCATGAATCCCTTCGTCCCGATCATACCAATATTCTACATTTACTACCGGAACAGGCACGGACGCGTACGGCGCAGAAGGTAAGCCAGACACCAACCACAAAACACATACAACACGTACACGACACATCACACACACACACGGGGATGCTGAATATACTTACACCAGCAACAGCAGCACCATAGGGGCGGGATGCCCATCACCAATGCCACATATGCACACAGGGGCCTGAATGCGCACCACCACCCCTACCCAGGGGGCTGGATGCCTACCACTACTACCACCCTTACCCAGGGGGGCTGGATGCCTACCACTACTACCACCCTTAGCCAGGGGGCTGGATGCCTACCACTACTACCACCCTCACCCAGGGGGCTGGATGCCTACCACTACTACCACCCTTAGCCAGGGGGCTGGATGCCTACCACTACTACCACCCTTAGCCAGGGGGGCTGGATGCCTACCACTACTACCACCCTTAGCCAGGGGGCTGGATGCCTACCACTACTACCACCCTCACCCAGGGGGGCTGGATGCCTACCACCACTACCACCCTCACCCAGGGGGGCAGGATGCCTACCACTACTACCACCCTTAGCCAGGGGGCTGGATGCCTACCACTACTACCACCCTTAGCCAGGGGGCTGGATGCCTACCACTACTACCACCCTCACCCAGGGGGCTGGATGCCTACCACTACTACCACCCTTAGCCAGGGGGGCTGGATGCCTACCACTACTACCACCCTTACCCAGGGGGGCTGGATGCCTACCACAACTACCACCCTCACCCAGGGGGGCTGGATGCCTACCACAACTACCACCCTCACCCAGGGGGCTGGATGCCTACCACTACTACCACCCTCACCCAGGGGGCTGGATGCCTACCACTACTACCACCCTTAGCCAGGGGGGCTGGATGCCTACCACTACTACCACCTTTAGCCAGGGGGCTGGATGCCTACCACTACTACCACCCTCACCCAGGGGGCTGGATGCCTACCACCACTACCACCCTCACCCAGGGGGGCAGGATGCCTACCACTACTACCACCCTTAGCCAGGGGGCTGGATGCCTACCACTACTACCACCCTTAGCCAGGGGGGCTGGATGCCTACCACTACTACCACCCTTAGCCAGGGGGGGCTGGATGCCTACCACTACTACCACCCTCACCCAGGGGGGGCTGGATGCCTACCACTACTACCACCCTTAGCCATGGGGGGCTGGATGCCTACCACTAATACCACCCTTAGCCAGGGGGCTGGATGCCTACCACTACTACCACCCTCACCCAGGGGGCTGGATGCCTACCACTACTACCACCCTTAGCCAGGGGGGCTGGATGCCTACCACTACTACCACCCTTAGCCAGGGGGCTGGATGCCTACCACTACTACCACCCTTAGCCAGCGGGGGCTGGATGCCTACCACTACTACCACCCTTAGCCAGGGGGCTGGATGCCTACCACTACTACCACCCTCACCCAGGGGGCTGGATGCCTACCACTACTACCACCCTTAGCCAGGGGGGCTGGATGCCTACCACTACTACCACCCCCACTCATAGGATGGACAATGCATGACACAACCAGCACACCACAACCTAGGGAATGCAAGATAAAGACATCCCCCCACCACCATGACAAGCGTGTGTAGGCTGTGTCAAATGCCTACAACACCGAACATGACTTTGAACATACAATGTGACCCCCTAGCACATGTGCCACACATATATGTGTGTGGCACCCACAATGCAAGCAGCACATGACCATTGTGGCAATGGGGCCTAAACCCCCATCATCACAGTGACCAAAAGGTAAGTGTGGGGTCCATAGCTGAAGCCCATTTTGACCATTGTGGCAATGGGGTCTAAACCCCCATCATCACAGTGACCAAAAGGCAAGTGTGGGGTCCATAGCTGAAGCACATTTTGACCATTGTGGCAATGGGGTCTAAACCCCCATCATCACAGTGACCAAAAGGCAAGTGTGGGGTCCATAGCTGAAGCACATTTTGACCATTGTGGCAATGGTGTCTAAACCCCCATCATCACAGTGACCAAAAGGGAAGTGTGGGGTCCATAGCTGAAGCACATTTTGACCATTGTGGCAATGGGGTCTAAACCCCCATCATCACAGTGACCAAAAGGGAAGTGTGGGGTCCATAGCTGAAGCACATTTTGACCATTGTGGCAATGGGGTCTAAACCCCCATCATCACAGTGACCAAAAGGGAAGTGTGGGGTCCATAGCTGAAGCACATTTTGACCATTGTGGCAATGGGGTCTACACCCCCATCATCACAGTGACCAAAAGGTAAGTGTGGGGTCCATAGCTGAAGCACATTTTGACCATTGTGGCAATGGGGTCTACACCCTCATCATCACAGTGACCAAAAGGTAATTGTTGACAAAGAAAGAGCTGCAACTGCCAAACTGCATGGATCATTCCTGGTCACAGAACCAAAAACTAATCTGTGGCAAAGTAGTGTATGTGTCCCATTGCAACATAAATTGGGTGAGCCAAATACTGCAGTGCAAATGAGACATTCCTTTGGCCATGTGCAGACAAACAACACCCATGGTGGCTGACACCGTCAACATTCATCAATGACACAATGACAGAAATGACCATCAGAATGCAGAACCACATATTTGCACCAATGGGCACACAAATGCAGATATCCTGTGGAGACAGCAGATGTGAGGTGAACAGATACCATACCATGGCAGCAATGGGACACACAAACCATGATCACTGTGCTGACCGATGACCTAGGAGTCCCAGGGACAGCAGGGGAAACACACCAAACAACATACAGCCAATGGCACACCCAAGATATGCCAATGCAGTGGTGCAGATGCACAAACACAAACAGGCAGACCAACACTGTCATCATACACAGCAGGTGAGGGGGGTGCCAGTGTCCCCAGGTAACCACACAACACATGAGGAGAGCTGAATACCAATCATACAGATGTGCATACACTGCCACACTAAGGTAACTCATGGATCCAAATCCCCTATGTGGGCAAGCAGGCATTGTCAGATGAGAGGGAGCACAAAACACACGTCACACAGGAACGTAGGAACAACAACTGACACAGCAAGACACAGACACACCACAGCACCACCCCCAGGGCCCCCACAATGTGGTGACCCTTGGCTGCATAAAATTCCCACTCTGATGACAAAGCTGAATGTGGTTCACACTGTGAACCACAGTCATGTGTCCTGAGCAACAAACTACCATCACACCAACACAAGCACAAATCAATCAGCATGGCCAGTAAGCCAAGGCCAACATGGAGGCAGGGGTCTAGCTGGGCAACAACTCCCATCTGCACACACTCAAGACCACACCCCTCGACCTCCAACAATGTGCAGCAGTGAAGTACACATGCACTGGTGACATTGCACATGCACCCATGACTATTCCAGGGTGGTGGGTGGGAACCAAGGTGCAGAAACACATCACACATGGCCACTCAACAAGACTCCTGAATGTCTGACACACTGCACACTACGCTGTACATGGACATGACGGCGATACCACACCAACCAATGGGATCCCAGCCACAGTCACACACCAATGAAGAAGCCAAGGTCACCCACAAAGAACACACATAGACAACAACCAACATCGCAGCCCGGACCCTGAGGAGTGCCAGCAGTCACACACACAACGTGTCACAATAACTTAAAGATAACACGAACTGAAAATCACATGACAGGGGCAAACAACAAGTGCCAAGGGGAAACCTGACTGTGACCCATCTGCGTCTGCACACAAACTCAGCCCTGACAGCAAACACACCTATGGGTGACACCCTGATGACCAGTAATGTGCCATGCACCCACATCACAGAGAACACAGGGAGAAGACTTTGGGGGAACATAGCTCAAGTCAGCAAGCATCACAAACAGGTACAACACTAGGGATCACAGCATGCGCAGATAAATGGAAGTGAACACACAGACATGCACATACAACACACACCTTGGGCGCAGGCAATGTCACACGTGTACACACTGCCATGAGGGGACTCCACTCCTGTGTGAGGAAAGCTGTGCCATATGTTGCCTCAGTAGGGCCCCATCATGTCAGCTGAGCACTTGGTCACACAATCAACAATTAGTACCAAATGAGGGCTCCCGTCACATCAGCCTGGTCATGGATGTGCCAACAGAATCATCAGCACAGATCCAACACACTTGTATAGCTATGTTGCACTGACTACACGGATGAGTCCTTCCCCATTGATGCCCGAACCTGCATGTCCAGTGGAGATGGCAACACGGTCAGGGAAGTAGACAAATCCAACAATGGAAGGCACAACAGATGTGCAGGGGTGGAAGCCACAGATATGAAATTGCTAATGTAAGTAGGAAATCCCATTGCCAAATACTGAACACATGACACCCTCAGATGCTGCTATGGATGACATGGATACACCACATGATAGGACACATTCCCCCTGGACCACATGGGTTCCTGCACAGTAACACTTCATAATCATGAGACCAGATATCACCATCACTGCAGCAAGGGCATGGTTAGCAGCACCAACAACATGTACATCTGAAGCATGAGCACTAGAGAAAAGAAAGTTGCTTTATTCAGCATATGTGTTGAATGAAAACGACGTCCAGAAAAAAGAGCAAAGGCCAATGGCCAGTCCATTGTCAAAGTTCAAACAGGGTGACACTGGCAGATGTCACCCTACGCATGCCTGCACAAAACCAGGGACAATCCACTAGGAGGGGCAACCGGGGGGCAGGCCAGGCACCGCAGGGACAGGATCAGGGCTCACCAGGGGGAGTCAGGGAAGGGGTGGTGGGTGCTGGAGAGCCACTGACAACTGAAATGAAATTTGTACTTGTAAAGCGCACCCATACCCCCAAAGGGGTGTCCAGGCGCTGTACGCATACCGCTGTGGAACCCTTCCTGGCTTTTCCCTGTGAAATGTCCACTCCTGGGCACCCCCAGGGTGAAGCCAGGCATCCCAGCGCTGTTGGGGCCGTTGTGGAGATTAAGCAAGCTATTGCCCAGAGTTGCAGAGTGGGACCCATGATTAGAATAGGCACCGAGGCGAGAATTATCAGGTCCGAGGAAATTGAGCCCAAGACCCGCCGAGGCGGGAATTGAACCCTGGTCCCGGGCCAGATCTCGGCATCAGGGTCTGCCGCTCTAACCATTGAGCCACACTTCTCCACAACTGCAGTGGAGGTGTCTGACATGGTGTGTGCCGGCACAACTGGGGGGCATGGCTCAGATGTTGTGGGTGCCGGCACAACGGCAGTGGACCCTGCAGATGGAGTGGACAGGTCCGCCACTGCAGTGCCCAAGTCAGACAGGGCGGTAGTGGACTCCACTGCAGTGCCTACCTCCAGGGGAGGAGAATGGGGAACAGGCAAGGTGGGTTGGACAGAGGGGGAGGACACCCTCACCACATCAGTGGCACAGACAAGTGCAGCGGGGGTGTGGTGCCGGGAGAGCAAGTGGCAGGGGGAGAAGGCCGGATCCTCTTGTGGATGGTATATCTGTGGGTGGGGGAACCTGGGGCAGGGTGTGGTGGGGGCACCTGTGGAGTGGGGGCCTGAGGGATGGAGGAAGGAGACCTGGTGCTTGAGCTGCAGGGCGGTGGCGGGGTCTTGCTCTTAGGACTCCGTGGGGACTTGCGGGTGGGGGCCTCAGTCCGTCTGCGCCTGGGGAGGGTGTCCGGGGCGAGGGGCACTCTGCTCCGTGTGGGTGGGCTTCCTCTTCCCCCGGGATGCTGGAGCAGCTTCATCGGTGGGGAAGAGGCCGGGGTCACAGAGGAAGAGCTGCTGTGACTTTGGGGTTGCAGGTGAGGCAAGGGAGGGTGCTATGGAGGGAGAGGGAACTGAGGACTGCGCAGTGCATGTGGATGCGTGTGTGTGTTCCAGGGCCCCATCCCATGTGAGTCTGGCTTCAGTCCCCTGAATGTGCGTGCGTGTGCGTTTTGTCATTGGCGTGTGTGTCAGTGTGCTGGATGTGTGTGTGCCGGTGTGTGTGCCTGTGCCGGTGTGTGTGTGCTTGGGATGGGTAAGGTGCTGGGGAGTGTGGATGGAGCAGAGGCAGGAGGGGTGAGGGACCGTTTGAGGAGGGACACTGCTGCCGTCAGGGAGGAGTCCATGGACCTATTGCCCCTCTGTAGGTCAGACATACCCGATGAGATGCCCTCCATGAACGACACCAGCTGAGTCAACAGCGCGGTGTGCGCATGGAGGACACTCAGCATGGCTGTCTGGCCTACATGGAGCTGGCGAAGGAGGTACACAGACTCCTCACTCAGGGCAGCAGGGGACACAGGGGCAGGGGGTGCGGTGCCTGGGCCAAAGGAGACACGCTCCCGAACATGGGAGCCTCCACGGACCTGGGGAATGGGAGCCGATGGGAGGGCGGTGGTGGTGCTGGTGGTGGCGGGGACAGCAACACTAGCTGGGGTGTGGTGGCTGCTGACACCCGCCACCATAAGGGAGTCATCCTCCGAGTTGCTCTGGTCCTCAGCTGAGGTGGATGCTGCTGAGGACTCCTCGGTGTGGCTCCCCTCGCCCTCCGTGCCACTGGGTCCCTCCGACCACTCCTCGGCTGCTGACCCAGTCTGGCTCTCTGGCTCCTCCTGGTCCGTGGAGCTGTCCCCTTCCGTGGCCGTGGATGTATCTGCAAACAATGGGGAAACAGACAGACATCAGTCACCTGCACAAAACGCACACACCACTGTGAGCACAGCACATCACAGAGCAAGCCCTGGCATCATTAGTTGTACATTGCTAAAAGTGCCCTAACTGAACAGGAGAAGCCAATTGTCAGTCTGATGCCAAGCATGGCACTCACATCCCACATGGCCTTGCACCCATCTGTCTGGTGTCTGTTGGATTGCAACACCCCAGTGTGGACACATGCACCAAGTACACAGTAGTTGGACAGTGCAGAGGACACGGTGTGGCACGTGGACATGCACACATCACAGCTCTTGCCACTGAGTCAGTACAGGTTTCCGGATGAAAGGGATGCCCAGAGTCAAATAGGAAATGCATGTGATGCATACCAGCGACAGACACCATGATGCACCCATGTCCTGATAGCCAGCGCCACTATGGTGTGCATGTAGCACATGTCACTCCCCTGCAGGCTCACCAATCAGTAGACACATGCCATGGCGGAGGCATGACTGCAAAGTCATACATCACTGTCTCAGTGATGTATGACTTTGCAGCCAGACAACAACACTCTGCACTGTGTCACAATAGTAGGTCATGGGGAATGCAAGTCCTGGAGCTGCACAAGTGCACATGTACATCCCCCACAACACATCCTCTCAACCCTCATCTGTCCAGGTCATACCTATTGGACATATGGGAGACCTGTGACACTACCCTCTGAACCTGAGCCCCTCACACTCTGCTGTGAATGGGGAACAGCTGCCTGAACTTCACATTCACATGCCCCAGTCTGCATGGGCAGCTGATCAGACACCTATGTGACACACAAGTATCGTCTCCTATGGTCACATCTCCAGTGGCATGCTGAGCCCCTACCAAGAAACTCCACAGCAGTCCTGGCGACTAATCCACAGCACACTGACACAGAGGCAGACACCTGAGGGGTCAAATCACTGCGCACAATGTGTCAGCTGATACACGGGAGTGGGAGTACAGAGTGTATTGTATGGCCTGGAGTAGGCATGACTGTCCAGCCCCACATGAATGAGGGATGAGCCCTGGACTGTAGGCAGCTGGCTAAGTATGTGTGACACACGTCATATACATACTCCTGGGGCCCAAACATTGTTCCCACCCGCAGCATGGGTGTGTGCCAGAGACCCCAGCCACATGTGGTGGATCAGCTCAGCAATTGGACCACAGATCAAAGTAACACGCTGAATACATGTCAGAATACAGGCATTGTGTAAGCAATGGACCCACCCATGATGCCCACCACAGAGTCAGGGAAACAGATGCTGTCTCCCACCTTGAGTCAAGCAAACTGCAAGGACACAGTCCTAAGTGACAGAATTCCCTGCATGTAAGGGCCACACCTGGGTATCAGATGAGGAGTGGGCAGTGCACAATAGAGGGACATGGCTCCTGGACAACATGACTGCTGTACTGTGGCAGTTTAACCAGGCCCGAGGAGGGCACATAGCATGTTAGACAGAGTTCACAGTGCAGTCTTTGACTCACCCCCTCCTTGCTGCTCTCTGGCCTTCAGCTGCCCATCCAGGTCTGGAAAGACCACCGCCAGGATCCTGAGCATGTGGGGGTCAGGGTCCGTGTTCCACCCCTCCTGCGAGGAGGCGACAGCTTCAGCTGGACCCGTGCAATCCTCCGGGTCCAGCCCCGAAGGTCCTGCCACCTCTTTTGGCAGTTGCGGATCCGGCGCTTGTAGACCCCCACGGACCGGACAGCCCGGACGATGTCCTTCCAGATCTCCTGCTTCCGATGGGCAGAAGCCTGTCAAGATGACAAAGTGATAAGGCCATTACTACACATGCAACATATCCGTGCATGACACAGTTGCATATACATGTCGCAATCACAGGGGCACATGGTGTACACAGGCAGTGCACGGCTGCCCATGGACAGTTTTCCAGAAGTCACTACATGGTATCATTGCATGGGGAGTAAAACCCTGTTCAGAAGCACTGTCACTGCACCATACCTGTCCAGTGCAAGTCACTACACACTATGGGGGTGACAACTACTCAGTGAGCCTGCTAGCCAGTGGCGTGCAGACTCTCAGCCTTGCTAGTCAGACAAAATGCACATTCAGAAAGGCAGTGCACAGGACACTCACCTGCTCCCTGGTGTCCCATACAGCTTGCTGTACTGTGGAAGTAGGCTGTCCAGCAGGGCCTGGTTCTCTTCAAGGCTGAAGGCTGGGGCTCTCTCCACAGTACGTGCCATTGCAGGGTCCAGAGGGGCAGAGACAGCAGCAGTGCAGTGGCAGATGTCGTCTTGGAGCATGTAGTGCAGGCAAGTGGGCTCTCAGGGGAACAGCCAGCAATATATATGTGCTGGAGAGGCAGATACTGTCCCTTGTGTCCAAAGTGATAGGTCCAAGTCGTTTGCATCTTCTGAATCTGGCCAATCCATGGAATAGCAGCACCAAAACACGCCCACAGCATCCTTCAAATCTTCAACTTCATGACATACATGATTTTGCAACATTGTTGTGGGTGACCAACTGATTTTCCAGCAACCGACTCGTTCGAAATTCGAAAACGCGTCCGTTGCCAGGCAAGCCCATTGTCAATGGGTGCGCACCGATCGGTCCATTGCAGTTCAACGCGCACAGGGGTACAACGCGTACCCGCACACATTGAAAGCAATGGGCCGGCCGGAGGCACCGATCGGTCCATTGCAGTTCAACGCGCACAGGGGTACAACGCGTACCCGCACACATTGAAAGCAATGGGCCGGCCGGAGGCACCGATCGGTCCATTGCAGTACAACGCATCACTGTACATGTGACTGGCATATGTCAGCATGCCGGTCTCAGATGGACATATGCCAGCCACAGATAGCTCCCAGGGAGTGAGGGGCACACCTACATCACGACAGCCTGTCCAAACCTTATCATAAGGCATGTAAGGCTGCATTTCCTATTGTGTGTATGTTGGTGTACATGTTGTCCTGTGGGTGTCACCTGTGGGCAGCCACCCCCAGGCTGTGCACGTGTTCATGGGGACAGGATCCTGGGTGTTACGTGTACGTGACCACTGTGATGTGCAACTGTTCATATCTGTGCATGTGCCATGGTCACATTTCACAGTGGTGTTTGTGTATGTCATGTCACATACCCCGTGAGTCCCATGTGGGACGGTATGTTTGAGCCAGGGTGTCCCAGTGGCACAATTGTGATGGACCTCCACAGTCTTTGTGCATGTAGTGTTTACAATGTCTCTGATTTCATGTGCACAATGGGAGACAGTCTCCACATCCACGTTGTGTGTGCATGGACTCTGATGTTGTGCGTGTGTGTCACAGACGTCCATGTCTGTCCTGCCGTGGCAAGTGGGGCCACTACCTGTGGGGATCATGTTTGTTTTGCTGTGGTGTACACATGATACTCCATGTGATGCCAGTGTCCATGTGGCATTACAGGGTCCCTGGGAATGTACCTGTCGTTGAGCTGTGGTGCCTGGGGCACATCTGTCCTCACATGTCACTGTGGGGGGTGATTGTGACACGGCAGCAGGAGATGGGAACTGTGACACGGCATCATGATATCCAATGGGCCAACCTGGGACAAATTGATGCCACCTGTAGGACCGTGTTGACAGACGTTGGCCATGTACGTACCATACATGTCCTTCCGGTACTGCACACTTCATGTAGTTGTGCCTCATAATGATGTATGTTGGGATCTTGAGTGTGTTCAATGCCGCATATGTGGGGTGACTGACAATCTTGCTTACTTCTCCTCTGCACTGCAGGGCTCCTGCTGTCCATCGGCCATTCCCAGACCTGGCAACGATGGTGGAACGGGACAGCATCCGACGGTACCGCTTCACCAGGCAGCTGATTGAGGATTTGGCAGTGCAGTTGTCCCCACATTTGCAGCCTGGCCGGCCGTATCCTACAGCGCTGACCCCCAAGGTGAAGGTGATGGCAGCCCTACACTTCTTTGCCACCGGTACCTTCCAACATACTGTGCCGACTGCTGGTGGGATGTCACAGACCATGTTCAGCCGTGTGCTCCGCGATGTTTTGGCGGCAATGTTGCTCTTCCTGAACCGGTACATCTATTTCCCTAGACTGCGACGACTCACTGACGTGAAGAGTGACTTTTATGCCCTGGGGAGGATGCCGCATGTAATTGGCTCCATTGATGGGACACATGTGGCTTTGGTACCACCACAGGCCCAGGAGCAGGCCTACAGGAACCGCAAGCACTACCACTCGGTCAATGCACTGGTGGTGTGTCTTGCAGACATGACCATCACACACGTGTGTGCCCATTTCCCTGGTTCAGCACACGATGCCTTTGTGATGAGGAGTAGTCGCATCCCCAGGATGATGGCACAGATGCAGAACCAGCGTGCCTGGCTTGTCGGTGTGTACTGACTTTGTGCCATTGTGTGTGATCTGATCTGTAGTATTCCGCCCACTTTTCCAAGTCAGCTAATGTGCACTTGTCTGTCCGTAGGTGACTCGGGATACCCCAACATGCCGTGGTTGCTGACACCCCTCAGGAACCCTGTGACACCTGCCCAGATGCGCTACAATGAGGCACATGGTCGGACCAGGAGAGTGATTGAGCGGACCTTTGGTCTCCTGAAGAGCTGCTTCCGCTGCCTGGACAAGACCGGAGGGTCCCTCCCATATGCCCCTGCAAAAGTGTGCAAGATTATCATCATCTGCTGCATGCTCCACAACCTGGCAGTGCGGAAGGAGTTGCCTCTCATCCAGGATGACAATGACCAACATCCGCCACCTGTGGAGGATCCTGGCCTGGACCACGATGCCAGTGACGATGATGATGATGATGATGGTGATGGTGATGTCCGCACACAGCTCATCACCAACTTCTTTAGCTGAATGTGAGTATCCTGAGGTGTCATGTCAATGATGTGAGTTGGCATGATGTGTGGGTGGTGCTCTGGTGCTGTTGGAGTGTGTCCATGGGCTACTTGACTGGATGTGTGTTGCGATGTGTGGTGACAGGTGGGCTGTACTCCCCAACAGTGTTGACATGCTAACTTGGTTCTGGGTGGGTATCTTGTAACATGTATTGTGCATGAGTTTTGCTGTTCTGTCCTGTACTCCATTGCTTTTGACTGTGTGTCATTTCTGTCCTTCACAGGGTACTTTCAGATTCGTTTGGTCAACTGTGTCCACCGACGACGTGATTGCACATCCAGGCTGGTAGCTGTTGTGTCCCTACAGGTGATGTGCGCCACACCCATGGACTTCCTTCCGTCTACAGTTGTTGACTGTGTGCCCGCTACCAGGTGGGGTTACCTTGCATCTGTAGTGGTTACGGCATGTTGCAACTGTGTAATAAACCTGTGCTTCACTTTGTGATGTGCGTTGTCTGTGGTCACACATTTGACTGCCATTTGCTTACTGCACCAGTGGGCTACTTGACTACAACTGGGAATGGGTGTGGTGTCTGTGCATTGCACCGTCTTCCCTGGCAACATCAGTGTAGGCAATGAGTCAGATGGCCTAGGTGTGTATGTGTCGTGTAGCCCTGGTGGTGTGTCTCCCTCATGTGTGTCACGTTGCCTGTACTCACATGCCTGTGTTGTCCTTGCTGTTGCAGTTCGCATACACAGTGTAATTTTGCAGTTCATCATCCCCATAACAGCACCCACGTTGGAATCACGACAGAGGCAAGTATGGTGTATTAGTGTGTTTATTGTGATACATTTGTGTTAATAGTGCATAGGATGGGTTGTGCTGTACATGAATCTTGCAATCCCAAGTTCCTATGTGAATTGAAAGTCCGGGTAGACAGGATCCCCAGTATCGGGGCCACAGTTGTCTGACACATTGGTCCAACTTGTACTCCCCATGCAATGTGTGGGAGTAGTGTTGCCGTCAACAGGGTGAACAGTCTGTGCACAAAGGCGAACATCCAGAACAGGTTCAGGCTTCCTGGGAGTTGCGCTTGGCCATCGGCCTCTCACTTTTCCCTCCTCGGACGACCCCTCTTCTTGGGGGGCCCTCAAGTGCAGGCTGCTGCGGTGCAGGGGACTCTCCGCCAGAGTCCTCCTCCCTCCCTGTGGCAGTTGCAGTTTGTTCGGCACCAGATGTTGTTGGCACACAGGGAGGTGTGGACTGGTTGCTGTTCATCTGGCGGAGGCATTGTAAAATGTCCCTGTGCACCGCCGTCATCTCATGCAGTGCATCCCACTTGGACTCCACGCGGGACATGTGTGAGTCCACACGGGACATGTGTGACTCCACGTGGGACATGTGGGAGTCCAAGCGGGCATGATGGGCAGCCTGCTGCTGTTTAATGTCTCTGAGGAGCCCCACTACCTGGCTGAGCTCTCCGGTGCTGGACTGGTACGCATCAGCTATGCGTACCAGTTGTGGGTCGTCATGCACACCAGCAACATCTGCAAGCAGCGACCTCTGTCTCCCACCCTCCCACCACCCCTGCTGACATGTGCAGTGTGTGCAGTGGCACGCACAGATAACCCTGGACCACCTTGGGGGTTGGTGGTGGTGGTGGTGTCCATGGCCCCAGGTTGGTCCAGGGTCACTGTGCTGGTGTTGCTCCTTATTCTGTCCATGTCGGCAGGGATGGTATTTGTGGTGACAGTCGTTGTAGGGGTGGGTGCAGGGGGTGCAGCTGGTGGTCCTGCTGGTGCTGCAGCTGGTGGTCCTGCTGGTGCTGCATGTTGACTTGCACCGGATGTGCCAGGTTGTTCTTCATCGTCCGAGGAGGACAGAGGCTGTACGACGCCAGTGAGCTCGGCATCCTCTTGAGCCTGGGACTGGGACTCCTCAGCGTCTGCTGCTGTGTCCCCATCATCACCTGTTTTTGGGAGACACAAACAATGTATGTCATGTTTCTGCAGGCATCAATAGTTGACACACATGACAGTTGTGACTGTGCCTCTGGGTGCGGGCCTGTACATTGCATTGTCCTAAGTCGTCACAGTCAGGGGTTGATATTGGTGTGGCACATTGTCCTGCATTATTTGGGCATTTCTATGTATTTTCGGGGTGTGAACATGGTCTGCATTGCTTGTGTTTGGTTGACAGCCGGACCTCCTTCCCACCCAGCCAGCCAGTCAGTTATCCCACCATGGAACGTGCTTGCATTGCAGGGAGTGTAAGTTGTCTCTCAGGATGTCAGTCAGTGGTGTCCTGCTGTTTGTTGGTGCACAGTTGGCAGCAGGGCCTTGTGCTCCCCACAGCAGTAGCCAGTGTCAGCCATCTTGTGAGTCCTTCTCCACTCCCTGTGATGTGAGCATGGTTCAGGAGTGGTGTTGATGGGCCAGTTGTGAGGCTGAGCAATGTCTGTGACTAAGACTCCCATCATGCTATTGCCTCCACCCCCTTCCCAGCATGCCCATGCTTCCTTCCTTTTGACTCTGCTTCCCTGTGGGGTGGGCTGGCTGTGCTGACAGGATGGCTGGGAGTGTTGTCCTGGCAGTTGTTTGGCTAAGAGTCCCAAGAGTGTCCCTGTGCTTCACACAACATAACCCAGGGTGGTGGTGCTTTGTGGGATCTTGTGTTAGGATGGAGGGCATTGCATTCTACCAGGTGGGTACTGTGGAGTTTGTGTTGGGGGGTGTGAGGGGAGGTGCTGGTGACTATAGTCAGTACTGCAAGTCCCCTTCCCACCCAGCCAGCCAGATATCCCACCATGGAACGTGCTTGCATTGCAGGGAGTGTAAGTTGTCTCTCAGGATGTCAGTCAGTGGTGTCCTGCTGTTTGTTGGTGCACAGTTGCCAGCAGGGCCTTGTGCTCCCCACAGCAGTAGCCAGTGTCAGCCATCTTGTGAGTCCTTCTCCACTCCCTGTGATGTGAGCATGGTTCAGGAGTGGTGTTGATGGGCCAGTTGTGAGGCTGAGCAATGTCTGTGACTACGACTCCCATCATGCTATTGCCTCCACCCCCCTTCCCAGCATGCCCATGCTTCCTTCCTTTTGAATCTGCTTCCCTGTGGGGTGGGCTGGCTGTGCTGACAGGATGGCTGGGAGTGTTGTCCTGGCAGTTGTTTGGCTAAGAGTCCCAAGAGTGTCCCTGTGCTTCACACAACATAACCCAGGGTGGTGGTTCTTTGTGGGATCTTGTGTTAGGATGGGGGGCATTGCATTCTACCAGGTGGGTACTGTGGAGTTTGTGTTGGGGTGTGTGTGAGGGGAGGTGCTTGTGACTATGGTTAGTGCTGCAAGTCCTCCTTCCCACCCAGCCAGCCAGTCAGTTATCCCACCATGGACTGTGCTTGCATTGCAGGGAGTGGAAGTTGTCTCTCAGGATGTCAGTCAGTGGTGTCCTGCTGTTTGTTGGTGCACAGTTGCCAGCAGGGCCTTGTGCTCCCCACAGCAGTAGCCAGTGTCAGCCATCTTGTGAGTCCTTCTCCACTCCCTGTGATGTGCGCATGGTTCATGGTGGTGTTGATGGGACAGTTGTGGGGGGGCAATATGTGTGACTGCGACTCCCATGATGCTATTGGCTACACAGACTTGGCCAGCATACACAGAATTCCTTCCTTTGAGTGGTCTTCACTGTGTGTTGGTGTTGTTGTGGTGGCTACATGTCTGGATGTGTTTGTTAGTTCTATTTGTGCCACTGCCTAGCTGTAGTTGTAGTTGTGTTTGTACATGTGATGGCACGGTTGGATGTAACTTTTTGATGGCATGTGTTGTGTTTATCTGACTGACATACACATTTTGGGATGATTCTGTTCTGGTTGCTGTGTAATTGCTATGAGTGCATGGTTTGACTCTCCCTTGACAGTGATGTGTGTGTGTTTTGTGTCAGAAAATTGTGTACATTTGTTGTGTACTCACCAGGCTCTGGGATGTTCTCTAGTCCATTAACGCTCACTGGCGGAAGGATGGCCCGCACCTTCTCCTCCCAGGGCCTGAGGTATACTGGCTTGGCAGGAGGGCCACTGCCGGTGTATTGGCTGATGAGGTAGTCTTTCTTGAGCAGCTCCCGGACCCTCCTGCGCACGTCATACCACCTGTTCTGGATGTCGGTCTTTGTGCGCAGACATGGTGATTGTGCGTTCACCCTGTTGATGATCCTCTCCCACATCTTGGTTTTCTGCGACATGGGGGTCTGTTGGACCAATGTGCCAAACAGCTGTGGCTCTACCCTGAGGATCTCGTCTACCAGGACTTCCAATTCACAATCTAGGAACTTGTGATTCTTCTTGGGGGGCATGGTGATGGGTGGTGATGGTGAGTGATGTGTGTGTTGGTGTGCAGGTGAGGGTGTGTGAGTGTGTGTTTTGCTGGGTGTATGTGAGGTAGGTATTTGTTGGTGTGCTGATGGTGTGTGGCTTGTGTGAGGGATGAGCTGTGGGTGTGTGGTTGCTTTCTCTTGGGTGCTGGCAGTGGAATGGCATTTGCAAAGGCTCATGGTAGTGATTTGTGTCCTTTATATAGGTGGTGTTGTGGGTGTGTCTTTGTTCTCTGTCCCCACCCCCAGTATTTATTGGCTTGGTAATTGCTTGTTTGGCCTTTTTTGGGTGATTTTTCCTTTGTGCTGTTTGTGTATGTTGGAAACGTTCTTGTGACCGAGTCGGACCCTGCATTGGTCTCGTACGGTGTTCTCCGTTTCGTTCACGCTGTGTTTGTGCAGTTTTCTATGCTGCGTACGCGTCGGTCGCGGTGTATTGTGTTGCTTCGGCTCGGTTTTGTATGCGTGTCGGTCGTCCGGCTTGTCCTCCGTCCGACTTGCTCGTGGTTTTCGCGCCTTGCATCGTACTTAGCGGTTTGGAGTTAGCGTGTACGTTTCGGTCGGATTTGTTCCGGGTGCGTGTCGGTCGGTTGGATTCGCGTGTTTTTCCGGCCGGATTGCTGTTTTCCGTGCGGCTCGGTCGGTCGACTTGGTTTCGTTACGTGTCGGTCTGATTTTTCGCGCCTTGCATCGTACTTGGCGTGTCGGGCGCCACGGGTACGTGTCGGTCGGTATTTTTTCCGGATCCGAGTCGGTCGGTGCTTTTTCCGGCCCGAATCGGAATCGACCCCCAAGAGTCCAGGACGTGGAAGGCACCTCTTGCGGATCAGGAACCCACTCCGGCAGAGACCAGCATGGCTCAAGCAGGTCCAGCTGCAGGTACAGTGCAGCAGGTCAGCTGGGAAATTGCAAGGAGTTCTCTGGAGCTTATCATGTCCTTGTAGCTCAGAACAGGAGGTTGGTCAGCTGACCCTTGGAGTCACTTCAGCCTGGGATGAAGGGTGCAGGTCCAGTCTTCCTTCTCAGAGAGCAGGGCAGGCCTCAAGCAGCAGATTAGTCTTTTGGCACCCGGGCAGCTCTTCTGCAGTATCCACAAGTCCTAGAGTGTACTGAATAGTGAGTCTGAGGGTCCCCTTTTAATACCGGATGCCCGCCTTGAAGTGGAAGAAACATCTGGAGTCTGCCCTCTACTTAAGTGTCTTTAATTTTCTGCCCCCCTGTCCTGGTCCCAGTCTGAGTGCAGGAACAGTAAGTTAGTATGAAGTCCTTTGTATGTGAGCTAAGGCAGTGTCTCTGAAGTTCAAGTATGGCAGGTGACAGGTCCACTCCCCAAAACAAGTTAGGATGCCCTATTCTGCCAATACTCACACCCTCTATTGTGTGGCTTTCTGGGAGGAATATAAAGACCAACTACACCTAGACATGAGGCCCAGGAACAAGTTGCAGGCATCACATGGTTAAGACAAGAAAATGCCAACATTCTAAATGAGGCATATTTAGAATTGATAATTAAAATCTGACTTTACCATTAAAGAGGATTTTAACTTACAATTACCCAGACACCGAACATGATACCCCTACCTGCCCCCAACCAAACATTATAATGAATTTGAGAGTTTTTCCACTATCAGGACGTGTAAAACTTAAGAGTACATCCAAATTTTTAAATACTACACACCCTGCCTTTGGGCTGTTTAGGGCCTACACTGGGGGTGACTAATATGTATTAAAAAGAAAGGGTTAGGACTGGCAAAAAGTTTCTTTTCAAGATAGCTAGATCAGACAACTGTCCTAGTCCTGGCCTGCACTGCTATCTGCCCTAAGACTACTAGTAAATAATATACATTCAATTCAATCTTTGTATATTGCAAAATGGTGCTTCACATTTGCCGAGAACAAAACAGGAATCTTCCTTAATCACAATTGAAATGTGCATATGTTCATATAATCCAATGCATTTCGGCTGCCAAGACCCTTCATCAGGGGCAACTATAAGACAAAGATAATTGAAATGAGACACCATCAGTACTAATGATTTAGTTATAACAAACAGAAATTCAGGGAATAAGAAAAGTCATGTGTGGCTCCAAGGAAGCTAGCCGATTCCAGAGTACATCATGCAGCTAAGTGCTCCTAATTCGCTCAAACTATGTTGTGTCAAATCACCTGTGCATTGTGCTCAATGGTGTAGTGCATGCAATTCCATAGTGAGTCTCAGAGATTCTCAATTGGAAGCAGGCTCCCGTGCTTCAAATCCTCTACATTGCTGCCTTTGTGTAGCTACAAACTTAATATCCCAGCATGCACTCTTCGTAAACTGAAAGCTACTCATGGAGCTTACCAACAGTCAAAACAGATTGTCTCAAAACTGCAATGTGAGTGAGATGGAAAAAATCTTCCTACTCCAAAAACATCTTACAAATAACAAACCTATAATAGAAAAGTGACAAAGTGCTCAAATAACTTTCCTTATATCAGTGAATGTTCCCACTGTGAAGATTTCTCCCACAATCCATACCTCAAAGTTGTGCAAAATCTCGTTAAGTACAAAAAACAAGGGGTTTTGGAAGCTTTAGCTAAAAATGAGGACTTAATTTTTCAACCTGCGGATAAAGGGGGAGCCCTTGTGGTAATGGAGCACGAATGTTATGAAAGAAAAGTGGTACTTCATGTTCTAGGTGCTAACAGCTGCATACTATTGGAACAGGATCCTACGGAGGCGCTGATGGGTACAATCAAGCAGGCTCTTTGATACAGCCTTGGAGAACGGATGGATCAATGACAACACATGCCTTTTTTTTTTTACTCACGAATTATCCTCAGAGACCTCATCTCTACATGATGCCTAATATCCACAAGAACATGTTTGACACCCCCTACTCAGACCAATTGCGTCAGGATGTGGTTCGATATTGGAACCATTAGGGAAATATCTTGATGTATTTCTTCAACCGATAGTACAGAACTGGTGGTCTTATGTTCAGGATACCACCAATTTTTTAACGCATTTGACAAAACTTGAATACCTGTCAACTGACATGTGGTGGCTGTGTACAATAGATGGCACAGCACTATATACCTCTATACCGCATGATGAGGGCATTAAAGCCATTCAATGGGCCTTATTGAACCAACAAGAAATTTAAGCCAACAAGATTTTCATTCTGGAGTTGCTACATTTTTGTTTATTCCACAGTTATTTTTTGTGGAAAGACACATATTAAGTGCAAAAACACAGCACATCTATGGGCTTTTCTAGGGCTCCTAGGAATGCCAATATTTTCGAGGCCCAGTTTGAAAACAGTCATTTAGTCATCTGGGGTGCACACCGGATAACATGTCTGAGATGTATAGATGATATATTTTTGATTTGGAATGGACCAAAACCACTACTTGAACAGATTGTGGAACTTAATCAAAGAAAAACAGAATCCAATTCTCTCACACTATCAACAAGACAGGTATTACATACTTGGATGTCCAGTTGAATCTCACATCAACCTGTCTCTCTACTCAAGTATACAAAAAACCCACGAGCAAAAACCACAGCAGTTTTCATCCCATACCTCTCAAGAATCATTTACCAGTCACAATTCATTTGAATTAAGAGAATCACTACGGATCACCTTGTGTGTGATCAAACATTGATTAAGTGTACATCATCATTCAAACAACGTGGGTACCCTGAAGTAGTATTGGAATCAGCTCTATGACAAGTATCGCACATGGATCGAAAAAACCTCTTGCAAAAAAGACACATGGAGAAACCACCACGTGAAGTGTTTGTGTTCAAATTCTCAACACAATCGGGGTCCATTAAGCGCATCATAAACCAACGATGGGAACATTTACAATCTGAACTGGATTTTCAGGGTCTTTTCCATCACAAATCTATGTTTGCACATGAACGATCTCAACTTGAGAGATTTTATCTTCCACTAACCTCAAGATCAGCTCATCCCATAAGGTGACGAGGAAATGTCAAAACTGTGATCATTGTAGTAATGTGATGGTGGGTGACAGCATCTCACATCCACACACAGGCAGAATCATGAAATTCTGACATACGGCAGATTGCAGTACGCAACAAGTAATATGTACCATCAAATGTCCTTGCGGCTTATTGCATACAGGTAAAACTGAGTGACGTGTTAAAGTTTGCATAACAGAACATAAGAGCATGATTAGAAACAGTAACCGTAACGCCAGCTTAATGGTCCACAGGTTGGATCACAACCACAACATCTCTCAACACCGGTTTACGGTTTTGGAAATCATAGCAATCAACCCCGAAAATAATGCTCAAAGAAAGTTGGCTCAACGCGAAACATATTTGATTAAGAACCTGAACAGTTTGATTCCAGGTGGATTAAATGACATATTAGAGATGTCATGTTTCCTCTAGCGTTCTGATTCAGGCACATATAATTAGAGTACACTAGGCAGAGTAATGTTTATGCACACAAATGACACACAGGATTTTTAAGTCACAGTAGGGGTGTAGTTTAGAAACATATCACTTTGCAGGATGAGAATAACCTGGTATGAGTACAGTGGTGCGTTTCCGCATGTATCTGTTCTAGTATAATCATAGTAATGCTCGTACATATGCAATATTCTGTATTCCGTCAGCTTATGGTTGTGGCTACAGGCCATTGATCGTCATGTTTATACATGTGTTCTTTATTATGTAAATGTAACATGATGGTAGCCCTAACTCGTCATATGAATACTAGTGATACACAGTTGGATTGAGCAATTATTGCACATGTAACATTTTACATCGGATTTTGATGAAATATGCAAACTGTTTTTCTTAATTTTCATTATCATTGTTGCATTTAATTTCATCTTTTTTTCTAATATGGCTCATTAGAGATGGACACCTCATTTAACATTTTGCATAACACAATGATTTTATTGTCTGAGCACTGGCACTAGTAGGAATAACACGCGAGCATGTGGAAATACCCGGTCGGGTCTTTTCTTATGCTCACACTTATGAGAGACATCACGACGGCACGCACTTTCAGAACCTTAATTAGCACTCACTAATCATGAAGTTTTGATCCGTCACCCGGCGAATGAGTTAGGAGGAATCATACCCGCGCACAGAACAAGGTAATGGCGGATTAATCTTGCAGCAGCGAGAATGTGGTGTTTAATGTAGGCTTTTAGATATTGGATTGTTTATCGTAGTGTCCCGACACTGAAGCATTGCCAGAGCTAGGATATTTTGGCCACATCATATTGACAAGATTATTGATGCAGTGGACCAAACGTATAAGGTACCGCATTGTGCACTTCGACTAGGCGGGGAATACACCACTTGTACTATAGGTTTCTGACTGGAAATCCTTTTTTACTATTTGCTTTGCAGAGAGGAACGGTGGGGCAATTCATTTGCACTTAATAACAACAAGTTTTTGCATAACTTTGAGGTATGGATTCCGGGAGAAATCTTCACAGTGGGAACGTTCTCTGACATAAGGAAAGTTATTTGAGCACGTTGTCACTTTTCTATTGTAGGTTTATTTGTAAGTCGTTTTTGGAGAAGGAAGAATTTTTCCATCTCACTCGCATTGCAGTTTTGAACAGTCTGTTTGGTAAGCTCCATGAGCGATTTTCAGTTTACGAAGGGTACATGCTGGGATATAAAGTTAATAGCTACACACACAGGCGGCAATATAGATGATTTGATGTATGGGAGGCCACTTCCAATTAAGAACATCGGAGACTCACTACGGAATAGCATGCACTACATCATTGAGCACAATACACGGGTGATTTTATACAACATAGTTTATGAGCGAATGAGAGCACTTAGCTGCATGATGTACTCTGGAATCGGCTAGCTACCTTGGAGCCACTCATGACTTTTCTTATTACCTGAATGTCTGTTATATGTAAATCAGTACTGATGGTGTCTCATTTCAATTATCTTTGTCTTATAGTTACCCCTGATGAAGAGTCTTGGCACCCAAAATGCATTGGGTTATATCAACATATGCACATTTCTTTCATGATTAAGGAAGATTCCCGTTTTGTTCTCAGCAAATCTGAAGCAACATTTTGCAATATACAGAAAAGATTAGAAATGGATTGAATAAAAATTAACCCCGGGCGGAGCTGGCGTAGCGGTACTATGCAGAGGTCCACGGAGTTGGGAACAAACTCCGTGGAACTCCGCCACCAGCCTCCACCCCCCTATTAAAAATGAATAATAGTTTATTAAAAACGAAAAAATAAACACTTACCTGTACTGCTGGCGTCCCCGGGCTGCCCTCCTCCTCTTCCTCGCCGCCTTCTACTTGGGAAGTTTTCGCAAGCTGATCGACCCAAGTAGGAGAGAGACGGCGAGGAAGAGGAGGAGGGCAGCCCGGGGACGCCGGCAGTACAGCTAAGTGTTTATTTTTTCATTTTTAGTAAACTATTAATCATTTTTAATAGGCGGGGTGGAGGCGGGGGCTAGCCAACTCCGCTGCGGAGTAGGAATTTTGCCCTATACTCCACGTTCTACACAGAACGGGGAGTAGGCAAATCTTTGCACACTCCGCTGGCGGAGCGGAGTTCTGGCCCGGACTTAATAAAAATGACATATTACTGTACAAGGAAATCTAGGCATATGTATTTGTTGAACTGTGACAAATTTTGAATGTATATTGCTTACTAGTAGCCGTAGGGCAGATAGCGGTGCAGGCCGGGACTAGCACACTTAGGCAATCTAGCTATCTTGAAGATATATTGTGGGTTTTGGGTGGGACTCGCTCTGGCCTTGCATGCTCAGTTTCTGAATTCTATCAGTTTCTTTAACAGTGTATAGAGATTTGAGCAATTTCTAGTGCATCACAACCATTGCTGGCAAAAAAATTATTAAATTGCAGTTTAAAACTGAACATACAGACTGCAATGGTAATTCTGAGACTAGGCCTGGGCTAAGTTTAAATTACTTTGGAGTAATCAGATTAATTTCAGTACGTATGCATTACTCTTTTGATGTGAAATTACACAATTAATAATTAAGAGTAATTTCAGGCAAAACTCCTACTGCAGGAACAGAGGAACAATGTAATAAGAGAGTGAGCTGCTGTTGGCTACTGCTAATCAAGTCCTTTAGCATTTAGTGCTATTTTCTTATTGCAAAATGCATCCCCAGAGTCCATTTTGGACGCGAGGGTGAATTTCCAACTTAGAAAATAGTGCTAAATGCTGGATTACTCTTCCCACATAATTCAGAGAAGTTTTGCATAAATTACTCTAGAAAGAATTACACCAGTTATGCCCACCCCTAGCTAAGACATGCTTTCAAGGGCTACTCAAGTAGATGAGGCAATTGGTACGGCAGGTCCGCTAGTAGCATTTAATTTACAGTCCCTAGGTACCTGTAGTACCACTTTACTAGGGGCCTATAAGTAAATTAATTGTGCCAACTGGCTTTTGATCTTCGGCCTGCTGATCCCTAAACGTTCTGTTGGAAGAGCTCCCATCATGAATTGTAGTGAGCATGTAGACATCACTCCTATCAGAGAACTTGACTGCGAGCAGTTAGTTGGAATGCAGTGCAGTGCTCTGGAGTTTTTCGGAGCTTCTTAGAAACAAGCCCCTGCTGGAATCCTTTGCGGCAACAACGTACTGTATCTTACCCCACAGTGGCAGCTTTGTACAGCTCACAGAACTGCTCTACTCCAGTGTAGAAGTTGTCCACATAAAGATTATAAACTTTGTGAAGGAATGGCTGGACAGGCTCCCATACAATCTTTTCTGTGCCTTCTAGCATGGTAGGTCAACCTACAGGGCTTAGAGTGGAGTCCTCCCTGTATACAAACTCAAACTGTAACCAGTAGACCCCTCACACAGAGTGTCCAACTTGATCCCATAGACAGCTCTTTTGCTTGCAATGTACTACCTGAACAGAAGCCACCCTTTGTACAAGATCAAGGACTCATCAATGGCTATAATCTTTCCAGGAGTATAAATCTCCGGAAACCTGGTAGACAAATGTTCCACAATAGGCTGAATTTTGAACAACCTGTCATGAACTGGATGGATTTCTGCCCTCAGAGTTTTAATTACGGCCCATAGATCCTAAATCTGGGCACAATTGTCCGTCTCTGTAGTCTGCTGGGAGAAGGCGGCAAGTGTCTCAATGTTTTGTGGGGGTACTTCGCTGGTGGTGAGTACAGAAAATCAATTTGCACATATAACAACGGGTTCTAGAAGCATTGTAATAGATTGAGGTGGGGGATCTACACATGGGGGGACTGACCAACATTCTCTCACTGCTGATTCTCATGGGCCTTGTGATTCTCGTTTGGAATCCGAGCTATAGGTAGCAAAGTTGTTAAACTTCCGGATTTTTTCTCAAATATAGGGTCCACTTGCGTCTTTTTAAATTTTTTTAATGCCCCATTGGGGCAAGGATTCTCCAGCTGTAGAATGTTTTCCACCTCTGCTATAGGATTGGCAATGTCACAAAGTGTGGCAGTGTGGGAACAGTCAATGGATTTCTTTCCCATTGACTCCCCAGGAGGTTAGCTAGTACTCTTCCTTTAACCCATGTTTTATTAAAAGATAATTAGATTCGCAAGCACATGGGAGTTAAAGAAGTAGCCCTTTAACAAGCTTTTTGCAAGAGGGCACAGCACCAAGGGCAGTTATGAGAAGTTATGAGAAGTGAAGACGATTAAGCAAGATTTTCCAAGCAAGTTGACAGCTAGCTTGTGTTGGCGATTGCTATGGTTGACGCTGTGGGGTTCTATGGCTTCTTTTAAGAGACTCAAGGCTGAGCAATAAAGTACACTTGGGGGGGGGGGTTGTGGGTACTGGAGCCCAACAGCAGCAGCACATCTTTGCAGCAGCTTAACCCCCCCCCCTAGAGTCTAAACAAGAGCGTGACAGGAACGTGGGGTGCTGGAAGAAGTCTCAATAGTGGCCTCCTTTGGTGGCAAACAGAGGCAGTCATAAGGGAATAGAGGCTGACTCTACACAACATCTCACCACCGTCTCACCTTGATAAGGACTCAGCATTGGCAGAGTTGCTGGCAGAGTTGTTCAAGTATCGCCCCATGGGGGCGATACTTGAATCAAGTGGAGCACCGTGAACTTTTAGCAGGGCTTTAATGGGTCACTAGCAGCAAAGTCTCTAGCAACATCTGGAGCTCCTCAGAACAATCAACTGGGGTAATTGCCCAATAACAGGTCACCACTAGACAACAGTAGCAGCACAGCAGTTGCACTCACCTCTCCCCCTGCTCCTAGAGCCGCCACCTCTACTCGCGTTGAACCATAAGGATGATGAGATGCTGACGACAATTGTTGTGCTAGATTTGTGCGATACTGCACCGCCGCCACGGACCACTCCGCTGCCCTGCCTAATACCTGTGACCATGAACGGACCAGGCACAGTGGCTGCAGATGGCCCAGCTGCAATGGCGTTGGATGCACTGAAGTAAGCTAGAACTCTAGCCTCTAAATGTTTGGGCAGAGCAGGTCGGTCACACGGTGAGGGTGCTGACAAGGGATTTTTGAGCAGTCTGATTTCCCACAGCAGTGTCACTCGAAAGCAGCCTCCTCATGGCTCTCCTCTCAAGGCCACCTCGATCCTTCTATTGACTCCCAGTTTCCCGTCACTTTCCTGGCTCTTCTGGGGTGAAACATATAGGGTGGGTACAAGCGTGGTGTCAGGGGGAGTGCAGCCAATTGTGGATACAATCGGCAAAAAAATTGGCTGTATTGTCTTTACATCCAGTGTCGCCAGTGAACGCCGGAATTTGGGGCTGAACTAAATTGAGGGGGGCTGCCAAGAGAGCACTGGGTTGGTCTACCCTGCTACTGTCGCTCCACAGCACAAATTGTGCTTGCAAAGGGACAGCACAACTGCCATCATGTCCCTCAAATATTGCTGAAAGATGAGTTTTCAGATGGAACTCTGTGGACTGAAAATCACTTCCAGATTCTGCTCCATTTTCCTCTCCCTCAGATGATGTCTCAGTATCTGATCCTGTCTCAGAGATGTCTTCCATAACCCAAGATAGGGCCTGGGTAGCAGTCATCCACCGAGACGCCATCTCTGCTGCTTGGCTAAAACCTTCTGTGATCCGACCCTCACGGTCTGTGGGACTTCAAAGATGGCCGCCCCTGTTGCCGACATAAAGCAAAGCGCCGACATTCCAGCCGCTGACGTAAAAGTCGCAGTTGGTTTGAGCAAGGAACCAGTGTAAATCTCAGAGGAAATGACGAGGAGGTGGGATGATCGACTCATCGAGAACAAAGATGTGGAGTGGAGAGACACTGAGGGGAAAACCGAAGCGGAGAGAGAAGAAGACATGGAGCGGAAGGAGGCAGCAAGGACCGCCCGAGAAGAGAGAGGCTAAACGGACTAGGAAGTCTTCTCAAATAACAGCCTTACGTCCTGTGGTCCAAGAGGAGAGAAGGACGCTGAGAGGACCCCTTCCACGAACCCGGAGGGCCGTGGCCTCAGGCAAGTACCAATATTTCCATACTTTTCAATACGACGCTGGTGGGAGGGAAAAGCTTAGGGTCATGGGCACAACCAGGGTTTACAAATCACCTAAAAGTCATGGGTGTGGTGAGGGATCTATAGGAGAGTAAACTTTCTGTCGAACAGTCTAGACATTGACCCTCATCTTCTTTATTCCGAGGGGACAAACACTTCTCACCGTGGGCCCAAGAGGAGAGCCAACAACTACCCAGATCAGCTGACATGAAAACCAACAGTCCTGTTCATCTTTCTTACGTTTATTTCTTTAAAAAAAATATTTTTTAGAGGGAAGTAGTAAGGCTCTAAAACAATCTGTGGGTGTTTGCAACTGTGAGATGTGTGTTACAAAGAGTAAAAGCACTTATCAATGGGTGGGTGTGTGTGTCAGTGAGATGGTACGACAGTAAAAAACACTTATCTGATTGATGCAGCTTCTCTAAAGACTCTTAAAAAAAAAAAGAGACAAAGCACAAAGTACTACTTTACCTTGCAACAAACACAATACCATAGCACACTTCAGGGTACAAGGGGTGAACCCACTGCAGCCATTGTTCATATATATGGCACTGACATTCAGCAGAGAAACATTTAGGTGAGAGACAACTAAATAAAACACATCTACGTCAGACAGGTCCAAAAACTACTCTCGGGCATGACAATAAGTGTCCCCCAGTAACAATTCGGATACATAAGCAACCATTTGTAAAGCCAAAAGGCTGGCAGAGATCGCCAGAGCTTGTTTTGTCAAGGATTTTGCAAATGTCATTGTTGGGAGAGCCTTTAGGTCAAAAGAGGGTCGACTCATGTGTCAGGATGGTCGAACCCTAACATTTGTTTGGGAAATCAAGTCCCCCAAAGGGACAGCAAACATCTCCACAGCCCAAAAAAAATAAGCCTCCGGGAGCTGGCCCATATGCAAAAAAGGCCAACTCCCATATTTATGTTTTTTAAATGGCACAAACTCAAACCAATGGTATTGGTGCACTTTACATGACCACCAGCCATTGTCGGACCGGCCTGTAGGACAATCAGGTAGTGCCTGATGGGCTGGTCTGGCAGGTCAGTGTGTGGCTGGTTTTAGGCCTGTTTTATAGTCAGATAAACTGTTTCTTTACTGTTGATATTACCACAACTGCTGCCTGCAGCAAACTAAAATGCATGCATTTTCCCATACCTTTCAAAACACCTATATAGCGTGTCTTAACAAGTACAAACCTGTCCACTTTTGTTTTGGTGCACAGGCCTATTTTTGTGTTTGTTTTTTTTTTTTTTGGCCAAGGAAATGTTTGCTAGCCAATGGAGGCGCAATTGCATCTCCATAACCAAAATAAAATCCCCCCCCCCCAGGGGGTCAGTCCATAAGCAGAAAGGGCCGACCCCCCACTCAAGAGTTGATTGTTGTCGGAGAGGTTTGGTTTCCCCTACTGGCACGATCTTTCAAAAACAAATATGCCCCTAGAGTAGGTTAGCACTTGTACCGGGGGGGGGGGGGACTCTCCCCCAGACAAATCCCTGGTGTCTAGTGCTATTCCTGCTCGTGGATTGCAGCGCTACCACAATACATGAAAAGGAATAGGTTTGTGAAAGGCATTGTTGAAAAGAGGAGACTCTCCCCTTTCCATTATTGCCTCCCACAAACATGGGGAAGCATCCTAGGGAGAGAAAACCCTACCGGATGACGGAGCAGTTCTCCTACCTACTGCTTTTCTGCTTTGGTGAGGGGGGTGTGCTGTCAGCGTGCCTCATAGCGCGCTGTCACAGATGGGCTTGGCAAAGGACGAGGGTCGAAGCGCCCCCACCCTTAAACAATAGTTCAAAACACTGGAGGTTCCTTCAAAGTCGTCATCAGTGTCAGTCAATGGCCAACAGACGCACTTGGGAGGGAATGTGGCCGCCATTCATTGGCCAACGCTCGCACTAAAAGGGTATATAAGGTATTCCCCTTTCACAAAACTAACCGCAAACTGCTCAATTTCAGTGGCACCTATGCACTCAGATCAAAAATGGCTCTAAATTTAGCAGCATGAAGTCAATAATGCATAAATATAGCTGACAAATTTGCAACATTTTATTGCACTCTAGAATTTTGAAGGGTCTTTGATCGTTCTTATTTGCTCAAGAACTGAGAGTCAGAACACTGTCTCATTAGAGAAAGAGGGGCAATAAAAAAAATGTGGATGGCACTATTACATGTCTTTGGTGCAAAATAGGGGAGTGCCTAGTGCCAACTCCTTTAGCCACTGTATTATGAAAACAGATTTGTGGAAGTGTTAATATGTGACATGATTATGTGTGCGTAATTATGCAGACAGATTGCATTTGAGCAACAGCAAAACGCCACAACGACATATCACTACATTAGAACAACACATCACAAGGAATGTGATCAACCTGAAGTGGGGCTCTAGGATGAAAAGAATTGCCTTTTCCAATGTGCAGTAAACAACATCTGAGATGGGTCGGAGTTTACCAGACTTTGAAACCTATTATCTAGCTGCTAAACTACAATTGTATCCACTGAAATTCATTACATATCAAGACCATGAGGACGAGTAAAGTTAGTTGAAGCTATAGTTGGTGGAATAGGAGTGCAGGGTCCATGCATGAGGTTACTATACTCAGCTAAAGACTGCTGGGCAGAGGTCTTAAGAAGATGGTGACAGCAGTGACATTTGCACCAAACTTATACCTGTGAAGTCTCCCTAAACCATGATTAGTCGCCAAAACAAACAGCACTTCTACATGGGCTAAAAAGACTTTATGTGCTTGTTTGTCCTTTAAGACAACAATAGATTTTGAGATTTTAAGGACCTTAGAGAACAGAAAAATACAGCTGAAGGCCAGTTTTTGACATCATGATCCATTTATAAAGCCGTTATGCCGACTTCAATTTATGACCAGACAACCTTCAAAAACATAAAATGTTGAAACTGTTGCTGACAATTGCAGCCGTAATAAATTGGTATCCTAACTGTATCAAGCTATATGCAGTAAGATCTGGAATGACTTAGCAGAGCTGAGAGTAAAGCAGGGCACTGACATTAAGAGAGAGCAAACGGCTTAAGAATGGGTTAATGCCCACAAATATCTTGCTGCAATGTCAAGAAAGGTTTGATTGATCTAACGCAGTAGTACAACATCTATCTTCCATATAAGCACTGAAACAGGATGTACCCAAGTGTACCAATGATTGCATTACATGAAGCATTGTGGCAACTCGATTTTTACATATAGTGTGGGAATACCCAGTGTTATAAATGGTGGTCTCTAATTGGCAGTGGCTTGTACCCTGTCCAAGTAGGGACCCTTATTCTAGTTAGGGTAAGGGAATTACACACCCAAGATAACCCTTGCTCACCCGCATGGTAGCTTGGCATGAGCAGTCAGGCTTATCTCAGTGGCAATGTGTGAAGTATTTGTACATACACACACGGTAACACAGTGAAAACACTTCAAAAGGACACCACACCAATTTAGTAAGATAACCAATATTTATCTGAATAAGACAAGAACAAAATGACAAAAATCGAACATACACAAGTAAAGATATCACTTTTGAAAGGTTCAAAATAGTACAGGTGAGTCACTTTTATCACAAAGTACCTGGGATGCATCACAATCAAAGACGAAAATAGGCACATGAATAATGAGGCACCAGAAGAGCACAGCGATGCGTCGGTTCTTTACTACCAGGGGAGGTGATGCGTCGGTTCCTTACTGCCAGGGGAGGTGATGCGTCAGTTCCTTACTGCAGCACAGGGGAGGTGATGTGTTGGCTCCTTACTGTAAGGAGAGGTAATGCGTCGATCTCCGGACAAGTGGCCTTGGTTCCTTACTGATGGGCAATGTCGAAGAACTTGGCGCACAGGTGAAAATCCAGACGCGCTGGGTTGATGCGGCGGTGGCAGAACAGGCCCTGCATTTATTTCCCAGCCGCACAGCAGGGCTTGTGTCAGAGTCAGAGCAGGTGCCTCGGAAATCAGAAGTCGTGCTGCGGTGATCTTTCAGCCGCACGGCAGATGCTGCATTGATTCTTTGGCCCACCGCGGCGATGCGTGGAGTTTCAGGCTTCTTTGCAGCAACTGCCACCTCCAGAAGCCCAGAACTGGAATTGGCACCACTTGACAGGTCGGAACTCCCAGCAGAGGAGTTCAGGGGCTACAGATGAAGTCTTTGATGGCCCTGAAAATTCTTAACCGGAGGCAAGCACACAAGCCCTTGGAGAACCTTGGCAAGCAGGATGTAGAAAGCAAAGTCCATTCCTTTCACTACCCAAGACAGAAGCAGCAAGCAGCAGGCCAACACAGCAAAGCACATAGCAAAGTGTTAGTCCCTCCTGACAGCTTCTCCAACTCTTCTTCTTGGCAGAACGTCCTCTTACTCCAGAAGTGTTCTGAAGTTATGGTGTCACAGCTCCAGTACTTATACCAGTTTCTGCCTTTGAAGTAAGCAAACTTCAAATGTAAGTCTTTGTACTGCACAAAACCCTGCCCTTCCCTGACATGTTCCTAGATACACTGCAGGGTGGTGGACACAGCTTTGTGTGAGGATAGACACAGCCCTATTTAGGCGTCAGTGACAACTCCTCCCACCACTCTAGCTCAGAAAGACCCATCAGCCTGGTGATGGGCCATCAGGATATGCAGGGCACACTTTAGCTCCCTTTGTGTGACTGTCCAGAGTGAATGAACAAACAGCCCAACTGTCACCCTCTCTCAGATGTGGACTCCACAGCCAGACAGAGGCAGAGTGAGGAAAAGCAAGAAAATGCCCACTTTCTAAAAGTTGCATTTTCAAACATGCAATTTAAAAACCAACTTAACTTTAAGATGTATTTTAAACTTAGTAGTTCAGGGACCCCAAACTCCAACTCTCTATCTTTTCCCAATTGGAATTACACTTGTAAGAGGTTACAAGGCAGCTCCAATGCTTCCAATGCTATCCTATGGAAGAGCTAGTCCTTGCAATAGTGAAAACTAAATTAGCAGTATTTCACTATCAGGGCATATAAAACACACCAGTACATGTCCTACCTTTTAAATACACTGCACCCTACCCATGGGGCTACCTTGGGCCTACCTTAGGGGTGACATATGCAGTAAAAGGGGAGGTTTGGGCCTGGCAAGTGGGTACACTTGCCAGATCGACATGTCAGTTTAAAACTGCACACACAGACACTGCAGTGGCAGGTCTAAGACATGGTTCACAGGGCTACTCATGTGGGTGGCACGATCAGTGCTGAAGGCCCACTAGTAGCATTTGATTTACAGGACCTGGGCACTTTACTAGGGACTTACCAGTAAATCAAATGTGCCAGTTATGGATAACCAATCATCTTCACAATTTAGACAGAGCATATGCACTTTTGCACTGATCAGCAGGTAAAGTGCCCAGAGTCATAAGGGCTGCGACGGTGAGTCTCCACAGGATATGCTTCATTTTTTATATTTTGTAATTATTATGTAACTCCCCGGAAAACGTTTATTATCCCCGTCCTAAGGAGGTTGAAATTTAAGCAGGTGCGTCCAGCTTTTATTCATTTACAACTGTTGTATGAAGATTCTATTTTATTAGTCCTTAATTTTCTAAAATTTGCAGTGAAGCTCAGAGCTTGCCTTGATTAAATGATTGTAGTCATAAGGGCATGCTTCCTTTATTCTAGCTACTCTGATGATATATATAGTCTAGAGGAGGCCCCTGGAATCATCCTTTTAACTGTCTTTTTACCCTTTATGATCTAGGGTATTCGCACTTTATAATTTATTTTTATATTGTATAAGATTTCCAGGGTAGCTCGGTCTCCAATGCGACTTTTGTATAAATATTTTATCCTTTTTATCATATGCGGTCTTTTAGAGTACTTTTATGGTTTCATCTGTGAAAATCGAATAAAGTTTGTTCGTATTGTATTGAATACATAAAGTCAACAAAAACAGATCAGAAGAAATAGGAGAAAGAATGCAAAATGTTTGGGGATAACCCTGCAAAAAGGGCCAGGTTTAACACCAAGTCATTAGGCAATACTGGTTGGAGGAGACACACAAACTAACACTCAAAGGCAAACATAATATTTACCCAAAACCTTTATATTGGGACTGAAAGTAAGACCAGAGAAAGAGAAGCTAGCCTATTGATTTACAGATCTGGTGCTCTTCGTTGCCAAGAGGCAGAAAGCCAAGAACTGGTGATCCTTTTTGTCATCTAAAATTAGAATTATGGAGATCAGAACCGAGTAAATGGGCAACAGCAGAGAATGAAGCTTGGATAAGCCAGGAAAAATATAGGGATGAAAATGAAGAGATCACACAGTTTCACTCCATACTCTTACAACTAAAGCGGTTATGTGTTCTATACAGGGCCCATTGTGGTTTGCCCTATGTTAGCCTAACTGTGCACGACACACACAGGCTGCATTAGCTTTGCACACGATACGATATAAATACGTTTGCTTCTGTGCAGACAAGGTCAAACAACAATGGCCCTTGTTATTTTGTTCTGGTCAGGCACTCGCACCTAGACACAACACAGAAATGCAGCGGTTTATGAACATGTGAACCTTGTCATATAGGCACAGCAATGTAACACAGAGAGAGAGAGATTTTCTGAGAGAAGATCACGGCTGTATCTGAGATGTAGAACATTCATCTGTGTATGCTAAGGAACGGGGTCCACTACTAAACCCAGAGATCTTTGCTGTATAATCAGTTTGCTTCTATAGAAGGGGCAGGGTTAGGCTATTCTATCTTATAATATGACAGGGCTTTTCATAATATATGGTTTGACAATGCTGATGGCATTTTTGCTAGGCAGTTTTCTGATTGTGGCACGTGCACTGCATTCTAGAGCACAATAGTTTAAATAAACATTTCAAACTTCCTTCATGTCTCTTTCATATCTTATTGTGGATGAGTACGAGTGCGTGAGTGAAAAGGAGTGTCTTGTCACCGCGATCCCTGAGAGGGTAAGGAGTGTTGTGTTCTGGGGTGTCAATTCACTTGTTCCTCTGGTTAGGAGTAGGCAGGCAAGTGAGACACTATAGCTAGTGGGACTCTGGCTCATGGAACTGAGGTGGTATGATAACTCAGTCCCTATCTACTAATGTTCTATGATCCCAAGCATAGTTCTGTTCCTGAGCAGAATCCCTGCAACAGATCCAAAGTAGAATCTCAAACTCCCCTGAATGTGTGTAGAAAAAAAAAGAAGAGCATCTTCAAATAGGACAATAAATACTCATCGCAATTCTAAGTGTAATTAGGAGCAACTGGATTCAATGTTATATGGCTAATATTGGAACACCTAGAAACTTGTGATAGCAAAGACTGATACCCCTAATGCTCTCCTCACAAACTCCTTCTTAATAACAACTGACGCCACTGCTGAAATCTGAAATCCATGTTCGTAAATACTGAGACATGCCAGAAATATCTCAGTACAGATGTAACGTTAATGAAAGACACTGGCTTATTTACAACAAATGTTTTGTTTTAATATATAAAAATAATTGAAAGATATGCAAATAAGCAATTTACATTGTGTATATATAATCAGTTTCTTTCGATGTTACCAAACACAATAAAAGCAACAGAGCACAACACAATAACAGTGTAATGAACATACAAAACTCAACAAAACAACAACAAAATTATAACAGAATAGCAATTCAAAAACAAAACTGAATAATACGCTGATACAACACGGAAAACCAACACACCACCACCACACAATAATACACCAGGAGAAAAATAAACTGGCACATATTTGCACTCTGTTGTGTTGTAGTATTATAGAATGTTATTGCGCTGTATTTTGTTGATTAATTTGTCATTTTGCCGCATTCTGTTGTAGTTATTCTGCTGTTCATGTGCTTGTGAGGGTCATTTTCATTTGTCGCTTTTTGTTATGTGTGCATTTTAGTGTTGTGTTTTAGCATAGTTTTGTTTTTTGCTATGATGGTTTGCTGTTTTGTGCTATCATATTGCATTTTGTGTGGTGGTATGCTTTTTTTTATTGTGTTTTGGTGCCGCATTGTGTTGTGACGTTTTGTTGTGTTTAAGTTATTTATTTTGCGCTCCATAGTTATCTTAGAAATGTGAGCAAACGCTGCTAGCTTCCAGCCAAAAAAATGATCCTTTAAAAGGTCTGTTGACAAATAGCCATTTACCATTGTCTTACGTGGTAGCATACTGCTGCCCCAGCTTTTCAACTATCTACGACACAAATCAGTGCTAACGTGTCAGAAACTATTCCTGAAATTAGTATTACCAGTGCTCTTTTGTTAAAGGTTTTAAATACAGTTCTTCTACCAGCAAATGGGACTGAAAACATATTCCTCGACTAAAACCAACTGCATATTATCAATCGGGTCATTCATTTTTACTGAATTTAAAAAAACGAATCATTCTGACGGGTGAAATTGTAATAAAGTAAAATGTTACCGTTCAATCTCAACCAATTAAATTGTCAACCCCTATTAAAATACTGTTATCAATTCAGTTTACAATTTTCTCCAACTTTCATGGCTTGCTACTGGGCATTTCGAACTTCTTATTTTCATCAGGATGTGAAATCTATTAATTAACTTTTAATATTTTCTTTTTTATGTTACAATATTGTTGGTGACATTAGTCACCGAGATGTAAAAGATGGTAACCAGCTACTTTCCAGTAAACTTCGCTGTGCTTCTGTTTGTCAAAGCAATTAGTGTTCATTTTGGTTTTATTTGGTTAGATAGGCAGTGACTGATCAGTATAAATTATGCACAAAGCTGCTCTGCTGTACTTGCGCATTCATGCATTAAGTTCACAAATGTGTGCTCTCTCAGCAAAGAAAAACGAGCAGCAACCAAATGCGGGGCTTCGCCTTTACAGATATATGCGGAGAGTCCACGTATAATTATAAATTTGATTATTAAACACAGCGCTCTCTTATGAGTTCAAGCTTTCATTTTTAGATTTGATTGAAGATCAGTCGGTTTCAGTCTGAATTCTGCTTCAACTTGCAGACTAATGTAAACCCACGCTGGCTTTCATTCCAAAAGCCCTAATAATACGGCAAGGCTGTCTTTTTTCTACTTCCCAGATTTAAAGCAAGAAAGAAACGATCTTACATTTAAATGTGAAAGGATGTGCCTTGCAGAATAGTTGGTGAGAGACTATGGGGCAACACTTAATTTGTAAAAAAAAAAATATATATATAATAATAATAAACACGAATGCTTAGTTCGTGATAATAATAAAGTGCAGATGCCCAACATTTATTTTAGAAATCCGCAGCTCATTTCTCCCACCGGCACTAGTCACTTCCCCACAAGAAATACCCAATTTACACTTTAATTTGCTATCCAACTATAGGCTCTGAAAGGCTACACATGAAATATTTAATTTCTTTCATGGTCTAGTTTGAAGGTATTCTTAGGGATGGTTTATGTGACTAGGTGCTTTGCCCTTTGTTCCACTAGTTCAAACGCAAGATTACATTTGCAAGCATGTTATTCGACAGTACAAATGAAGACTGTAAAAAAAACACATTCATTCTGAACAATTAAATTTTGTGAAATCAGATAGTCCACTACAATCAAACACTTGTCAATGGTGGGAGCAGGGTTAAGTTGATGATGGGTTAAGCATCCTCTCAGAACAGCAAATTTGAGAAAAACAAGTTTAAAGAATTAAGGTTGTTTTAGAGTGGGCACTGGTGTGAATACTGCTACTCACAAAGGAGCAAGTTATGTGGTTTTTTTTAAATTCAGGAATAGTAATAACCAAGAAACTACTACCTGGTAATCCGGTTCCACCTCCAACAATGCTAATCTCCTCACTTCCTTGAACCCACAGACAACCATGCAAAGGATGATTATGGTGGTAGACTGTTGACCTGGTGTAAGGGGTAGACAACAAGAGAGAGAAACAGCCACTGGATCATCTTTACTCTGCCTGTTCTAACAGCTGGGCTCATCCTGCACTACATAGCCATTGATATATACAAGAAACAGATTTTTTTGTATTTCTTCATTTACGTTTCTTTATAATAATCCGAATATGACATATGATATACGTTGTGACAATCTCTCTACCACCCACTCTTTGCTGTTGGGTAAAACTCACTCACTTCCTAGAGCTGAAACATAAATGAAGCCTTTATAACAGATTTAAGGAATAACCAAAACTTTAATATCTATTACTATAGAGACTACTAATTTCAGTAAATTAGAAATGAAGTCGCTGTTCTGACACTCAATGGAATAAGGTCATTATCTGTAACACATTACAAACACATTAGTGCTGTTTTGGCACTTAATAATATACATTCACTTCCCCATCCCTAGCAATACCTTAATACCATCAGTGTTCATTAAATATCAATGTCTGCACAAGTTGAGGATCTCTCTTGCTCCTCTTGTGAAGTAATGTGCAATAGTGTTCACAATCCATGCAAAGGATAACTCCAGTATTAATGTGCAAAAAGGATAACTAATACTAGTGTGCAAATCAAAGTCTAAATCCTTGACTTCTAGAGTGATTCCAAAATATCTTTCTGTATCTTGAAAGACTGAGGAGTTCCAGTCTAGCAATTAACTATTCTGATTGCGTAGCAAGAAATGCTGTGAGACATAAGGTTCTTAACTCCACCATTGCAAGTCATATGAGAGTCCTGTGGTGCTCTAGTCTATTGTTAGACCGGTCATCCTTAGGGTGGTCTACCCCCAAACATTTTGTCTGCTTACCTCCTTTTTTTGCCGATTGTTTTTGTTGGCCTTAGGACTCTGAGCACTTTACCATTGCTGACCAGTGCTAATGTGCATGTGCTTGTCCCCTAAACATGGTGACATTGGTGTATACACATTCGGCATATTTAGTTTACTTGTAAGTCCCTTGTAAGTGGTGTACCATATACCCAGGTTCAGTAACCTAAATGCTACTTGTGGGCCTGCAGCACTGATTGTGTCACACACACAAGTAGCCTTTCACACCCGTCTCGGGCCTGCCATTGCTGGGCCTGTGTGCGCAGTTTACTGCCACTTTGACTTGGCATTAAAACTACTTGTCGAGCCTTAAGCTCCCCTTTTATTACCCATATGTCACCCCTAAGGTAGACCCTAGGTACCCCAGTTAGGGCAGGGTGCTGTGCAAGTAAAAGGTAGGAGATGTATCGTTAAGTCTTGCATGTCCTGGTAGTAACTGCGCATCTCGACGATGACTAGTTGCAAAGAGGCTAGTCAATGAGACTTCACTGACTGCGCAAATCAGAACCAACGCATTGTCTGCGTCCACGGTATTGACGACGACGCATTGCCTTCTCTGCTCCTCACATCGGGTCTGCAACATCGATGCACCCTCCACCCATGGTACTTTTTCGGGCAGAAGCTGTATGAGTCCTGTAGCCAGCTTGCCCCTCATTGCGGTCAGCCTGAACTTTGAAATTACCCCGGTCTTGCATGACTAGATATCCCCGGTTGGCACTTTAATACTCTAAGCACTATAATTAGATTTAATATTTAAAATCCATGACTCCCTTTCTACTTATTGGCTTCTTGTTGTTTTGGTCTTGTTTTACTCATAAATATATAATCTATTTTTCTAACCCTGTGCGGAGTATTTTTGTGGTGTTTTCATTGTGTTGCTGTGTGTGTGTTGCACAAATACTTTACACATTGCCTCTGTAGATAAGCCTGACTGCTCTGTACCAAGCTACCAGAGAGTGAGCACAGGTTATCTTTTAGTGTGTATCTAGCTTACCTGACCAGAGTGGTGGTTCCTGCTTGGACAAGGTGCATACCTCTGACAACCAGAAACCCCATTTCTAACAGCCACGTTGTCTGGGATGACCTCACTTGTGTGTTTCACTTAGTGCAAGTGTCGCAGCCACAAAGCCTCACACCAAGCAATGCCCACACTTTGCATGCACAACTGACAACCTCTACTATGAAAGACTCGAGCACCAAAGAAATATGGAGGTCTCTGTGCCCTCGGCATAAACAGACCAGCAGGGGCCACGGATTTTGACAGGGGCTGAAGGAGGCATACCACTACACTGCTTTCTAAAAGGCTGTGCTTTAACTTGAGACTCAAAATCCATTTAATGCCATCAGTGAAATTCCATTGTGCCAACAACCAACAATCACAGTAAAATGAAGCTAGTGCAAGGTTACTTAATGGGGCTGAGCTAATAGAAGGGAATTTTTGAAGTTGTAAGAAGAAAAACACATGGCTGAAGTTCTGCATTGTAAGCATGTACAAAGCCGAACTAAAGGCCTAATGTTCATTCACATGAAGACCAAATTGACCAGCTAGAGCTGGAAAGAAAGCTAAACAACAATATCAGTAAGAAACTGGCTTTCCAGCAAACATGGAAAAACGACCAAATAAGGCAGTGATGCAACTCGTGAACTAGCAACATAATGAGGCTCAGTAAAAGCCAACTGGAGCTTAGATCACAATGAAGCAGACATATCCAGAACTCTATGAGACAGCAGTGAACAAGCTATACTTCTGGCCAACCCAATACATAATGATTCAAACATAGATATATATATTTTTTTTTAATCAACTGACAAAACTCACCCCATCAGCAGGTTTCCAGCTAAAGCAATGAGATGGTGGAAGCAATCGTACAGGTCAGATTGGCAGCAGCTCAGAACTACCAATAGAACAATGCAGATAATTCACTGCAAACCCACATTAAATTCAGGGCCAGGCAGGACTAGTCCATTTACCAGCCAGCGTAATCTAAATCCCAAGATGGCTCATGTTAACTTCTGGGAGTGAGACACCTTTCAAGAGCTTTAGTGAGATCCCTTAGCAAGAACAAGGGGACAGGTTGGACAAAAGCACCAAACGGTGTGTGGTATTTTGTTTGGGCGTATGCTAACAGTTTTTGGTAGGATCCTCGCTATCAGTGCCCATTGGTCCTGTCACATGACATTTTTTTTAAATCAAGCTGCGTAACAGGCACAGAGGAACAGGGTAAGACTTAATACTTCTGTTATTGACTTCAGAAGAGGACATGAAGAAAAAGTAAAACAAGACCTCATATATAGAACTCATTTAATTGCAGATTTCTACTGTTAAATGAATTTAAAAAACAAAAATAAAAACAGCACTTTGAAATCTGCAGATATGTTCTGTGTTTAATAAATGTTCCTAAAAAAACATTTTGTGAGCTCAGTTTCAGATGCAATGGCATTTGCAAAATTCAGTGCAGGTCCACAGCATCTTCTTGCAAGCACACTTGCCTGTGCAACCAGCTGCAGCTTTGCAGCCACACTTGACAAGTACACCACATGCCTTCGATGCCACTGGTAGTGCGGTCTACAATGGGGGCCAGCACTGAATATCTCTGTCCATTTTCCACCCCATCCCTCTGGAGAGGGTAGCTCCTGCTCAAGTACGTCACATGTGGACCAGATCCCACCTTGGTCTCCATATGTTGTCACTACTTCCTAGCTGGGGGGGGGGAGGCAGGAGGAGGAATTCACAGCTCTTGATTTTCTCAGCCAGGAATGTGAACAATTCCGGTTTGCTGTCTGCATCAAAAGAAGTTTTCCACTGTTCTGGAATCTTATTTTGACTTGCAACATTTCTTTGCTTTCCTTTTTCTCTCCGAAGGAGTATTTGATGCTGCCTTTGACAGACCTTTCCCAGACAATGCCCACCCCTCCCAAGCTATCAAGGTGCTGCACTATTTAAGGTATGAAAACATCAATGACACCACAGAGGCACCATATAACACCTTCACATTAAAGGAAGTTGGAACATCTGTCTCAGCTATTTCTCCCAAAGACACCAGCACAGGAGCAAGATCCTGAATGTTCACCTCAGTTAATGGCTCGTCTTGATCCAGTTCTTCCAAGTTGGGCAACAACGCAGTTGCATCATCAATGCCGTCAAATTGAAGTAGGTTTGGTGCTTCTTTCTCTGATGTCCTTACCAAGCATGTCATTAGGTCTGACTTATTCCCAAAAAGAAGCTTTCCTCTATCAGACAGGGACAGTGGAAATGGTTGGTTTTCATGGCTGAAGAAAGTATTCATATCACACTCCCAGTGTTGTGCGATGATGTACAGTCTCAAGGAAAGGTTGACATTTGTCTTCAGACTTGCAATTTTGCATGCTTGTTTGCAGCTGATTTTCGGAGCCGGAGACTTGAACAGTCGGAGGGGGTTATTTTTAATTGGGTAATGAATAGACCTTTCACAGTCAATGAGAGCTGACTAGCAGTAATCATTGCACTGTTGTTTGCCAACCTCTTTGATCGTCACACTGTATTCACTACAGACTGGTTGGGAACATCATGAGAATCCAAAGTCCCCAGTTCTTCAGTTACATTTAGAAAGGGATTGCCCATATCCCTGATAATCTCTGTAAGGTTCTGCATCTGTTGCTTGAAGCTGTCCTTTGTTGTGAGGCCTTCTTTATGGTGACAATGCTTTGCATATTACATGCTGCAACAGTTTTCAAACTCTGTGAGCAACCGTGCTTGCTCAGGACCTGTTAGCATCCAACTGTCCCACCAGAAACCATGACCAGCTCATTGTTCTGTTCATGAGCTTGATCAATAGGCATGGCTGAGAACTTGTTTGCTGTCTTACAAACAACCCAGTGGCCATGTTTCACAAACAAATTTTTCCAAGATGGACGGTGGCAGGTTCTCCACATCATGTATATGGATAGGGATCCAGCAGGCATAATTCTGATGGTCCAAGGTGAAGAACCATGGAACCAGGGCTTTCAGTGACTCTACAAACAAAACAAAGGCAGCTTCTCGATGAGCTCAGACAAGAAGGAGACAAAGGAGTTCAAGCCTGAAGATTGTATCCCAGTACTGGAATGTTGGGCTCTGACCATTTCCTGTCTCCATGCTGCTTCTTATTCCTCAGTGTCTGGGGACTGTGATGTAAGAAATGCATCTCTCTGCAGTTTCTTCAGAACAGCAGTATATACCTGATGTGCATGTCTCGTCCTGTTGATATGTGAGCAACTGAGAAACGAATCAGCTGTTCCTGATGAGGCAACTCCTGCTTGTGTCAGAGGGTTTGCCCACCCAGAGCTTTTCAGGTAGTCACCAATAGTTTTCCATACAGCCAACTCTATGTGGAGGCTACCGAACATCACCACAAACATGTATTCTCCGTGTATCTTGGCCCATTTCTACTGTATGTACTTTGCCAATGCAAACAGAGGAGCACCCATTGCTACTACTGGGATGTGCATGGGATTGAGGAACTCTGTTGACTGACTAACATCCATGCCATGCTTGACCATGACAGCTGAAACTGCCTTCTCATAGAAGAGAGGCAGAAGCTGTGAAAGAGCAGGCTCTTCATTCAAAGATGGCTCTGTCTGATGGGAAGCATGGCACGCTGTCCATGTCAGACTGTCTCCCTTTTCTAGCCTCTCCTTCTCAATCAGTTGGAGAGGATTCATTTCACAGCTTTTCATGCTTCATTGCTTCCATCATATCTCTCACAACTACCTTTGTCATGTTGAATTTTGGAACCTCATATGTAGATTCTTTCAGAGCTACTGCTGGTAAAGTGGTGAAGCTGTCAGACAAAGATAAGTTCTTTCTCTCAGCCTCTGCAGGAAGAGTGATCGCTTCTCTGGTCTGTCCTGGGTTTGAGATTGGTGGTGTCTGAAAGATGCTGATCCCTTTGCCATGGAAAGAACCCTTGGCAGTGGTGTTTTAAAGGGTTGTGATCAAGATTGTCTTTTGCACCAACTGTGAAAAGTCCAGTTTAAAGCCAAGATGGCCAAATGGCTTTCTTTCTGTGCTTTCTGGGGAACAGTAGTTGCTAGCTGATTCTCTGCCTGAAGAACGTGGAGGCAACTTGATGCTAATTCACAATTGGTGCAGTTATCAATTTTCTTGACAGTGTCAGAGTGCGCACATTCAGCCCCATCTACAAAAGCAGTGATTGTTCAAATGACAAAGAATGGTGAGATTATAGCACAGACTGTGTTGTCTTCTTGCAGTTGAACACAATTGTTTGGGAAATAGGAAGAGTTTCCTGGGATTTGTGCGAGTCTTGGCTGTTGGTGCCAGACCCATTCAACAACATTGAAACAAGCATTTTCAATATTGTGGGTAGTGAATTAGTATGACTGTTAGGTGTGAAGGTGGCATCGAAGTGAAATCCATCAGATCCCAAGAAGACTTCTCGAATGATATCGGTATATTTTGCCAATATGGCTGCATCTCCTTCATAATCTGTAAAAGCATGTTTCAGCATTTGCTTCATGCCTTGATCAAAAATAAGCACTAGCTGCCTTCCATCATTCTGCACTTGGCCCTGTGGAAAGTAGCCAAGAACCATTTCCTTGAATTGATCTATGTTGAGATCCTTCTGAGCTCCAAGTGCCACAAGAAGATCTGCATACCCGTGACACAACTCGGACAGCTTGAAGCAGAAAACATCTTCTACTGACTTTTCTATGAAGTTTATAATTTCAATTAAAGCCCTCGCCTCCATCTTCTTTTCTGTTACCTGACCTCCATCAGCGTTTTTTCTTTTTCTCATGAGTGATCGATGACTATTCCGGAATACAGTGAGGCAATTCAGGTGGTACATGCCATCTATTGCTATAACATCTCCAGCAGCTATTCTCACTACAGCAGTATCCTGTAGGTCAGTGGCCATGTGTCTGATATTCTCATCAGCATCAAGTGTCATGAAGGTCACCCTCACATACTGTGCAGAAGATGCAGATCATCTTTGTCTGTGACATGAGATCTCTTTGTCACTTTCCTTCTGCACCTTCGATGGATGGTCCTGCTTCTTCCAAATCTGTTTTTTTCTGAGCTCTTACCAACTTGCACTTGCTGAATTTCCGTGAGAGAATTTATGCAAACTAGCTTGATGCTTGATTGAATCATCAACAGTTGTGGCTTCTTTGAAGTAGAGAGTCACAGGGAAGCTCTTCAATATACAAAATTCACTGACTGTGTCTAAAAAGTTCTTATCTGGCTGAGATTTATCTCCAGGTCCAACTGCATTCAAGGGACACTTCAGCCCTTGAGAAGCTCTTTGCTGACAAATATTGCTGGCTTGCCAGTCCAGGTCTTCATCTATAGAAGGTCAAACCTGAACATACAGACTGCAAAGGTAATATTCAGACTGCAAAGGTAATGTTAATTTTCTAGAACACAACTGAAATTAAATATGAAGCAGAAGCAAAAGTGACATATATACACATACACTTGCATATTATATATATTTTGTTATTTGTAATACAGCACTATCCAACAGCTGTGCCGACACTTTCACGTGGAATATAATTCATAACTCGTGATCCATTGTCTTGATCACATGGATTCTACCAAAAATCTAAAATGTTAGCAATACAGATCACATGAACAAAATATGGTACTTTTGTCCGCCCTGTCCCCAACCTATTAAATTATCGGTCTAACAGACTGTACTATCAGCGTAGTGCATGGCTTAACTATTCACATTAAATACTTTTATATACATCAAAGCTGTAGACTGCATTACCAGAATGCCTTGCATAATTCCTGACACTATGATTGACGGAAGGGCCATGCAGTAGCTGCCTGTTTTTGGACTAACATTTGTGTGGATGAGTTTCTTAGAAATGAAAATACGTGTAAGTGTTCTTGCTCCAGTGTGGATCTTTACTGGTGCAGAAGGTACGTCATTGCTACTCCTTCACTGCCAATTTGTTTCCTCAGTAAAGAAACAGCACCAGTCAACCATGTTCACATGGTTTAAACTGCAGAAGCCCCATTCGAGCAATAGTGCACCTCAATGAGAAACCACTTGAGAAGGTAGGGACAGGTGCAGCTCCACACTCTATCACCACCTTTCTGTCCCAAAGTTATGAGTATTAAGAAAATGCACTGAGGGTAGGGAATGGGATGAGGCACTTTATACCGACTACTGCAAAAGGTTTGGTTGGACTTTTACTGAAGAGAGAATCAGTGGCACCAAAGGCTAGTGTGTAGCGCCTATATCAAATAAACCGATAACTATCAACCATATGCATCTCCAATTTTCTGGGATACAAATACAACTAAAATGTCAGAACCAAAAACCTAGCAAGATGAAAGACAAAAATCAAACCATTTGACAAGTATACACACTCTGTATAATGATGCATACTTGATTTGCACAGGAATTAAGACACAACTCAAAATAAGTTTTTAACAAAGGAATGACATTTACAACTTCCTTCTCCTATTGCTTTATTCATTTTTCAAGGTTTAGCAGAAGTGGGAACGGTTCCAAGCAGACGGAAAATCAAGTCCTCTAGAAGCATGACTCAACCACAATGTGTTTACTATATTTGTTAACACATTTCAGATGAATAGTTGAATATTGAGAGGAGGCGTTTTAGCCACATGAAAAACCTAGGTTAAAAAAAAATATGAGTGCTGCGTTAGCAAACTAAAAATCAAAAGGAATGCAGCAGATTTTAAAACAAATAAGCTTGTAGACTGGTAAGTAGGCACTAGCTTATAGACAGTAAGACATCTGTAAAGGGCACATGTGCAGATGATAGCAAGATGATGTAATGTCGCCCACAGCACTGCAGTCATCTAACTGACTGTAGGCTGAAGTCTGCCAGGACCTCTGCCCAAGGGATGGAACCAAAGCATCCCAGTTCCTGTGTGTGTCAGTGGTGCCCACTGGCACAAATTAACTACTACTATAGGTTCAACTCAACTGTTCAGGATCTGAAATGGAGGGAGTTTAAAGAAAATATATGTAGCCTTTTGATCAACCATATGCAACCATGTTGAATGCAAGGCCAAACACTCCCAGGCCTTGTGAGGGGAAACAGATCCAATGAATAAAAGTGCAAGGAAAATTTAGGCCTGATTCACAAAGGTAACTTTCACGTCAATTTACTACTTTTAGCTAACTACTTTTTGAATAGTCATAAAATAAGTGTCCAAATTTATTCCTAAAGTGTAACTTGTCTCCACTATATAGAAGGGCCTGGCGGCTATTCACAAACTGCCAGGGCCATTCCCTTAATTTACTCATATTTTTAAGTGACTTTTCTACTATTAGCTATTCACAAAAGTCTCGTGGTCCACAGTTTCCAATTTGCCAATGGGCTGGGTGTGAGAGATTGATGAAACAGACGGGAGATGAAAATGAAACTTTGTGTGTGAGAAGGCACCTCTTAATCGCAAAACATAATGCACAGACACAGGATATACGAGTTGTTTTTTGCCTGAATGTTCTGCAGATGATCCTTCCGCACAGTGCAGAACTAATCAATGGGTGCAGGACATAGGTGATATTTGAATACAGCTTACTGCCTCGGATCAAAATTGTGTGACCAATCCTTCAGCATTAAAAAAGCTTGCAGTTGTAGGAGACACTGCTGCTGGCTATTGAGGGTGCCTCTAAGTGCATAAATGCACTAGTGTGTCTAGATGTGTACAGTGTTTAATTTGAAGACTTATGTTTCAACTGACTGGGCAGAAAATGGTTAAAACCCTTATAATTTTAGTCACTGTTCTAGCATGCTTGGGCAATGTTCAGTTACTGCTGTGTTTGGTTCTTCATGACAGCAATACTGTTTTCTGGAAAGGTCATCCTGGGCTGTTCACCACAGCTACCAGCAGCCTTGGTATAATCAAAGTAGTCATTTTGCCTTCTTCCATGGACAAAAGCCCATACAGTTCCTGGAAACAAGTTATGTTGGGGTATTATCACAACACCATTCCTCAGACCAACAAGGACAGAAACAATCAGGATAAGCCATAACTTTAAGGATGGAAGTACCCCCAGGTTCAGTTGCAGTGGATCACATTCAGGCATTAAACAGAAAAAGACTGCTAGTTTGTTGCTGAAGCTTTGTTTTGTCTAAGTTAATTAAGTGTGGGCTTTCATCAGGTTGGAATTCAATAGCATTGTTCAGTCGCTTGGCACCATAAAGTGAAATTACACTTACTGCTTGACATCCCAATTCTCAAATGCCATACTATTTACACTCCAACACATAGGTACCAGAAGCATGGGTGCAGGATGCTGCAGCACCCCATAAATAACCATTCTGGAGTTCAAAAGGTGAAAAAGCAATAAATGTGCCTTTACATTTTGGTTTCATCTTCTTACATTTGGTGTGTGTTCAAAGACAGAGGTCAAATGTCAGATTATGTATTCTGACAAATTGTTGCTTATTGTTTTAACATGGAGATTGGTACTTACTTTTCTCACTCTGACTGCAAAGTTAAAGGATTTTGTAAAGTGAACTATCTGACAATCTTGTTCAGGTACAGGGAGAGTGAACGGAAAAGCTTTAGGATGTCAGTTTTTTCTAACACACAAAATTTAAATACCTATAAATGAACTATACAAATTTCAAAATATTTCACCAGCTACAAAAGCACAAATAAAGCACTTTTTGGGGAATTGTGAAGTTTGATAGAAACAAAGATTTTAGTAGGATCAAAACAAATCAAGACACTTTATTTGATGAGGTGCAAATGATAAATATTTGATGAAACAAGATTTCCACATTATTTGTGTACTCAACAGTTTAACAAATCTAGTGGTCATTTCAATGGATAATGTGCGGTCTGTAATGACAGTGTGCTATCTCACCATGCTTCAGTATTATATTTGCAACAGTGTGCTTCAAAATTCGCCACGTGCTACATACCACACCCTCATTACACTCCTGCTAAATGCGCATGGCCCATTTGCTATACTTGTCTTTGTGTGACTTCAGTAATGTAATATTGATGGCAGCACCCCCACTCTGAGAATTGTCCAACTGCACAGCTCCAACCTGACCCTACTCAGGAGTTGTGTTGGTGACGTCTAGTGCAACCATCTTTTTAGGTGCACCCCTACATGACCTCCTTCTCCAGAGATTCCCTCACTGCCACACTCCAAAGGTGTCCCTAATCTCTTCATAGCCCTTCTCTCACATGAATTTCATTTGTTGTATAGCGCTACTAATACAAGTGTAGGGTGCCAGAGCACTTCACATCACAAACACATTATACAGAGACACTGACTCATATGTGTTTAAATCAGTCTAAAGGAAATGTTACATAAGATTATGAGGATTGCAAGGTCACCTGTCATCCATACTACTAGGCACTGTTTCGTCTGGAGAAGCACAACCTCAGGATTTAAGACACCACAGTGGCTGGGGTTGGCTTTACTAATAAGGATGTATTTCAACCTAAACAAACCCTTTTTAGCGACATTAGGATAATGAAAAACTGGGGGAAAAACGAATGTTCTAACCCATACCATGCAGTTTGCATGCTGCCCTTTGATGACTGTTCATTAAGATTCCAGCTTATGAACTGCAAGTAACAAACTGATCTCTATGACAAAAGCAGTAAACCGTTGAGCTAGCAACATAAAATACAGTTCTGTGATCTGCATGGTACATGTTTTTTGCAGCAGGCATATTAACCTTCTGCGCTACTTTATGATGAGTCAAAACTGCCACTAGACAGAACTCTGATCTCTCTCCAGTAGGAACATTAATCTCCAAAGTTATCTTCACATTTTTATTGTTCTCTGAAAACTGCTGGATAGCATTGAACTCTGCAGCAGGTGGTTTTAAACCCATAAGTAATTTCTAAACACAGCAACTCCCCCTCCCCCCCCCCGAGCTCAATGCCAGATGGAGCTGCACCACCCTAAAGCCGGCCCTGACCCTACTGTTTTGACCTATGAATTTTCTCCTGTTCCCAGTCGCAGCACGACCAAGGAATTTGACACTTGAATTTGTGCAGGCACTTCACCCAAGTATGTTCACCAGAAGAACAGTTTTTTACCCCCACCTCCACATCTATCCATCCTTAAACGTTTTGAAACAACTGTCAAGTTGCAATGAATGCTAAATAAATGTCTTAAAATAAATGAAACAGTACCTGTTCCCCTCTGACAGAGAGCACTTGCAACAGCAGACCCAGATCAGATCGAAAGGATCCTGGAGTGAAAGCTAAACTCTGCAGAGTGATCCAGAAGAATATGCATTGCATTCAGATGGGAATTTCCAATCACTGGTACATAAAAGTAAATTATATCTGGAAAAGAAACGTATTAAATCTTCAAAATTCATTTTACGTAAATGATTTTGCAACTCAAATGTAAATAGAATGCTCTCTGTATGTTTGGCCTAGTGTAATTCATTAGTGGTAAAATTTCAGCATGGTCAGTAGGCCCCATTTTGAACGCATACGGTGAGTCAATGGTTTATGCCACTTTCTCATGTACACTTTAATCAATCACAATATACAATTGACTGTGCTTCATCATTGACCATTCCACTCTTATCGCATGTTATCCGGATGTAGGACTTACTGTCACTCAATGGACAAAGTTTTTTGCAGATGATCACAAGCAGGCACTGACACTGCCCCATATTTGTTCTGATCCTAGGGTTCTTCTGAGTTCAAAATTGGCAATGCTGTTGTTTAATACCTTGATAAAGTTACATTTAGAGGGGCATGATTCTGCATGTATGCATGTGGCACTCAGCTTGTTAGCCTATCGGACTGTTTTTCACTCACGTTTGTAGTAGTTGTCTATCAGCTTTAAGAAACATAACCCAGCAAGAACCGAACTCCTCACTTTTCAGGAAATTTAATTAGAGTTCTACGTTCTGGCATCAGGTTATGGGCCCATTACCAGTGCCTGATACCTTCAATACATAACTTGGGCAATTACATCGACTCAAATTGTTCATGGACACTCAGGAATCCAAAAGAGCCAACACCTGCTTTTTTCATTTGAAGCACTTTTGAAGAGTTCTTCCCTTCAGTAAATGCCATTAATAAGTGTCAATGATGAACAGTATCACTCAGGACTGTATTGCTGTAATAAAATTTCCCGTCGCCCTGGAATAATATCTACTCCATCTGCATATGGTGTCGAATGTTCCCACCCATCTGATCGTAGATTCGGCCAAGCACAAACATTATGCCCATATTGAAATTATTACTCCAGACTTTATGTTTACAGACTCCCTCACCAGGGGCACAACTAGACCGAACTTTGGGAGGGGTTTACAGGTCAGCCAATGAAGGTAGGGCTAACTCTTCAAGAGCTATCCTGCGAGCCAATACAAATAATAGAGTGATAAATTGTGCTTTTTGAACATTGGTGAAATCCTGTATGAATGCAACAAACCGGTTTCAGTGGATTTGACAATGTTTAAAGGTAACTGACAGATCTTTAAAAAGGGTAATTAGTGATTTGATAGATAAAAAGCAGCTTCAATAGATTTCAGTACAAAGTACTTCAGAACCAGTTTTTGCAAGTTATTTCAATACGAGGACCCTTTTTACCAATATTACAAAAATTCCTTCTGTAAAATGACAATGAGTTTCCAAAATATTTTTAAGTTCATCTTCAGAATGACGCTACTGTCTGATTGTTGAACAAAGGGACGTTTTCAGTCTGCTCATCAGGTCTTTGCAACACAAGCTTGTTTGAGGCCAAACATGTGCAGGTCTCAGAATATCGAACCTAGTGGGTTAATGCACCAGATTGTGGGATATGTGACTAGCAAATCTCAGGGTTGATTTCTAATGCATCCTCTAACTCCTCGTGAGATTGAATAAGTGCATGACAGATCAGTTAGTAATATTACCACCTTTTAATTACTCTGCCAGGAATGTGCACTATTCTAAATCAAAATAAAATGTTGTTTGTTAGCACGCCACATTAAGCAGTTCTCACATGAGATGATAGAAATACATCCGTGCAGGAAGCCACCAGAATGGGCAAAAGGTAGTTGTCTTGACATAACTTTTCAACAAACTGTGTTCTTGCAAGCACAAGGATATAGTTAGTCCTTCAAGCTCCAGAACACACAAAATGTGTGGCTGATGGGCAATGCCCTGCAAAGAAAGAATGCCTCTTTATATCATATGTTATAGTAACAACAACCCTGCTTTCAATTCTGTTCTGAAGCTCCTAGCACAAAGTGTGAAATCCTCTAAAACATAAATGTGTTTTTGCGAATCAAGCAGGGACAATGTGCATTACAAAATGCAACAAGTGTTACAAATATCTCCAAAATTTCTTTGAGAAAAAGGACTATAGACTGTGATAGTTATTCACAAATGTTTATACTAATTATTTCAATGGGCCTGGCTTGGGAAGAGAAAGAGGCAACGTTGAATGGGCCACAAGAAAGACATCAGGCAGACATCATGGTTACCCTTTTGTCATTGTAACACTGGAACAAGTAGTGTTTTCATTGTGCAATTTTTTTGCATCAGAACCTATTATACACTATATCAGAATAATGCTGCTTTTGACAGACCCATGCTAAGTTTGACAGCAGAATAAAGTGTTTTGCTGCCAAACAACTCTAGTTTGAACACACAGGACTCAGTGATGCTAGATCACACAAGGGGAGTGTGGGTGTACTACATCTGCACAGACACTATTCTGGTGAAAAACCACACAAGCCATACATTAAAGAAATGTCTACATCTATTTTACAATGCACTCTGAGAACCTAATCATAGAGGTGTTTGCTTTAGACAGAAAAGGTATGTCTCTGGTTAGACAAAAATTATATGTTCAGGCTTCACATAATTGAGCTATTTCTCAGTCTACCCACAATTCCGGTGGTAGACACCTTTGCTATCACTCAGGTGAAAATACTCGATCACCAAAGGGCAAGAGCCACAATCCACCGTTTCTGCCCAATTTAGCCTAATGTTGCCACCAGCCCTATATTTAGGGCCTAATGGCACCCATCAAATATTTTGAGAACCCACACATACAAGACATGAGTTGAGGTGTTACTTACAAAGTGCAACCGATGCCATAAGGCACCTTGGCACTTAACGGACTATCAGAAAAAATAATCAATAGAAGAGCCTTCTTAAACATAGAATGGGCCACTATTTTGTGCATTCCAAGATGAAGAACATTCCAAGCAGAGGAAGCATCAAAAGTGAAGAAAGATCCCCCTGAAGTCCTACAATCAGGGGAGTGATAGTAGGAGGAAAGTGCAACAATGAAGAGATAAGTAGCCAGATTTACCAATTTCTCATGCAGAGCAGTGCAGCAGCTGCAAATGCTGTGCTGTGCGAAGACAGCGCCAAATTTACTAAAATATGGCACGCTCCTTCCCTCTCCCTTGTACCGGCACTGAAATTAGCTGCTGTGCGCCATGGAGACACCTTTTTGCCTGAGTGCACGGGTGTCTCCGTGAGTCAAGCATAGGTTTTGTACTGGAAGGATGCACTTCCAGTACAAAATACTGAGTTTTGACTAATTTTTAACATTTTCCCACTTTGTGTGTGCGCTGTACAGTGCAGCACACATGCAAAGTTGGAAAATAAAGGGGAAAAAAGGCATTTCTCCTTCAGAGCGCCTGGTTGAAGGGTGCACTATTTTCTGACGCTAAACCCTGTCTATTTTATTTAGTAAATTGGGTTTAGCGTCAGAAACCTTGGGTGGTTGCATGGGAATGCCCATGCACCACCCATGGTATGCCCCCTCAGCGTGCTTCGCGTTACTTTCACTTTATTTCCAGCACTAAACAAGATTAACACTGGAAAGAAAATCGGACAAGAAGATTTTGCACCGAATTGTGTCACTTTTGTGACGCAAACACGAGGTAAAATCTTAGTAAATCCGCCCCTTAGACTTGGAAGCAAACACATTAGTAGCATGGAGAATGTTTAATAATAGGCTATATGGGCAAAGCAGAGCGCCTTATAATCATGATAGAAGCACAAAGACAGATTTGGAGGCTAAGGCCACAATTTCAAATTATGTACTATTTGGGCTATAATGAGCACACATGTAATTACCACTAACCCAGTGTGGAATACTTAGTGGTAGCATGATTAAGTTCTCCTGAGTTCCGCACATTGTTCAGCACATTAGAATGAAGCATAACAATTGGAATCAGTGCTTATCACACCAATTTCTGTCTGCATGTTTTGCATTTATGGTTTAACATGATATTTCCTCAGCTTTTTTCTGTGAAAATCTGTCAGGTGAAAATTGCAAAATGTGGTCATTGATGTACGATTCAATCAATCAAAGAAGGCTTTATTCGATTGAATAAACAAACAATCATAAAAGCTCAAAGTTAAAAACAATCTTCCAATTGATAGACATAATTTCATTATTAATTACATTCATAAAAATTAAAAAGATATTAAATTTACAAAGCCATCATGCAGTAGGTTTTTTATAAAAATCCATAACTCATTAGAAGCAATTAGGTACACTGTTGTTTCCTTAGACTCAAAACAATTTTCTGGAAAGTTGTTAATCTATAGACAGATGTACGATTCAGAATTCCGCCCTTTGTGCAAATATTCATTTGTGGCTGGGGAGTTTTTTGATGTTATGCGTGAGGAGCAGAGGTATGCTCATAATAAGTTTTGTTTCTTTGCCTCTGCCTGAATTTGTAGATAAAACAAGTGAGAGATAGATTGAAGTGATCTTACATGCTGGATTTACTGGCCGGTAAAATCTTGTTTGTTGTTCCCGCAGCCAATAAATCGCAAAGGAGCATTAGACACAAGAATTCCTCTCTGCACAGTTCTCAATTAGGGTCCATGGGCACCGTGCAAGTGGGTTGATTAGGCAAAGAAAGTGAGATACCATGAGGTACCAGAAGCAATGAAGAAAAAAACCAAGCAAGCAATGGAAGAAAAAGACAAAAAACAAAGCCTTCTCTACTTGTAAATAGCTTTTCGTTGACCTCAGTAGTTGAAGTGAGAGGGATCCATTAGGAACACATTCACAATCTTTTTTAATTTTTACAATTACATACTTTTTGGGGGAAAACACATTCTAGAAAGGATAATGCTGACCTTTAGGTTCCTCTGACTGAAAAGAAAGGGAGGTGGTCTCCTGTTCTTTAAAGCCAAGGTAGAGAAACACGCCTTCTTGCCAGGGTGCCTGAAATAAATATAAATGTGTTCAATTGGTTAATCAGGAAATATAGAGGCTGCTTTGGAGCCAGTATATAGATTTAATTTATGGACTCATTTGAGGCTTTACGGTGACAAAGGTTTATTCTTTTTGAACGGTAATGTAAGAGTGTTATCACCTGCTTTCTGGAGTGCTCCCTTTTAATGGAAACTCATTAAAATGCTTGCGTTTTGTATAGTCTGATTGAGTATTATTACAAATATATATTTTTAACACACCTATCTTTTCTTAAATTCTAGGGGCCTCATGTACCAAATATCCATTGACAAAAAATGGTTAATAGTGCACCAACTTTTTGCGAATGGAAAATAATTTTGAGAACTGAGCAATGTACTAATAGGTCAGTTAACAAAATTGTAAATCATAGGGGTCACAATTTGACCTACAGCATAAATATTCATGAATTAGGGTGCAAGTAGTAAATTACTATGATTGAATGTCATCACATTTGTAAGTTTGATTGTGGACTGTGGTCTTCTGGACCACTGCCTGCTCCTCAACAACCTTGTTTTTTTTTACATTGATCTTTGTTAAAGTATTACCGCCTCAACTCAGGAATTGGTAACTTTTCAATGTTTTGTGACTGGAATCCAGTTGCAAATCATTAATACATACCATAGCAAATTGCTATTTAGAAGAGACACCCTAAACACACCCCTTCCAAATAGTGATTCATTGTGCCTTGCTAAACCCATTTAGCGATCTGGTAACCTGCTCCCATAAATTTTTTAGTTTATTTAAAAAGGCTATTTAGAGGTCATAAACCACGTGATTTTGCAAATCTCAGGCTTTAGGACTGCAAAAGCTTGTACAACAGACTGAAATGTCTCTCTGCACATTTTTATGATACCCATCTTATACTGTATGCAATATAATTTTTAAATAATGGTTTGCATATTTACAGTGCTTTCATTTGCAGGCTGGGAACACGTGGCACTATAAATACATGTCATTGTTACATGGTGAACCAAGTGGAATTGAGTTGGGTAACTGGTTACACGCATAGACATCTGCAGTGATCACATTAACCAATTGAGCTTTCATAACATAAAACAATGCCTTTCGCACTGGTTACTTTAATTTGCATTTATTTTTCATTTACGGTGTGTGTTTTATTTATATTAAGGTAGATGGCCAACAAAATAGTCAAATATTTGTTCTTTTTTTGGTAACATCTCTGGCCCGTTCCCCTTCACACTTAGGATCACAATTCTCATACTTGTTTATGCACTTAAGCCCCTTGATGACCTGTGAAATAGCTTGCACCAGGCTGGCTTTGAGGCCTCATCTATAGGGCAGCTCAGGACACATCAGAGGAAGAATTGTGTGTGTCCTGGAAGCTGTAGAAGCCCGACCTAAAACACATGAATGGTGGGGTTGGGGTTAAAAATAATGTTGCCCAATGGATGCTGCGTACCTGTCCCTCACAATACCACAATAACCTTACCTACTGGGAAAACATCCAAAGGCAAGCATGCCATTAGATCCAGGCTCCTATTCAATATCACTTGTCTTGACATTCTAGTGTCCATTCCAAATATGTCAACAATTAAACATTCTTTACAGAAACTATGTATCAAATACATCCAAGTTTACATACAATGAACCATTACTCTTTTCCAAAACAAACTCATGGTTCCGTGGGCCACACTATAGACCAAGATATATCATACTCATAATATAAATTCTACTGTATGTATGATAGTGTGTCAAATCAATTAAATGAAAACAGCAAGCACTCACAATGATGTGCAATATTACAGCATTCATATAACAAGACAATCGATGTAAACAGTGCATGATGCAAAAAGGTGTTCAGTGCGAAAATCAGAAATATAAAAATATATTATCACTATCATTATAGGTTCATTTATTATAATGGTACATATGAGAGGTATTGCATATTTGTCACAGTCTAAGTCAAGTCTAAATAAGTAAATAAGATTTTGCGCTAAACATGAAGGAGGAAGAGAACCACAATATCTATACATGTTCTTAAAAATTAAAAGATACAATAAAAGTCAATGGGAACCTTACCATATAAGATACCAAGATTCCTCAAACCAGGGACACCTAAAGGTTGGCACAGATACCAGAGAACGTTGGTAATTATCCATATATCACCAGGTATAAAGAGGAATAGCACATATCAGAGACAGTTAGGAATCCTGAGGTGTTGTACATGTAAGGATCTAAAAGCCATCAAAAATGGCTAGCTGGTGACCTATCAAACAGTGTGGCTCAAAGGAATTATCGGAAAACAGGACATAAAATACATTCTAATATGAGCAAAGTTTAAAGGCAGGTGTACTGCTCTGGCTAGTGGTCATACTACTCCATTACATTTTCATTAGTCCAGACACCCCAGTGAGGAATACAATTTGAACTTGTGTTATGTTTGATTTTGCTTCTTGTACATATTTTGCCTTATGTTGCATCTTCTAATGATCTGGTTTGGTTGCTTGAGTTGTGAATTGAGAATGTCATAGCTGCCAAGTTTCTCAGGTCCATGCGTGATGTGCTACTCCAATCAAGGTTTTTTTCTTTGAATTCTGGGGCTTGTAGTCAATAGTGAGTCATGGACATGTTTCAGTGTCCGGATGTTGGGCTTTTCTGGCACAGTGTGGAGCTGAGCACCTGTTTTATGTGCTTGCAGTGTGTAAAGTGAATTCACTTATCCTGATATTTCCTCACATTGGCACTTTGGTTTGCAGATAGTACAGCTTGGAAACAGTGAGCAGGGTATGTCTCTTTTCATCCACTTAAGATTTAGTTCCTCTAGGGAACCACCCTTCATAGACAGGCTCATATAAACGTGATAGTTGTAAAGAATGCCACACATTGTGACTTATAGGCGTGTTATGAGAACAATCGAAATGCTTAGCAGTCCTTTAAATTCACCTTTGTTCTCAGGCCCTATGCATGTTCTCATTCCCTTTTTATAGTATATACATCATTATATCACTGAGGGTGGTATAGCACTTTCAATGGCAACAAGCGTGCATAGCTTTTTACTAAACTAAGTGGGAGATTTACTAAGATTTTACACTGTGTTTGCATCACAAAAGTGATGAAAATCGGCACAAAATCTTTTTTTTCCAATTTACTTTCCAGTGCTAAACTTGTTTAGCTCTGGAAATAACGTGAAAGTAACACAGGGCAACGCATAGCACTGCTTTGCATTACTTAGCGCCAAGGGGAAACCACCCGAGGTTTCTGACGTGTTGGAAAATGAGGCAGTATCTGTGAGGCCTGCACAAATAACATGACTACATTTGTCCTTCACTGGGAATCAAACACCCCATTGTAGCGCTTGACTCTCAGAGGGTAGCGTTGCAGAGCAGTCTAAGTCTTACTCAAGGGAGGTGGTGTGGGCTAGGAATCGTCATTTACCAGTACGCAGAAATAACACTCAATAATTGATTGTCCAGTCTGTACTTTACAAAAGGAAGAGTCCATTTATTAAACACACACACGCTACTCAATACTATGCAACAATTTACAAATATACATAAGCTGCTGGAATTACTTTGTGACATTGCATAACATTCCCACCCCTCCCGCAGGGGAGGGGGTCTAGTACCACCACTCCCATGTATGCACATCATCTTGTCCCCTAATGCAGTGGGTTGAACATAACCTGGAGTGAGGGCCTTGCCCCTTGGCACGATCCCAGTGGCGACCCACCCACTTATCTCAACAAGCATTTCAAATGGGCACACCTGCCCTGGTGACACATTACCCTGACTGAGCATCTCATACTGACCATACAGTATACACCTCTACATCTTAGGGGCTAACAGTCTAGGTTGTTCTTCACCCAACGCAGCAGCAAGAATACATGTTTAAGCATCACTTAAAATGACAGTACTTCTGATAGCTGATAACCATTAGAATGCACTGCAATAAAAGCCCCTACAAGGCATCACAGTTCTAATCACAGGATTAAACATTTACAGCCAGACACCCTAGCAGGAATGTCCAGCAACATAACCCCACTTTGCTTATGACTTCACCTTACACATGTGACTTTCAGTCCCTCAATAGATATAAACTTGGTAAATTCACTTCTCGTTCGATTGCACCTCTCCACCTCCAGGGGATGCCCTTCTCCAGACATCCCTAGCTCAGCCCTTCACACCCTGGTGCAGTCCCCCAAACACACCCCCAGCTGAAGAACAAATGTTCCAGCCACTGGTTGCTGTTGGAAGATGGCTGAGCCTTTGAGGGGTTATTTCCATGGAGTCCCCAGAGACTTATGGAGGGACTTTCCATCTTCGTGCTGGGGGAGACTGCATGGCTCCTGCAGCTCCCCTGCACCTTTTCACTCACTTGGCGGTGACCCCCCTCCTCCTGGGGTCACCACACACAGAAAACAGGCATTTTCATGCAGGCCTGTCCTGCATGAAAATGCCTGTCCAGGCTCAGCAAAGCATTATGGGGCGCTCTTCCCCCATCTCGTGCATCTTCTATGAGCGGCTCTCCCGCTGCGCCGGGGAGAGCCACGCAGCCCGTGATGGTGGCCCTGCGCCGCATTGGCCCATCGTTGGGTCCGGTCCTACCCGGACCCCGTGCCTGCCCAGGTGAGTCTCGCTCAGGGAGCCCACCCCCGGCCGCTCTTCTCGGGGGCCCGGGCACCCGCATTTCTGCCTCGTTGGAGCCGCTCGGGGACCCCATCCCCGGTGGCTCCCGCCAGCTCCCCGACTGGCCAGCACCCTCGCGTGCTGCCGCGGGAGCCGGCACCTCTGTTCTGGTCTGCCCGCTAAACACAGACTCCCGCTAGCACTCCCCCCGCCTTCCTCCTGCCACGGGGGAGTGCGGCGGCTCTCCCCCTCCTGCACGAGGCACACCAGGGCCCAGAGTTGGGGTCCCGGGCCCCATGTCAGTCCTCACAGGGAGCGCAACGGCGCTCCCCTCATAGCTTCGGGGCCCGGAGTTGGGGTCCCGGGCCCCTGATACTTCTTTGCGGGAAACTCGACGGCGCTCCCCGGCTTCTCTTCTTGGCGTTGGGGGCCAGAGTTGGGATCCCGGGCCCGAGAGACTTCTTCACGGAGAGCGCAACAGTGCTCCCCGCCCTCCATTGTCGCCGGGGGCCAGGGTGGGCTCCAGGCACCCCTTTTGGGCCTCTTCCCAGGGAGTGCGATGGTGCTCCTGACTTTGCTTCTTGTGGGGGCAGCCCCTGGGACCTGACCCACCCCGGGGGCACATCTTGGACCCGTGGCGGAGCCCCACACACGGTCTCTCTGAGGTCAAAGGTCGCCTACCTTCTGGGGGGCTTATCTCGGCCCCCAGGTGACCGATTTGCACCATTTTGCCCTCTTCTTGCTCCTGGTGGTGCGCCCGAGCCACTGGGAGCACTTTCTTTTGCCCTCCTGGTCTCAAGGAGGGTGAACTAGGCAGCGAGCGGTCTTCACTGGCTCCCTGCATCAGCCTTTCTCTTGGCTCTCCTCCTAGGCCTCTCTTCTCCTTCCGCAGAGGCCCAGGCTTCTGCGCACTTGTCCTGGACTCCCCTTTTGGAGTGATTCGGGGTCCTGGGACAGTCAGGGGGTTCTTCCTTCCAACTGCCCATGGCACCAGGCACCAGCACTAGTCTTCCTCAGCAGACCACACCCCAGAGAGAGCTCCTCTTCCTGTGCAAGACCTTTTTAAAAGAATTTGGAGGGGGCTGGCAGGAAGGCTCTGCTTGCCCTGTCAGGCAGCGACACATCACCTCTCTGCCCCTGCTCCATCCTTCCTGCCCAGGCCTCTGGGATCATTCAAAATGGCGTCATCCAGGGGTCACATGGTCTCTGAAACGCCCCCTTGCTGCCTTCTCTCCAGAGCAGCTTGGTGCCTGGCACCAGATGACAGCTGCTGATGGAGAACCTGCAGCTCCACCCACCATATCTCCCTTTTGGAGAGGAAACCTTCACCCTTGGAATGCTTGCCGTGAAGGGCTAGGCCTCTGATGCTTCAGTTTGGGGGAGGAAGGTCATTAATCCAGCCTGGCAGGGTCACACCCAGCCAGGCTCTGGTTATGAGCTGAGTCAGAGGAATATGACATTTCTGGATGACCCATAAGCAGTACATATATGGTTTTGGACTTAGAAGAATACTTATTTTCACACGAGTTACAGTGTACTTTGGTGCGTGTCTGGAATTTGTAGGCCCTAGGGAAGTGAATCAACCCCATGTGATCCCCATCTTCATAGGAGAATAATGGAATGGTCCTTCAGTGAAAACAGTAAAGCACACCGACTTTCCCTTACATGTTTCTTCCCATAGTATAGAGCCTATTCCATGTCACTACCCAGCTCTGCATAAATCCTGCCACACCATTCTATCTGTACCTGCTCCTGGGCTGTGCACGCCAGGAATCTCCCCCGCACAGCCCTTGCACGTGTGCACACGCATATACACACACGTGTCTGCATGTAACCAGCCCCTTACTCCGGCTGCAGCGCAGCGGCCTACTCTCACCAGGAGGACACCGGAAAAATCCACATGCAGTCTCTTTCATCATGAGTTCACTGTGGGTGAGTCCCAACTTATGAGGCTCTCCCACAGTAAAAGCTCAACATTTAGGTGTTCAAAAAGCGAAAAATCCGGGCGGCTCAGATAGTCAGACCACCTTCTAACATGATGCTAAACCCTATTTACTAAATAAAGTAGACGGGGTTTAGCATCAGAACACTGCCCCCTTTTGAAGTTGGAGCAAGGAAGGAGAAATGCTTTCATTTCTCCTTCCTCTTCCGACTTTGCACGTTGCTGCACTTTGTATATGTGCTATAAAGAGGGAAAAGGATTAAAGTCAGTCTATGCATAGCATTTTGTACTGGAAGTGTTCCCTTCCAGAACAAAACCTATGCTAGACTCACAGAGACACCCTTGCATCATGGCGCAAAGGTGTCTCCATGGCGCACTGCAGCTGATTTCAGCACCTGCGCTAGGGAAAGGTTAGGAGAGTGCCATATTTCTGTAAATATGGCGCTCTCCTCGTCTCTGCTTTCACGCAGCTCAGCATTTGCAACTGCTGCACTGCATGATTAAATGGTAAATCTGCCCCGGAGTGTTTATACACTACATGCAATATATGCAGTTGAAACAGTATTCATGTGTTTCTATTTTTTCTGTAAGTCTTCTTTAAACAACCTTTGAAAAAACTGGATGAGAGATAAAGAAAGTGAAACACAAATCAGCAGCTCAAATCAAATTGGAATTTGTAACCTTCAAATACTTAAATGTTTGAGTGTGCTACTAGCAGCAAACAACGCAGAAGAGGAAAAAGAAGATTCTACATACAAAAACATTTCTGGGAATACAAAAAAATAACCATCACTGCTACCTCCCTTGTCCTCGTGTCAATCATTACATATGGGCAATACCAGGCACTAACATTGCCTTCGACAACAATATTTAAAACAGGTAAAAAAGAAAATTGTTAACACCTCATTTATTGATTATACGCTTAAAATACAATGGATGTGTGGCAGAACTCAGAACCACCACACCAACATTATATTTCGCAGTGTCTCATCCATTTAGTATGTAATGGTACACAACGTTAGTTACAGAGTACAGTGTCACCATTTTACAAATCTCTGTGATAAGTACCCCTTGACTTCAGTCCATAAATTCTTGTGACCCTCCTCTGAATTCCATCCAGTAGAAGAGAATTTGCTGAGGAGTAAGCTAGGAAGGTTGTAGACATTTTCTACCTGCCTATTATGAATGTAGAAGCCTTATTACCATGATTTGCAGAACCGCATGCTACCAATAAGGAACCTGGGGATTTCAAACTTGTACATCTCTACAAGTAAATCAAGCAAGCTCGTTCCACATCTAGTAGATTCCAGAATGCTTCTTTCTGAGAAGATGCAGGAGGGGAAAAACCACACAAGAAAATGTCTTGAGTTGCAATTGTCATAGGTGCTATTTATGGAATAAAGAAGGTCTGGTATCAAGGCACCTCCCTCCTCTCTAATGCATAGAAAAGGTAGACGAAAACGGTAATGCTTCCAACTCACTTCATATACATGTAGAAGTAATTTCAACTAAACGAAATCTACTTTCATTTTCAGAAACTTCAACTTAACTCATTCTAGAGGCTCTAAGGAATGAGACTGTAATGCCTTAAGAATGATTACTATAACCCAAGTAGGACGTAAGGGACAAGCTGAAAAAACTTTAATAAAACGCTTCACTAGAATGTAAACATCTTTAAGATAGTTCAAGGGTGAGTGCATGATGTAAGCTTGAAGGGTACCCTTCCAATACAAAATACTACACTTATATAGAGTCCGGCCACTGGAATCTGTCAGGGGCGGACCCAATTAAGCAGCAGGGGTGACTAAATTATACAGCGAGAAAAGACAAATTATGTGGCGTAATGCAGCACATTTTGTGATAGGGTTACTTCATTAGGTTTTACTTTTTACATATGGTATGTGCAAAGATTTCACCTCATTAGTACTAGTTGAACAACCAAATACAGCAATCAGCAACTGAAAGAGGGCCAGTCACTTTGTGAATGCCCTTCCACTTTGCACACATTTTAAGAAACTTGATCCGTTTGAGCTGGTAACATTTATTTTGTTAAAATTTGCAGATTATGCAGCAGATGGATTATGTGGCAAATGTGGCAACAGCTGCAAAATCGCATGATTCCAGTGGCTCTGGACATAATGTAAAACTTTCCTAACTTTGTTTGTGTGCTGTATATTACAGCACACGAGAAATTGCAAATTTTTGGAAAAAGTAAAAACCGTTCTCAAATGTTATGCCTGCCTCAAGAAGGAGCAAATATTTGGTGCAAAACCCCATCTACCTTTTGTTTATTTTTTTAAGTACAAGCGGATTTGCATCATAATCCATGAGTGTTTGAATGGGAATGTCCATGTGTTACATTTCTAAAAATAAGATGCCTCTCTAGTTTGATATTTGTTTTGTTTTAAACTTGGATTTAACATGCAGGTATAGGAGGACTGCACTATTTATAACTTTTTCTCAAAATAGAAATACAGCTTGCCTGGGAAAATTCACTAATAGTAAAGATGTTCTAAGACTTAATTTAAGAAAACAACAATTTAGAAAATTGAATTAGTTTTTGTGTTGAGTGATTGGGAATTGGGGTTGACAAGAATATTAAAAAAAAGTTTCCCCGATATCCTTCAAAATTAATGGTTTGAAAATCCTTGGGCCAGATTTTGCAAACAGATTAGTTTATTTGAAAATTACATACATTGAGCAAATTATTTGAATATTTTTCTGAGTGTTGTAAAGTAGAGCTATGCAAGAGATTAAGTGATATCTGAAGTGCTTTGATTATTTTAAGTTTCATTCTGGATTGAATAAAATGCTGTTGGTGGCACATAAAAAAAAGTAATAAAAATTGATGCACAATACACAAATTGAATGTCGAGTTGAATCCCTATTTCTTAATGACCTGTTGCACTAGCATGGTTGGCGTTGTGCGGTGAAGTATAGTTTCAAGCAACGGCTCTACTTAGAATACGCTTTATAAGAGAGGGCACCCCAGTATACCCTCAAGTAACAGGGTAATATAGCCTTCAGAAAAAAAAAATATGTTCCATGAGAATTTATTTATTCAGTTCCAACTTCCTCAGATCATAAATATGATCCAATTACACATCAATAAATCACTCATAAGATATACCAATGACATATTGTTATGAACGTATGTATATTTTTAGAGATTGCATCATCATAACATCAGATCCATTGTACAAACTTACAATGCAGAATAAGAATATTATATACAGCAGTAACAAAAGTATAACAACACTTATGCCATCTTATGATCCCTGTATTAGACAACATCCATTCAATCTGGGGATTTTAAAGAAGGGGATATTTTTTTCCTATTTAGGATACGACATCAAAAGAAAGATTCATACAGGCAATTGTTTTATGGTGAATGAAATTGATTTTTGGATTGTCTTGCTGCGTTTTAGTGGAATTGTATAGAATATGTTTTAGATTGAACTTGGAGTTGTTCCAATTCATGTTTTGGTTTTATTTACAGCCTCTATAAAGAGGATTCTCCTCGAAACACATGTTGGCTTTTGTTAGAAATGCTGTCTTTGGAATATTGATACATAAGAATGAAAAGTATTTGGAAATAAAGAATTACATCTTTTTTGAAAGAATACAACAGTGTCTGTTGAACTGATGAACTTTTTGAATGAATGCTTTGAAGAGAGACCTCCAGAAAGACATTAACAATTAATTGGGTGCTGTATGTGAAGTGACCTAGCTATTTTCCTTGTCACCCAGACACTGTGGTCATAAAACCCAGTCTGGCCCTAAACATGACACAAGAGGAGCACCACAGGGAAAAAAATATCTATAAGCAGCACGCAAAATGGGGAGCCCACATATTCACTCCAACCTCCTCACCCACCAGGTGACAAAAATGGGAGGACAAAAATAGCCACATGAGAAGGCTATAACCCCAGCTTCCCACTCTGCAAAGGCAGGGGCTAAAGGGAAAGGAATAATCAACTCAAAAAACCACTGGGGGAAACACAGGACCTGCTAGCCAAATAGAGAGCATGGGAAGCTCTCCACACACAACAACTATCCCACTCTCAGGGAAAGCTGAGCCCCAAGCCTCATAAAGACTACTGCCAATTGCAGTTGCAAGCCCAACCAGAAACAGGAGTGCAACATCGCCATAATCCAGGGACCTTCCACTTAAGAGAAACCAGCTCAGTCCAGAAGCATGGCATGCCCAGAGAGGCTGTATGACAATATTAATAACAATATTGAAATACAGAAATATCGATCTGTAAAATATCATCCTGTATTTCAACAATAAAAATGCAAATAGACTACAAAAATTGCCATTAAAAATATCTAAAATACACAAATATTGAAAACAGAAATAAAGAAACACACAATCTTTACCTCGTTCAATATATAGAACACTGTCAAAAATAACATCAACAATGAAAATATCACTATCAAACAAAAGCCACTAAACTATTTTAAAAACACCACAAATACATAACACATTAAAATAGCTAAAATAAGAAATATAAACAATTTCAAATATTCCAAAATGCTTGGAAAAATATATAATTAAATGGAATACGCTAAAAGTAACATTAAACTAACATTAAAATTAAACCAAGCAATAATTACAAAAATTATTTATGTATTAAAACAACACTTTTATATTACTAATTTGAAGTAAATATAACTTTAAAGATGAGTAAATGGACAAAAAAAAAAATATATATATATATATATAAAATGAAACCGTCAAGTTTCAACATACTAACCTATACAAAACCAATTAAATAAGCACTATACAAAGAAATGCACAAGAATTTACAGCAAAAATGCCAACACTTCCAGAAAGATTCCACACAGAATAAACAAACCAACTCCAACGTAAAGAAACCCAAATCTAGAAAGTAACATGAAGGAAGTAAATGCAGTATAACTAAATAACACCAAACAGCCAAGCGTTTAACTTAAACCCAAAAATGTATATAATGTTTTTTATTTATATTTTCCAAATATAGTGAACATGAAGGCAGCAAAGACAAAAAAATGAAGACTAAAATAAAGATATCTTTTCAAGCTTAACCAAGAAAATATATAATTTAACATGAAACAAACCGAAACACTATGGGGTATATTATGATGATGGGCGGAATCACTTCTGCCCGACACCGACTCGGTCATGGGACCGACCGCCACCCGGTCGGCAGTCCTGACTGCCTCATTAGGATGCGACCAAACACTGTTCGTTCGCATTCCTATATTTCACTATTTCACTATGGGAGCATGCATTGCAGCCGTAAACCGGCTGTAATGCATGCTCCCATACACCTCAAGGTGCCTGCCACAAGGTGCAGGAATCAACAGGGGGCACCATAGGTGCCTCCAACCAGAGGCTGTGCACCAAAAGGGTGTCTACTGGGGGGCCCCAAACACGTTTTCCAACATGCTTTCCATGTCGGACAGACTGGCATGGAAACCATGTCAGAAACCGTGCATTGTAATCTCAAGAGCGGAAAGGCCTGTCCTTGAGATTACAAACCGGATTCTGACTGGCGAACAGGCTCTCCGAGCACATCGGAAGTCAGCCGGAATGACCGACCGGTTTACTTTCCGACCACCTCCAACATAATGAGGCGGTCAGAAAGTAAACAGACCGGCCCATTACAATGCGGCCCTACAGGCTCCGACCGAAGGTCAGAGCTTTGACGGGCCATATCGTAATCGGCCCCTATATCGTTTAAAAATAGAAGTAAAATAAAGGCAAAAAAATGAAAAATTATTTTTTTAAATGTATCATTTTAACAAATGTTCTTTTTTCAAAAGAGGCAAAAATTATGCGCCTGTCGTACAATGTTCCAACAACAATTAAGAGTTCAACAAGCGTCTTTACAAAAGAAAACATCAAATTTGAAAGCAAAAAATCTAAACAATAATGTAATGATTGGTGAAACATTATTGCTTCTTAAACATATTGTTAGTACAGACATATCATTAATATACAATTTTAAAACCCCCAGATATAATGTCTCAAACAGCCACTTACATCAAATCTAAAGAAGGAAAACTGTTATTGATTCATAAGGGATAAATTTACAGACAAAAGTGAACAAACAGACAATATATATTTGAAATGTGCAAAGTATTATTTAGCTGAATGTTATGCAAGCTATGACTAAAACCAAATTGTACAATTTTTTTAGCATATTCACCCACCAAATGTTACAGAAATCGAAGTTAGAAATGTGTTACAAGACATTAGGGAAGACAGCACTAATTCACATGAACCATTGGAACTATTCCAAAAGAATAACTTTCCAAAGGTTCCTGACCATGCCAAAGGAACTCCTGAGTTTCCAAAACTACAAAGGAACTCATGAGCTTCCCAAGAAAGCCACAACAAAAACCCCACTAAAAAATTCAAAGACATACATATACCTGAAAATATGACTACAGTACATAATGAGGAACCCTTCCTTATGCATAACAGCTCTAACAATGACAGAAGAAGAATGTATGCAATAGAAAACCTGCTAAGATCAACACAAAACAACACGTGCATTATGGACTACACTTTTGCAGTTTTTTTATATAGTGCAAACTCGGCCAAAAGGAATTGGAACGCTTTACATGAGCATCATATTACATTACATATGGTCAGATTTATGTTCTTTTAGGCATGGGGAGATTAAGTGATATGCCCAGAATCTAAGGATGCTGAAACGACGCCACGAATCAAACCTGGTCCCCAGTTCCAAAGTCAGCAGCTCCGGCCATTGAGCCACATCTCCTCCTTTTAAATCATGCCCTCCACCATTCATGCAAATCTATACAATCCACAGTGAATACCACAACATAAACATAACTTTAGTGTACACACTTTTGCTTAAAGTGCAATACACCATGAACGACTAACTCAAAAACCAAAACTAACTACTATAACCAGTGATTATTTTTTGACTTCGAACAAGCAATAATTGCTTACATTTTTAAAAAATACCCGCATACAATTCTACAGGGTTGATGCCATCATGTTAACCTGAGTATAGGGAGACACCTCCAAGAATCTGTAATAAATGTGGAGTACTTAACAAATGCACAATTTGCCTATGAAATAAAGAAATGTATTGTTCTGGCATATGTTTCAGGAACAGAAGTAGCAAACCACTACAACCTCCTAATAGAGTCACATTACGACCAAACACATGAAGACAAATCAAGTTTCCTAATGGCCTTTTTTGAAGATACTTCGGTTGGTAGTCTGCCCCATTCCAGTCACAGATGCCAACCTAAGTATCACATACCACGTTGGAAGGTATGTGTAACAGTAACATGCCAAAGCAAGTAAAAACAAATATTGCAGTTTGAGTGTGACACAAAGCATCTCAAGGCAGATTAGCTTGAAGGTACCCTACATTCTACCGTTCTCTAGAAATTAAAAAAAGAAAAATAACAAAGCTACCAGCAATTTAGAATAGCATTCCTACAGCCTCTGTTAAGAAAAACCTAATGCGGATCAGAGTATGCTTAGTAATTTCAGACCGATTTCCCTGCTGCCAGCCCCGGCAAAAATACTCGAGAAGGTGGTTCAGAAACAGCTTACTGACTTTGCAGAAACGAATGGCCTCCTCCATGACTCTCAATCGGGTTGCCGAGCAGGATACAGTACGGAGACCACACTTTTGGAAATCTCAGAATCAGTGAGAGAGTCCGTAGAACAGCAACGCTTCAGCCATGATAGTACTTTTAGACCTGTCAGCAGCATTCGATACGGTCTCACATCGGATCCTGCTGGAGCATCTAAATCATCTGGGCGTGCGGGGAGTGGCACTCTCATGGCTTTGGTCCTATTTGGAAAACCGCTCTCAATAGGTCTTTTTACAACCATTCTCGTCTTCACCAAAGCCTTTGGTGTGTGGAGTGCTGCAGGGCTCGGCCTTGAGCCCACTGCTTTTCAATCTCTACCTGGCCCCACTAGCCACCATTATCTTATCCTGGGGTGTGAAGAAAGTCTCTTACGCAGACGAGACAGCTGTTTTTTTTCTTCAAAGAGCACTCCCCAGCGGCATTCAACAAATTCAAAGAATGTCTGAAGCAGATCTCTACGTGTATGTATGGCAATTGTTTGAAACTGAATGTGGATAAGACTGAGGTCTTGTTCTTTAATCAGGGCTCACCACCACAGTCCAATCTCTGGTGGCCTGAGGAATTGAACCCCCCTCCAACGCCTGCAGAGCCCGCGAGAAATTTGGATATCAGGTTTGATACCGATCTCTCTTTTACGCGACACATCCAACAGATTTCTGCCTCATGTTTCTGGAAGTTACGATCCTTGAGGAAAGTCTTACGATTTCTGCCGGAAGAGCGCTTAAGATCATCATACACGCCCTGGTAACCTCACAGTTGGACTATGCCAACAGCCTTTATATTGGGTTCCCGGCATATCTTGTTCACAGGTTACAGATTGTTCAGGATGCGGCAGCAAGGCTGATCTGCCGAGCACCCTTTCGACATCACATTTCCCCTCATCTGAGATGGTTACATTGGCTCCTGGTGGTCAAGAGGATTGAGTTCAAGGCCCCGACTATGGCCTTTAGAGTCACAAGAGGCCTTGCACCTGTTATCTCAAGCAGAGGCTCAGCCTGTATCATCAGGATCGCATACTGAGATCTAGACACTCGTGTCTGCTTCGTGTGCCACGATATGTCAAAGAGTGTCAAGGGGGAAGGTCTTTTACGGTCAGGGCAGCTAAACTCTGAAACACCTTGCCTCCCCATATGCGCCTGATCAAGTCAGAACAAGTGTTCAGGAAGGCCTTAAAGACTCTGCTCTTTTCTCAGATGTAGTATCCTTACGCTGATTTTTGCTGTCAGTCCACATTAGCGCCCAGACACCTCCGCTGAAGTAGCTGTTGCGCTTTATAAATGCACATGGGTTGATTGATTGCTCTCTCTCTTATCTTGCCCCATACGACTGGAATCAGCTATCAATATCCATCTGCACTTGCAAGAATCTTATTAATATCAAATAATTGCTGAAACCAGGTCATTTTAAGGACTCCGTATTACAGATCTCCCCCTTCCTGGATTCATTCGGCCACCCTCAGCACCAGGATACTACATTGGGAGTGAGTAGTCATGCTTAACAAGTCACTTTAAGATAACAATCCACTGTTCAAAACAATTAATGAAAACATGCATAATACATTAAGGCATACCGCACTACATGTCCAATACTTAGGGGCTGATTACGAGTACGGTGGTCTTGAGACCGCCGTACTGTCGGTAGTGGTCTGACCAACCGATTACGAGTAGGGTGGTCGGACCGCCACAAGACTGCCGCAACCAGCAGAATCTTGGATCTTGTGGCAGTCAAATAGCATCGGCCAATGGAGGCTGTCCCGAGGCTGGCACCGCTGTGGCAATTACAATCTACCGTTCTGCTGACTGTTTCATGGCAGGACCCCACTATGAAAAGGTCAGCGGAAAGGAAGTGAAGGGGCCCCAAACAGGGCCCCAGGGCAATTTACCACAGTGCGGACTATGCACGGGGGCACATGTTGTGCCCCCCTCTGCTTGCACTGTCGTGTGTGCACTGTATTCCATGCACGACATGGCGCATGGTACACAGTACACCTGACATGCAAGTGGCACTGCACTGCGGCAGCATGAGCTTCAGGCTCTCTTTATATGCCGAAGCATGCCGCCACAGTTCCACCGCCGGCGACACACCGCCAGCATGGCTGTAGTGTCAGAATATGGAGGTCGGGATGCCACCGGATTGGCAGCATTCTCCTGACCGCCGCAGTGGCGGTTTGGCAGTCAGATCGCTGATCTCGGAATCAGCCCCTAAAACTGCAAACTAACAACTAATAAACCACAACAAAACACTAACCTATGCTAACACTACTAACTTTAAACATATCCCCCAACTGTAAAAGACCCAAAAAGTAACTTAAAATTGGCCTTAACTGATCCAGAGAGTAGCAACAGAGAACCATGACCGCACAGAAGCCAGATCAACTGAAAATGAAGTTGATAGACTAAAAACTATAAAGGTAGCAGTAAAATCTAAATCACCTAAAAAGACTACCTAGCCACAGAAAACAATGAAAAACTAATACAAATGTTTAATATGTTTTCTATGTAGGAAAAAAAAGAAAAAAATGTTTAGAATGTAATACAAAAAGAAACAAACCAAAAGAAGCATAAACCAAAGTTAAAATATGAAAATGTATTAAAAGTACTGGCAATTATATTTAAATTACCGTACATAGTACTGCATAAAATCATGCCATATATCTGTTTGAAACATTTGTGAGAACAGTATTGTTTGACAAAAAAGTATTGTAAACAGATTTTGATAAAATGGTGCAATATCTAAAAATGTAAAACATGCAAAATGTTGATTTGGAAAATGAAATCATGAACATGCAACAAAAATATGAAAAGAAATCTTAAAATGTTTATTTATAAGAATAAATGTATACATAATTGTTTTAAAAATATAAGAGAATAAACCAGTTATCACCCACACTTCCGGAGCCTCACTTCCGCTACGGTTGACACTCTAGCTGACGCTATAGTTTCCAGGTGCACCTATTTCAGTGCAGGCTGGAGAGGACGCGCAGCTACGTTTTTAAGCTATCAGTGCGATAACGCTTTCTATGTTATTCTGTCCTACTGATTTCCTCTTATTATTTCAAACAGTTCTGTGAAGCTCACGCTTAACTGCTGCTATTGTCGTGATTTTAATATTTTTAAGCTTGTTTAAATGTAGATTTTACCTGTATTGTGCCCTCATTTTATATTTACTGTGACAGCGCGCATTTCACCTGTTTGGTTCCTTGCCTGGCTTCCCCGGTCCGCCGCGGTTTGTACCGATTGTTGCGGAGGGAAGACCAGTTATCACCCACACTACCGGAGCCTCACTTCCGCTACGGTTGACGCTCTAGCTGACGCTATAGTTTCCAGGTGCACCTATTTCAGTGCAGGCTGGAGAGGACGCGCAGCGGACGAGCGCAGCCGCTGGCACACCTAAGGCGAGCCCGTCTGCGCCCATCCGTGCCTGGCCCGGGCCTAGGGCCAGAACCCCTGGTCTTATTACTGAAGTTAGGCATACTTTAAAATATTTGGGGGAAGAGTCTCCACGCCCTTCGTCGACCTAGGAGTAATGCATGCATGCTTCTCTCCTGTGAGGCACCGCTCAGTTCAGATTACTTTCAATGCTCAGAATGTCTTACCAAAATCTCCAGGAGCACCCGGGCGCTGCCTAAACCTAATAAAAACCTTGCCACCTCAGCCACAGAGATCTTAGAGCTCCAGATAGCACTTATCAATGCAAGGTCGCTGATCAAACACAAGTACGAAATCGCGGAATTTATTTCTGATAATAAATTGGATATCTTATTTGTGACTGAAACCTGGGGCGAACAAGCATCTGATTCGGATTTTAACATCGCAGTTCCTCATGGGTATAAAGCGTTTAGACAGGATAGACAAGTTAAAAAAGGGGGGGCTTGCAATTATTCATACGAGCGAGCTCACTACACATTGCTCACTGGTACCCACACCAGAATGTGAGGCAATTCATTTTAAAATCTCTATTCTTGATCAAGAGACATTTAATGGAATACTAATCTACCGTCCACCTGGCCCCAGAAATAGGTTCTTGACTAAGGTTCATCCTCTATTATAATTAGGGCTCCAATCTAAATTTTTCACTATCCTAAGTGATCTGAATTTTCATCTTGATCTACTAGATGATAGGGACACACGGGAGCTCCTTGACGTCACATCAGAATTAGGACTGCAGCAGCTTATACATTACCCTACCCATATAGCAGGACACACTTTAGATGGACTATTTACTAACAACCCAGACATCTCTAAGATATCTAATCTCCCTCTGAAGTGAACTGACCATTACGCCGTCTTATTTAGTTATAATTGTCCCCGATCTCATACTGTTAATACGTCTAGCAGTAAGACCCTCGGCAGACTATGGCATAAAATTGACCAGAGCACACTGGAAAACCAGCTACTACAAAGCCAACCTCCCTTGAACTTGGAAGTAGAAGCTTCAGCCATAAACTATACAGCATGGCTGGAGTCCAACTTTGCTATATTAGCACCTACCACAGTGATAAATTAAAATAGGAAAGTGCCATCAGCCCCTTGGTTCTCGGAGGCTCTACGATTAGATAAACAAGCATGTAGAAGGTAGGAAAGAAGATGGAGGAAAAATTATGAAGCATCAGAAAAAGATCTATACAAAGCCATACTGGCAGATTTCAAGAAAAAGTTAATTGCTGAAAAGAGCCAGTACTTTACGATGCAAATTGAAAAGGCCGGTATTTCCAGTAAGGAACTTTTAAGACGATAAAAAATCTAACTTCAGTCGCCAAGGATGACACCGCCAATTCTAATCAAAATTTTTGTAACACTCTTGCCCACTTCTTTAAATCCAAGGTAGACCAAATATATGACCAATTTGCAAAGCACAAATCAATCGCTATTGACACAGTACAAGTAGCTTTAGGCAAAGTGTCGTTTTTAGATTTTTCCCCGGCCTCCTCCGTTCTTATAGCTACACTTCTCTCAACAACCAAATCAGGATCCCCAGACGATCACTGTCCCCCTATGATCCTTCAAAGCATCAGTCATATTATTAGTCCACTGCTAACTAATATGTTTAACCTGATGCTATCACAAGGGCTCTTTCCTTCGATATGGAAGCAGGCATGCATATTGCCTCTCTTAAAAAAAGCAAATTTGGACATAACAGATCCAGCCAACTACCGTCCTATCGCAAGGCTCCCACTTCCCGCAAAACTTTTTGAGAAACTGTTAAACACTGAGCTCTCCACCTTCATTGCAGAGAATGAAATCCTGGACCAGAGTCAGTTTGGTTTCAGAGCTGGTCATAGTACCGAGACGGCTTTAATAAAGACTACTGAGGAAATCCGTAAGACACTAGGGGGCCGATTCTGATGCGGGTTGGAAAAGCTTCCCGACCGAATCGGTTGGGAAATGGTGTCCGACCCACTCGGATCGGGAAAGTCCGACCGGCGGAGTAGGATGCATCCGGATGCTTCCAGATACGATTTGGTTGAACTCCCATTGACTTCAATGGGAACATTTGTTTCTAACCGCATCAGAATTGGGCCCTCGGTCGGGAAGACACGTTCCCGATCCGATTTGGAAGGAGCAAATGCCGTTAGGAGGCCTTCCTAACTGCATCAGAATCAGGCCCTCGATGGTGGAGGGTCGGCAGCCCTCGTTCTCCTCGACTTGTCCGCGGCATTTGACACCGTGGACCATACGCTTTTGGTCGAACGCTTAAAATCCATAGGGATAGGAGGAAAGGCCCTCTGCCTTTTAACTTCATTCCTTTCGGATCGGACTCAATCTGTGCAATTGGGCAATTTCAAATCTGCACCTTTCATCTTGCCTTGTGGGGTGCCTCAGGGGTCCTCGTTAAGCCCTACGCTCTTTAATATTTATGTCTCCGAATTAGCTTCCTTGATTAGAAGCTTTGATTTAATTCCCACCTCTTATGCAGACGACACTCAGTTGGTTATCTCGGCAGTGGACAAGGATATTAACTACTCCATCAAACTTCATGACTGTATGGTCACCCTGAGTGACTGGATGGGTAGGCACTGCTTGAAGTTGAACTCAGGAAAAACTAAGGTAGTGCTATTTGGAAACCTTTCCCCTCAGTGGTCACCAGTTTGGTGGCCAGACACACTGGGCCCTACTCCTATACCAGTAGCCAAGGCAAAAAACTTGGGGATCATCATAGATGAAAAACTCAACATGAAGTCCCAAGATTCTAAGGTGGTTTCTTCCTCCTTCCTCACTATCAGAATTGTACGTAAAATTCTGCCTTTTATCCCCATAAAGACAAGAAAAACAGTACTGACCTCCCTTGTCGTATCCAAATTGGATTACTGTAATGGATTGTACAATCCAATTTACTTATGAGGTTGCAGGCAGTACAAAACGCCACGGCTAGACTGGTCTTGGATGTTCCTAAGTACCAGTCTATCAGAGCAGGCATTCAGGAATTGCACTGGCTACCAGTTGTTCAGCGGATCAAATTTAAGGCTCTTTGCACTGCGTATAAGGCATTGCATAGAGAAGGACCACGATTTCTTTTGGACCTTTTTAGCTGGTATTCTCCCAATAGATCGCTTTGTTCAGCTAATGCCTACCTGATGCCCACCCCTAGAATCAAAAGGACTAATTGGGGGAGTTTCAGTTACAACACTATAAAGGAATGGAATGCCCTTCCACTCTCCCTTAGGAAGACTTCATCCCTGCTTGAGTTCAGGAAACTGCTCAAGACATGGCTCTTTAGCAATTAGCTTTTCCTGACACAGCATGGTAGACCATGAGCGCCTAGACACCTCCGGGTAGTAGTGCGCATAATAAATTGTTATAACATAACAAACAATATGTACTAATTAATTAAACCTAATAGTGTATGTACAAAAGTCTTCTACTGTAAAAGTACAAGTAACTTCAAAAAACAAAGTGATCATTATTTTCAATGATACAAATACATTCAACTCTAACCTACATGGGGAAAAACATCACATTTCAAGGATGTTTCATTTACTATTTCCATTCCACTAAACTACAGTGGAAACGTGTTGTACATTGAAGGGTTTATATTAACTAATCCCACTCCAATCTAAACTACAGTGGGGAACAAATTGGACATTGAAGTGGTAGATTTACTATTCCTACTCCAGTCTAAGCTACATTGAGGAAAGCATTGGACATTGAAAGGATTAGAGTTACTATACCCACTCCAATCGAACATACATTGGGAAAAATGTTGAACACTGAACTGGTTAGATTATTCCCACTGCATTCTAAGCTACACTGGGGTAGCATTGGATGTTCAAAGTGTTGGATATACTATTCAAACTTCAATCCAAGCTACACTGGCCAAACTGTTGGATATTGAAGGAGTTATATTTACTATCACCATTCCAATTTACAATACATTGGGAAAACTGGCTTTAATGGGAGCATATTTAATATTCCTATTCCAATAAAACAATATATTGAAAACAATCTAAATTTAATACAATATTCAGCAAAAATAAAAATTCTAATTTTTACAAATTGTCAAGAAAATAAATAATGTGAAATAAATGTTGATTTAAACTGAAACAAGTCATTATAAAAATAAAATATAAGTTAACCTATATTAAAATATTTTCATTTCTATTTTTTAATACTTCCATAGAGGAAAATATTTTCTTTTTACAATAACCAAAAATTCAATTGAATAAATGTTTAAGTGTCAGCATTAAAAAAAAAAAATCCCCAAAAAGATAAATTATAAATGCATTTTTAATACATTAATTTCTTTAAATTTACAAAAACAAATATCAAACTTTACACTATCGCCCTAACAAATATTATATAAAAAACTAAATTTCATACACAAAAAACAAATTTATAATATGAAATAATTTAAAATGACTACTTTTCTCCCAGCAAACATTAAAAATTAAAATATATATATTTAAAGCAAATAAATACAGGAAACATTTCCAAATATTTTCCTTTAAAATCTAAAAAGAAAAACTAAAACACTTGACAACAATTTCCCCTATAAACACTACATCCTACAACTAGAAAAAACTAAAAAGCAAAAATTACATTAACCTACTACAAAAATACATTAAACGCTGATAAAAATAAATTATCAAAATGAGCTACATTTAACCTAAACAATATTAAAAAGTATTAAAAACATGTTTTTTAAACTACTCACGCCCATACCCCCTGAAAAATAAATCCCACTCCAAAATATTTTAGCACTTTTATTAGAAAATGAATAGACATAACATTTACATTGTTACAATCATGTAAAAAACAATTATAGATGCATCTATATAGTATACAACAATATTTTAAAGACAGTAAATACAACCTAAAAATGATATTCTTGCTTCTGATATTCCACATGACGAGATTTTAAAGAAAGCTATACAAAAAGCAAAGATAATATGGTAAGACAACATTTCCAACTCAAAATTTTGGTAAAACACTGCCCAGAGATGGTCCAACCCAAGCGCAACACAATATATTTATACATGGATATTTACATACTGTGAATGTAGCTATGAAGTAATGGAGTGATGTGTAAGGCACAGGGGTAGAAAGAAAGGGCAAATAAGACTTAATTACAAAACAGAGGGTTTCAATTTCTGTAAAGAAATTCTAGGCATTTACCATTCCATAAAAATTTAGAGAAGATTTTGTCAATGCATCCAAAAAAAACAAAAACCCTTGGAGATTCCAACATGTAGAATCAGAAGAAAGAAACTGATGATACGGAGAAGCATCATTTTAATCGTATCTAAGTGACCCCACCATGAAAGATATAACAGGGGCCATTTCCGGGATGAATGGCGGAGGTCTTCTGACTTTGATTTAAGAGTATCCCTAATATTATTACAGTACCATATTCTCAAGCATTTAATTGTAGTAGATCTCCAAGATGAACTTGCCTCAACACATGGTTGCTTAATGTAGTACTTTTTTAATGCCATGACTTCTTTATATTTAATGTATAGCCTGAAACTTTGGAATAAAGTGTGACTTTGTTAAGAAATGCAGGAGTAGACCAATCTGGGTTTGACAAACAGAAGAATGCCATCCACATATGCAGTGAATTTAAATGTTAATGTATTTAACTCTTAATCTGAGGAAATTATTTGAATGTTTTATTTGCTGATGGAATGGTTCCAGTACAAGTACAAAAAGCAATAGAGACAAGGGACAGCCTTGTCTACTTTCCCTGTTAAGAAGGAAGTAAGGGGATTGAATGCCATTAACAATGAGAGGAGCAGGGTGAAGAATACAGTAATGGTATTATTGCAACCCTTTCAAAAGAAATTGCCAGTTAACCCTATCAAATGCTTTTACTGCATCAAAGTGCTGCTAAAGAATCCTTTAGTTTGTAGGCATTTTTAATGATATTCAAGAAGGCGTGGAAATTGTCTGCAATGTTCCTATTGGGAACAAAGCCAGATTGCTCTGGACCAATTAATTCTGGCATCAGCGGAAGTAATCAAAGAACCAATGCCATGGCAAAATCTTAGTATTTATTAAAGAGATAGGTCTATTATTTTTTGCATTGGGTCAAATCCTGTTCTTTATGCAGAATAAGGCATATCATAGCTTTCGTATAGGAACCAATGGAATCATTCATGAAAGAGAAGTATTTGATTAACTTAAATACCTTGAGAAAGAGAGGTTTTGAAAAGTGAAGATCGTATTCAACAGTGAAACCATCTGGCCCTGTTGCTTCCCCTTTGGAAGATGTTTTACAGCTGAAGAGAGTTCCTCGAGGAGTAGAGGTTGCTTCAGGGTAGACAAATAGTGCATAGGTAAAGTTTTATCCTTGGTCTTGGAAAAGTAAGTACTAAGGAGTTTCTATGAAGGAGAGGTACCAGGGGAATATAAGATATTAGAATATATTGCAAAACAATCTGCAATGTCAGCGTTGCAGAACAGTTTTTCATCAGTGTCATTGAAAAGAGATTTAATAGATTATTTCTCTTTCCTATATTTTACATAATGAACCAAAAGGGATCTATCTCTATAATTGCCACCATAATATCTAGTGTTGAGTTTAAGAAACATCCCGCAGATGATGTATCGGGGGAACATGGCGGCCGGAAGCTAAACGGTCGCGGCGGAGTTCCTAGGCGTGCACTGACCGGTCTCTCCGAGAAGCACGTACTTGCGCCCCTTTCTTCCTTTTTTTTTTGGCGACCTGCTTTGCTGGATGGTGCCTGGGGGTCGGAGCGAGGCGATCTTGGAGCCCTCGTCGTTTCGGCTCATTGGTGCAGTGTGTGACTCGAGGCGGCAGACCCCGGGCTTGCAGCTCCGGGTTTCATACGGCAGAGTCAGCACATTCGGGCATCTGTCCGGGAGCTTCGGAGAGCAGATGCGAGGAGGCGTTTCACGGAACGAGTGCGCAGTAAGAGTGTGTTTGCTTTTTCCCTTTCAGTCCTGCGCCAGTTTGGGAGAAGATGATGGGAAAGTTGAAGGTGGAGGTAAGCCTCTAAGATACTTTATTCAGGATTTAACAGATTTTCCAGGCGTCAAGTCTAATCTCAGGGGTAACGAGGTTAATGTGATCCAGGAGTCTTTAAAAATAAAGACAGTTAATGTTTGGGAATCCAAGGAAGAAGTTCCATTCCTAAATCCCCCCACGAAGGCTTTTCTGTTGGTTAAGGTGCCTTTAAATTCTTACAGCAAGGTACCTGTGATACAGAGGTCCGCTAACCAGGTGGTTCGGACTGCGGTACTACGAGGGGTTCCTGGTATTGTATGGCGAACGGTGGGAGTAGGGTCCCCTGTAGCGCCTTCAGCACTCTACCCACTACTAATCAAACAGCCAAGACAGATATTTGTCGCTATACTTTGCGAAATAGGGCTCCTAACCTGGTTGAATCCAGCTCAGTTTCTCCACCAGTAACAGATGTTAGGGCCACCGTGAAACAGGGAAAAGTGAGAGTCATCGCGGAGAGCACCTCCCCCAGTCTGGTAGAGGGAGAGGAAAAGCTAAGAAAGTCTTGTCTTCCAAGCTCAGAATAACTCCGTCTTTGAAAACATACTACAAGGTATTATCTACTATACCGGAAAAGGGACAGAACAAAAAAATTACTATGGCTTTCACTGGTATCCATGCAGGTCCCCCATCTCCACCTTCTAAGATTGATTCTCAGCCCTCTGTTATGTCTTCTTTTGGAGAGACGAGTGGTGCAGATGAATTGATGGGCCAGCAAGTGGTCATCCATTCGTCTGTTGAGATCTCGAATAGATTCTCAGCCCTTGATAACCAGGACATTCAGGATTCCGTCCTAGGCCCCCCACCAACGGTCGAGAGAGAGGATATGCCTGAACCATCTTCGGTAGCTTCGTCAGTTAGATTGTCTGATTCAGCAACAAATCTATCATCTAATACATCTTTGTCTGGATCGTTGGCTGACATTTTATTAAGCTTAAAGGAAGATATAGGGAAAAGGTTTTCCATCTCTGAGTCTAATCAAGCTGCAATCCAAGCCTCATGTGAGGTGTTGGCACAAAAAATTGAAGAGGTCTCTCAGAGAACGGATGTTTTGGAGTCTGAAATTCCTAAAATTAAGGAAACTTTACTTTCTTCCTCAGTCGAGTTGGATAAACTAGTCCATCAAAATAGGGATCTGAAAGATGATATGGAGCGTCTTGAAAACCATGTGAGAAGAAACAATCTGAAAATATTGAATGTTCCGGAAGACTTGGAGGGGGGGGACATTAAAAAATGTTTGATCTCACTTCTAAAGGCGACAATCCTCAAAGATCTACCAGAATTGGATTTGGACTTAGACATTCAGCGAGCGCACCGCGATCCTTACAGGAGGAACATGGAAAAACAAAAGCCTAGGAAAATTTTAGTTAATTTCCTCACATACTCTGTAAAGGAGAAAATTTTATCGCTGGCTCTGAAAGCAGGCCAGATAAAGAGAGAGTCCTTTTCTAGCCCATTTTCCTTTTCTATCAGATCGGACGTCTCCCATACTACAGCGACAAAACAGTGGGAGTTAGGTAAAAGAATGACTATCTTAAATTCCCTGGGGGCCAAGGCACAACTGAGGTTCCCCGCATCCCTCCGGATCATGTGGAACAATCACATGCATAATCTTCGCCAAATTGAGGAGGTAGATGCTTTAATAGATAGAATAAGAAATGAGAGCGGGGTATAATTAGAAAGGGGTGAAATATATGCTTCCCTCATTGTGCTCTCTTGGAGAGATCGGTCTTCTATTAAATTTGAAGGGTTTCCTTTTTGAAATAATCACGTCTAGGGATCTTCGTCATAGGGCTTATGCCCAGAGGAGCAGGGTGGGTTCCCCAGGGTATTCAGGGGTTTAAAGGGGCACTTGGGGGGGGCGGGGGGGGAGGCGGGGGTAGGGGAGCACGGGTGGGGCTGCAGTGGAAAAAATATTAAAAATATCCTCAATCTCATCTATGCTTCAAGACTTGTGTCACTATTAGAATGGTTGAATAGAGCCATGTCAGTAGATAGATATTGTAAGCCCTAATGGGTTCAAATATTAAATTTATCTCGTGGAACATCAATGGGCTCAGATGTCCACGTCGGCAGAGATTAGTTATGAAGTTTCTGGAACAATCGTCTGCACAGGTCTGTCTCCTACAAGAGACACACCTGAGTTACTTGGAAAGCAGGGTTTTGTTCAGAAAATATCCGTGGGTAGAGATATTTTGTACATCTGATCAAATAGCCCATAATAGAGGGGTAGCGATATTAATTAGGTCAGGTGCTAGAGGCATCATTAAATCAGTTTTGTCGGATCGATCTGGGAGATGGCTACTCGCCCAGCTGGAGGTTGGGGGGATCGAGTTGACTGTAGTTTCATTCTATGGCCCTAATGTTGATGACCCAGCATTTATTTATAAAATACAGGCTAAATTGATAGGAATCACAACTCCAGGTGATTTCAATGTCCTTCTTAATCCCTTACAGGATAGATCTAATCATAGTAACTATGTAGGCGCCCCTCGTATTCGTCGGGCAATGATAGATATGATTCACGATCTTGGGCTTGCCGATGTATGGAGGGCAAAAATGGGTTCAGTTCCTGGCTTCACCTTCTATAGTAAGAAATGTGGTCATGCCTCTAGAATCGATTACATTCTTACTGACAGGCTTGGTTTAGAGAATCTGATTGATATCTCTATTTTACCAAGTATTCTTTCAGACCATGCTCCCATTTCTTTCATATATGCAGGAAAACAGCAAAGTTTAAACTCTAGATGGACATTTAAAAGGGCAATGTTGTCTAACACCGAAATAATTAGGGCCCTTAAAGCTTCTATAATAGACTATTTTGCAATAAATATGGGTTCGACATCACTAGACTATGTCTGGGACGCATTTAAAGCGCATTTTCGTGGACAGTCGCATAGTTTGATTTGCTCTAAGAATAGGGAAGAGGCTTTAGAATTTCAGAATCTGGCAAGGGAAATCTCTAGGTTGGAAGGGGAAAGATTGAATTGTCCTCAAATAAAGTTGACGCAAGTTCTTAAAGATCTTGAATTTTTGCGTCAGGAATATAGGGGAGGTTGGACCAAAAGATTAAAGCACAATGGTCTGTCTGTAACATGCAAAATTATGAGTATGGGGAAAAGGCGGGTGCCCTTTTGGCTTGGAAGGTGAGGAGGGATCGTGTTAAGAATAATATAAGTGAACTAGTTATGGATGAGAGTGGGGTAACTTCTTGTAAACAAGAGGATATGCAAAAATGCCTTCTTGCTATGTTCTCTGATTTATATAGAGAAGAGATAACTCCTAGTTCTGGGAGCATTCAAAATTGGCTTTCAAGTAAGGCCTTATCGGTGTTGTCAGAGGATGGCTGAACTGCATTGGATGCTCCCATTACGGAGATCGAGATAAAACTCTATATAGGTAAGATCAAGAATAACAAGGCTGCGGGGACTGACGCTCTTCCAGGGGAGGTTTATAAAATCTTTCAGGACGAGTTGTTATCTAGACTTTGTGAGTTATTTAATTATGTTTACAGCTTAGAAGGTAAAGTCCCTAATTCTTGGAAGGGTGCTACGATCGTGCTTATTTTGAAGCCAGGGAAGGATTCCCTTAAATCAGACTCGTATAGACCAATCTCCCTGCTAAATGCTGATTATAAGCTTTTTATGAGTATTTTGGCGGGGAGATTGGTCAAATTAGTTCCGCAGCTGGTTAATATGGACCAAAAGGGCTTTATCCCTGGGAGGTTCATACAAGATCATACGCTGCAATTGATCGGTAGCATTGACCTCGCAGTAGTAAGATCAGAGCCTTTAGCGGTGGCAGCATATGATGCAGCTAAGGCATTTGACCGGGTCTGTTGGGTTTTTCTTTGGGAAACCCTTAAGATAATGGGATTTGGTTCCACTTTTATACAGACTTTGATCAGATGCTACGAGGGTGCCTCTGCAGCTATCTTGTTGAATGGCTATTTAACATCAAGCTTTAATATAACGAGGGGAACTAGGCAGGGCTGTCCTATCTCGCCCTTACTATTTGATATCTACATTGAACCCCTTGCTCAAGCTATTAGATTGGAAGACTCAATTACCCCATTTCAAGTCCTTAACTATAGTAGTAAATTAGCTCTATATGCGGATGACTTGTTGATATATACTAACAATCCAATAGAGGTACTTCCAAGGGTTGAACCTCTCTTGAAGGAATTCGGTCAGTATTCTGGGTATTTGGTGAATCCTTCTAAGACGGAGGTAATGTGCTGGGGCGTCAACAATTGGGCTGGGAGAATGAGTAAGGAACTTAGATATCTTGGGATCACTATAGTTAGGGATCTTGAAGCTATCCCTCAGATCAATTTGAAGAAGGTCTCTAAAGAAATTGACCACCTTTTATCGAGATGGCAGAATCTGCCTCTGACCATTTATGGCCGGGTCAACCTTATAAAGATGGTCATCTTGCCAAAGCTAACATATTTGTTTGGTACTATTCCCCTTGATTTTCCTAGTAAGATTATAAGTAAAATACAAGGCAAGATAGGAAGTTTTATATGGTCTAATAAAAATGCCAGGTTATCCTGGAAAAAGCTAAGACGTAAGCTTTTGAAAGGAGGTCTAGCCCTCCCGGATTTGTTCTGGTATTCTTATGCCTTCCAGTTTAAAAATATACGTTCATTGCTTATTATTACTTCTGACACTAACTGGGGGAAGATCTTGGGTGAGATGGTTACGCTCGAAGGGGGTGGTCTGGGCTTTCTATATAAGTTCGGGGCTCCAAGGTTTTTTAAAAAGGTCCGTCTAAAAGTCATAAAAACAGCTCTTAAGGTCTGGTACGAGATTAGAAGGAAACTTGGGATTGGTTATTATTCGGACTTCGCTCCTATCTGGGACTCCCCAGGGTTACCTACATGGTTGGAAGACAGTCTTGCGCTGCCTATCAAAAAAGCTGGTATAGCGATCTGGTCCGATCTTATTTCATCAGATGGAGTATACCCCTGGGAGGTTTTAAGATCTAAAATAGGAAGCTCTTTCTCTAAATTTAAATACCTACAATTGTCCTCCTGGTATATAGCTGAAAAAACAAATATAGGGGGAAACTGGGAAATTGAGCTTCGTCTTCAAAATCCAAAACTCTTCAAGAAGGAGGTTGGGTACTGGTGTAGAAATCTTGTAGACACAGATGTTGCAGATCTTCCTCCACATTATCATGTCTGGAATAAGTCAGTCCTGGACGATATTGCTGTTGATCTGTTTGGTCTTTCATTACAGATACTATATAAGTACGTTAAGCCTGCATCTCTCAAAAAGAACCATTTCTTTGTTATAAACAGGCTTTATTATACTCCCATGAAAATAGCTAAATTTGCTCCTTCCTCCTCCCCGATGTGCCCAAGATGTGATCTCATCGCGGCGGACGATATCCACATATTTTTGGAATGTGCTATTCTAAATGGTTTTTGGAAGAATGTTGAACGTGCTTTACAAGCAATTTTCAAAGTTAAGTTGAATGTGAATCTTCCATTAGTTATATTTGGCCTGGATAATGACTCTACTAATAGGTTGCCGGGAACGCAAAAAGGCCTGTTACTCCTTCTGATTCTTATAGCTCGGAGGGAGATTTGTAAACTCTGGAAAGATTCTAGGCCTCCCCTCTATGAGAACTGGTTGAATGCTGTATTCGGCATGGCTCGCCTGGACCAAGATAGTAACTCTAATATCTGGGCTCTGTTACTATTATGGGCTAGCGAAATGCGATTAGTCTAACGCCCCCTGGTCCAATGATTACACCAAGCTTCATACAAAGAAGCTGGCCTGGCCAGGCCTGAAGCCTATGCAGTAGCAGAAGACCGGGGTGTCCAGGTCGGATGGTGGTCTCTTCTGCTTTACTCTGCAGATGTTTCGGTGAGATGAGGACAAAAAAAAAAAAAATTTTAAAAAAAAAAAAGAAACATCCCGCAGGCTTTTTCAGTGGTATGCATAATGCCTGGCCTACTGATACGTTTTAGGGGAAATTAGTTGACCTTTTACTTTCAATTGCCATACAAGTTATTACGTCTGATTGGAAGTCTGCAGACAATATTACCATGCAATGCTGGTGGAATCTACTGTGCCATTATCATAGGCTGAACGGATTTAATCCTAAAGCCTGATTACGATGCGGGCTGAAATGGCTCCGACCATCGGTCGGAGCCCTTCAAACCGCATCGTAATTGGCTGGTCGGATTCCTTTCCGACCGACCCATTTTGATGGGGTTGGTCGGAAGGGAATCCGAATCGGATTTCCGAATGGCATTCGAATGGCTCGGAGAGCCCTTCCGCCATTCGGAAAGCCTTCAGTAATCTGGCTGAGGGATTACGATGGCAGATTCCCACTGCCTTTCTGTGCCGGCCTCTCCGACACAGAAAGGCATTGGGAATCTGTCTTTGGGGGCCCCCAGCAGGGCCCCCATCGGTGCAAGGCCTCGGAATGTGGCCTAGGGGGCACCTATGGTTAGCTCTTCTCAGTTTGAATTTCAAAGTACGTCCTTCATGTAATGGCAATGTTGGATTTAATATACTGTTTTTCCTCAATAAAATCTTTAATTAAAAAACAAATCTGAGGTTTCTCTTTTTTGGTGTGCATATGGGCAAAAGAAAGCAGGCTGTTACTTTTTTAAGAAGGGGAGGCTTCATCTTACAGTATGGATTGATGGTATTTACAAGATCTGTTCGACATGGAGTTCCAGATCCTTGAAACATAGCACAAGAATGCTTCTCTTCTAGTGTTCTCTTCTTGCATTTCTCAGTTTCAAGCTTTATGATGCCCTGGTTGTGTGTGCTGAATTCAGCACTGAAGATTTTGATCTCGTCTACTGTTCAAATTAGTAAGTGCATGATGCAGTCTGAATGCAAACCCCACACCAAACAGGAGCAGAACAGGGCGCAGGGCAGAACAGGAAGTCAAAAAAACCACAACACAAGAAAAAGCTGCATCAGGATGCATAGGAGAAAGTGTCCATTTGGCAACCAACAGAAGCAGGAATGGAGGGGCGGACTAAATACTGAGTAATTCACACATAGTAGGCAATGCCAAGCAGGGTACTAGAGACATCTTCACAACAAACCTGCAAACCCAAAGACAGTTGGTAGGACAGCAGATATACTGGTTGGCCAGAAACATTGTGTCAGGCAGAGAAATATCTTTAGAGGGTAAGGGGTTCTACAGCCCCGAAAGATGTACATTTTAAGAGTGAGTGTGTGCGTGCGTGTACTGGGCATCAGCAGCATTAAAATACAGACATGTGCCTTAGATCCTTAAAGGGCTGGTTTAACAGAATTAAGGTCCCAACCCCCTTCCCATTCAACTCCTAAACCACCACAGACACAGCAGTGAATAACATCTTTAAGACCTGTGGGCTACGTTATGAACTTCGTGAGAAACATTTCACGCTGTAAACCCATGCTTCCTGCATTTTCTGGATTGTGAATTAATGTCACCTATTTATTTTGTCACTATGTAGAGACACAATCTCATCACTCAATCGCTGAAGGTTAGGGAAGGAAAGTATTTCTCTGATCAGCAGTTTGCCCGATTTTCTTTTCTTTTTGCAAAAGAGCAGCAAGCAAAGGGGGAGTTATGAAAAGAAGGGAAAACTACACAACTCTTACTGCAACTTTCTAGTGGAAACTAAAGAATGTGCATAGAACATTAATAAGGCTTTCATTCTTCCCATCAATGCCTATTTAGCAAAGCAATTCTGACCTACACTTGGCAAATGTGTATACATTTTATGTGCCTTTTGCTAACTGTATTTAAGCTGTTGCAACCTGCTTATCACTTTGGGAAACAGCTTCTGATATCATCATATTTAAATGTTCTCATTTTGAGTTTGGAACCCAAATACATTGGTTGGAATGCCAGTTACAGCGTGTGGAATTGTGCATCTCAAATTGTAAGTGCATATCAGATACAAATATGCAATGTCAAAACTAACCTTGTATCAGTGTACTGCCTGGTAAAGTCCCACAGGCATGTTGCTACTCCCTGCATCTTCATCTTATCACATGGTTTTTTAATCTGGTTCCAACACTCTGCACTCAATATGTTTCTTTCTATTGCACCTCATGTTCCTGTTGATGAAACAAATGTTCTCTGTAATTCCTTTATTGCTCCAAGTAGTAAGGGCCAGAGTATATCAAATACGAAACATGCAGTAAAAATATCCACTGGGTTGGTCATTCCCTCACACTAGCACACACAATATCTCTCTCACACATTATTGCTCTCTCTCTATCACCTTCTTTGGCCATTAGGTGCATCAACCCATCAAACTAGCTTACCTGCTTTGAAGCCTTTGACTAACACGACAAACAGATCTGAAAAACAGACACAACCTCCTAATCTAGCTCATTGAATCAGAGCCTGTGGGTGTAAGTTTACATGGCATGTGCAATAAGCCACCAAGCTAACTTACTGGTATTGCAACATGTGACATGTAGATCACTAACAGAGCACTGTAGCGGCATCTACACCTCCTTACCCGTCTTATTGAGACTGGAGCCTGTAATCAGAAATTCTAATAGTATCCCGGTCATGTGCCCAATTTGCCAAAGGATATGCTGCCATATTTTAACTAGCTCTTTTTAACAAAGACCCACAAGTCTTGAATACATTTGAAGGACATGAATATTAAGAAAATGTTTCTCTCTTCTACTGCCACCCCTGACCTCCATAACCCTTCTGAGACCCCTCTCGACACCTGCACTCTGCCCTGCATGTGCCATCATTTTTTGTTAGGTACACAGAAGTGAATTGGGGGAATCTCAAGATAACACCCTCGAATTTCAATGACTAAGATAGTCCCTTCATGCCAGGGCAATTTACTTACAAGCCCTAATTTTAATAAAGAATGTAGGGGTCCTCTAAGTGAAGCACCGAGATCACAGAGAACAAAAATAAATGGAACAGACTCAAGCCAATCCCCCAGGCAAGCAAAGAGCTAAGAAGCTCATGTTTATCATCACAATACAGCTCTCAGTCTCATCAGGAGGCAGGAATACAACAGGCAGCACAGGGAGAATGCAAACCAGGAAGACAGGGTACACATCCTACAAACCACTGGCCAAACAAGCGGCCTAACGGGAAGCCCCTGTGAGCAGCCCACCACACACTAAAAAGAAAAAGAAATTTAAGAACAGGTGAGAAAAATGCACCTTACATCCAGTAGTGGGAAATTCACTGGTGTCCACAGAGCTGTCGCGACCCAGTTCCAATCCCATCAGGGAGCTCACACTAATCTGCAACCAAACTTTTTGGGGTGTGCTTGGACAGAGGAGCAGATCACCGCTCATGGGGAGCCACCCCTACCCAAGCCCTGGCATAAACAAGACTCGGGGGTGATCTGGTCAACCATTAGAAGCAGCCCCACACAACCAATAGATTCAGAAGAGCGGCATATGTGCATGCACTGCCAGCCGATCAAAGCCATAAGTCCAAGAAGCCAGGAAAAACCAGGACCCAACACCCCACAGAAACAGAGACCTGGAAGAAGGAACGAAAAACAAACAAGAAAAAAACCCAAACAGAGCCAAAAGGTAAGCAGGGACTCTTGGACCATAGATGGAAAGCTAAGGGAGACACCTCTTAGAGGAGACAGAAAAACAGGAGGATTCTGGGTAGAAATGGCACTGTGTAGGTGTTGGAAAGTGGATTATTGGTAGGGGCAAATGTAGGTCTGCCACTGGCAACAAGGCCACTAACAGTACAGGGCTCAGAATAGGTCTTAGAAAATTATTCCTATGCTCAACCCTTGGTAACGTGGCTGCGAGCAGGCAGGCTTAACTTCAAAGACAGGTATGTAAAGCATTTAAAAACACCAATTCAGTAAATAATTAAGACAACACAAAATAAAAATCCAACACCAATTTATAAAAAATAGGAGATATTTTTATCTTTTAAATGACAGCAAAACGAAAAAAATCCACTGTAGGGAACCAGAGATATGAATTTTTAAAGATTAGTCACTTTCTAGTGCTTAGAAACCAACAGTGCCCCTTTTAGTCATTTTGTTTGCTCTGACAGGGCCACATTCACTTTTAGAAATTGTTCTGGAGAATTTCTCACCACTGTTGTGCAGCCTTCTCCAGCAGGCTGGGTCCAGTTAGAACTCCTTCCTGAAGTTCTTCTTGCGGGTCCCAAAGTATCCAACACACAATCCAAGGTTCTGGAATCTCCAAGAGGGTCCTTGAAAGTGTGAGACTTCAATTCCGCAATCCACTTGAACAAAACCCTTACAAATCCACTGGTAGTACTCCAGGCTGGGGATTCTTTGTGGTGATGTCTAGGTGACTAAACACTTAAAGAGGGGGGGACGGGGAGCGATTGAAGAAAAAGTAGGTCCAGTACCAGTGCTCCCAAAGACATACATGTACTCACTAGTTGGTAACTGTTCCTGTAGGGGAGAACTGTAACCTATTTGGTTACATGAAACAAATGTAAATAGATGGTCTCTATGTGTGTTACTAGTCTGATGAAGATGGGGAATTTCTCCTTTTGAAAATAGTGCCCTCACACACTCTTGCGAGTGTCATGCTTCATCATCGGGCGTTGCTCCTCGTGGGGGTGGCGCTGCTGTCCTCCACGGGCCCCGCGAGAGGGCTCTTTATCAGAGATCTTTTAGGAGACGCCACAGTTGTGCATGTGGTTGTGTGGGCCTAAAAAAGAATTGTGGTGCTGGTGTATTAAAATTAACCCACCGGTACCTTGAAATGAGTTTTCTTCGTAGGTCCGTGGGGTAAAAAGTAAAATACAAGTTTTGGGAGACTAGGGCACCTCTTGTTAACAAATATGGTAGAGGTTGAGGTATTACTCTGCTGCTCCCAGTACCCGTGAGTGTTTATGAAAGTGAAGCCTGGTCGACATGTTTCGCGCTGGAACAGGGGTCCCTAGTGGATCCCGGTGCGCTTCGTCAGGACCGTGTGGTGTGAATTAGTGCATTAAAATGGTAAAAAAAAATATAGGAGCAGGGAACTAAACCCCTATAATCCTATAGTACCTCTATTAAGGCTCTGCTTGAGTTATAGTACTAAGAGGAACACTTCAGTGGTGTCCCTGTTATTTACCTAGAGGGAAAAAGACCAAACAACAACAGACATAGTGAACAGACAATTAGAGACATACAAAAATCTCAGTGAATCAAATTGTATCCACATTAAACTTCGTTGAGGCAGCTGCATATGAATCACAACATGCAATTCGTTTCGATCGACACGTGCCTGTGTTCCTAATTATCATACGGCCACCTGAACATATGTAGTGACAGTGCACACTGTCTATATTGGTGGGTCAGTCGGAGGTCTCATGCGTTGGCCTCTCGTTATCTGTACAGGTTATGCTTTTCCCAAGATGCATAACTAGTACTAGATCGTTTCAGTACTGATAGCTCATCTTTGTTAAAAATACACCCACACGCACGGTAGTGAGTGACGCGCTAAAGCAGGGTGTGGTAGCCCTTGTGCATCGGGATAGGACTGTAACACCCGTTATGTGCTAAACACAAAAACATTGTGAGCAAAATGTAACGTGACATGATAAGCCTGTGAGGAAGTGGACGCATAATGGCATCATTGGTAACGTCACTGTTTTTACCCCTTCGTATGGATGAAGTGCCTCAACGGCAGATCCCAGCGGTTATGAGGAGGGGTCTCTATTGGGTTAAAAGCATCCGTAAGTATGAGCGTGCAATAACATACCTGGATGTGATGAGGGTCAGCAGAGTAATACTCACAGATGCGCCCCTTCGCAGTAGCTTTTTTGCCTACCCTGCCGCTTGGAAAATGCCAGAGGAGAAGAGGCATACTGCTGGTCAGTTTAAACTCTTTGCTAAGTGGAAAACACGTAGCCGCGTGAGGGGACGTGGTGACGTTCATGAGAGATGGCGTGATTAGGAAAACTAGCACGTAAATGTGTCGTACGTGGGACGGTCATCTTGGGGTGCTTCCGTGAGTGCTCCCAGATGAATAATACGCTAAATCTCCTCACTTCCCAAACCTCCTTGGCTAGGACCTTCGCTATATACATATTTATAATGCCCGTAATAGTTGTGTTAATATAACTATATTGGCAGGTGTGAATTAGTGGCAAAATGGACAACTGGTCGTATTTCCCAGCGCCGGCAGTGTGTTTTAATATCGTGAAAGAGATGAATCACGTTATTAATGGGTCATGTATTATGATAAGCATTGTTACCAATATTGAAATACGCTTATTCTAGGTCTCTGAATTAGTGCACTAAGTGCTCGAAATTATGGTATTCCTATGGGGACTCCCGCTAGTTTTTGGTCAATGGTCTAAGGGCTACAGTGTCTCATGACTATATTGGTGTAGTCGTTTATCGCCATGTGGATCTATGCAGGACCAGAGAGAAAGGAAATTGACCATAGTGGTCTTGGCCTCTCTTCTGGACAGTGTTGTTAAAAAATAGGTATGGTTCCTGTATATGGCTGGCTTCCTGTTGTGCACTACGTAGTCAATTCTGCCCAAGGTATATCATCATTAAGCCCCCGTGTGTTACATTTGAGTCTGAATACGCATCGTTGCTCTTGTCTGAATAGAGTACTTTGAGTCCAGTTGGGATTGGATTCGATGATAGTCCACCTTAGGCTTGTCGGTGCGTGGTTCATCTCCAGGAAGTGACTCAGTAACTTGGTACTTGTTTTTTTACACCGTATCGTGCTTTTATGTTCTCCTATGCGGATTTTGACAGGTCTTGTTGTCATCCCTACGTATTGCATGTTACACAGGCATGTTATCAGATATACACAGTTTTTTGTGTTACAGTTTGTGTGTCGTTTTTGAATCCATGGTCTGGCCAGACCAAGGTCTATTTGTTTGGTGGCTCCTGTTAGGGGACACATGGAACATGACCCGCACGGGTAATGGCCCTCTACTGGTGGCAGTGTCCAAAGGGTTGGTTGTACGGGAACAATTGCCTTGGGGCGTGTGTGGACCAGGAGGTCCTTGAAATTCTGCGTTCGTTTAAACGAAAAGAGTGGTGGTGGCCCAGGTTGGAAATCACCAGTTTCTAAGATGCTCCAATATTTCTTGATCACTTTTTGGATTCTATTGGAGCTGGGGGTGAATGTGGTTACACACGTTAGTGCATCTGTTTGATGTTTTTCTCTCACCTCCAATAGGGCATCCCTGTGATTGTTCCTTGCTCGTTTTTTCACTTGGCGTATTGTCCTCGTGGGGTAGTTCCGTGCCAAAAGATTGTTAGCCAAAATGGTGGACTGTTTTCCAAACTCGCAGAGAGTGTTGCAGTTACGTCTTAAACGTAAAAATTGTCCTACAGGGAGGTGGTCTCTTAGTGCCTTGGGGGTGATGGCTCTCGTATATCAGAAGGCTGTTCCAATCTGTAGGTTTTTTTAAATTGGTCGCGAGTAAGGTTCCTTCATGTAGGGTGATCCACAGGTCCAGGAAGGCGACGCTCTCTTTGGACATAGTCCTTGGGAATTTGAGAAAAGGATCTAGAGTATTCAGCCATTCGCAGAATGTTATGCATTGGTCTTCGTCTCCTTTCCAGAAGAGCAAAATATCATCGATATAGCGCCGCCATGTCATTATGTTCTCTTTGTATGGGTTGGTGTCCTCCAGAATGTATTTGTCTTCGAAGTTAGCCATGTACATACATGCTAGACTTGGAGCGAACGTGCTTCCCATACTGGTTCCTTGGATTTGATGGTACAATTGATGTTGGAACGCGAAAAAGTTCTCTTTCAGGGCCAGAGATGCACACTCACAAATGAAAGAGACCGGTGTGTCATGTGGCCAAGGATGAATTCTCTGGAGCATTGTTTCCATGACCTCCAGGGTGGCGTCTTGAGGGATATTAGTATATAATGCTTCAACGTCTAAAGTGACGAGAAGGGTTATTGATTCTGGTTCTGCAAAGTTTTCAATGAGATTGAGGACTTCTGTGGTGTCCCTCAAGTACGTCGGAGTTTCCGTGACTATGGGGCGTAGAAAAAAAAAAAAAAAAAAAAGAACACACAAAATTTGCTCAGTGGCTCTAGTAATGAATCGATGCCCGATACTATCGGACGTCCTGGGGGCGGGGTAATACCCTTGTGTATTTTCAGTAATGTGTAAAAGTATGGCATCTGTGGGTCTTCATTGATCAAGAATGCGGCTTCCTGGGATGTAATCCAATCCTCACTTTCAGCCTCAGACACCAGACTCCTGATCCTTGTGGTCAGTCTTGTTGTAGGGTCTTCTGCAAAGGGTAGATAATACATGGTGTTTGTCAGTTGGCGACGGCACTCTGCATCATATGTGTCGATGTCTTGGATCACAATGGCACCGCCTTTGTCGGCTGGCTTGAAAATGATTGATGCGTCTTCCGTCAGTTCAGGAGCACCGATGTCCAGGTGAGCTCTGTTAACATGTAGCTTGCAGGGAATCCACTCTTTAGTCTTTTTGAAGCAGGTTTGATCCACAGGGCTGTAGTTTCAAATGGTGCAAAATAAAACACGCCCTTCAGAGTTCAGGCCTTTGGAAATGCACATCAAACTTCAGCGCAGACCCTTCTGATTCTCTTAAGTTTCAAGCAGCAGATCTGAGAGGCACCGCCCCTCTCAGATACTTATTCAGTGTTCTCTGGGGTCAAGCAAGAGGGCACTTCTGTCCAATGAGCTGCAGGGTTCCACCCAAAACTCTGACCACTTCCTGCAGAGTGTGGCAAAATGCTAACCCAGAAACCACCAAATCCTCCAAATTCATAATGGCTGATCTTCCAGCAGGGAGTTAAGAGCTGGCTAAACACACCCCTAGGATGGCTACTTTCCATAGACTCTCCCCCTTGCATCTGCTCATACCTTCCTTAAGCCTAGCATCTGGCTGAGGTGAAAAGTTTAGAGTTGTAAATGACACTGGTTTCTTCCCTCCTCTTTGAAGACCATGGTTTACAACTCCTCCCCCTGCCCTGGCATTCCTGTGGAACAGCACACTGCCCTCCCAGAAGAGCTGGGTAACCCCAGGGCTCTTTATCACCTCTTCAAAGCAGCCTGGCTAATCCACGTAACTCTGACCAATCAGGACAGACCCCTGGAAGGCTGAATCTGGACCTACAAACAAGTAAGTATTATAACTTCTTGTCTGTACATTTTAGGAGAAATTCAACAATATCATAGTGTTGGATTTATCACTACCATTCTGGGAAGTCTTTGAATGGAAGTTCCATCATTCTCCTGTCAGGAGTTATTAGTTAATAACTTCTTGCCATGTTAACCTATGTGGCATGGGATTTGCAATGGGAAAAATGACTTGGGACATTTTTCCAGCACCAGGACTTACAAAAACATATTTTATAAGTACTCCGCCTATATCTAGAGGACCCCCACCCCATGGAACACCTAGGGGACATTTTAGGGGTTCTGAATCTGTAGAAATATTGCAGATCCTCCCTCCAAAGTGCTGCTAGCATCAAAGTCGAATTTGGGCATCACTTTATCACAATGTGGGGAGTGAAATGCGAACTTTCACTTAACCCAGGGCATATAAAACTCATTTTATAAGGGTCCACCTTATAAATACCTGACCCCCCCACCCCTGGGACACCTAGGGAAGACCCTGGGGGTTCCTAATATGCCACAACATTTTAGGTTATCCATTTTTAAGTGTCCCAAACACCAATTTACTTTTTTAAAGCAGTCATGGAACCCAGGGCTGCTTTTAAACTGACCTCAGGCTTCAGCAGTGCACACATGCAAGTGCAGAAAAGGCTGATGGCCTCTAAACTGCCATGCCCTACTATATACTAGGGGCTGATAGGTAGTTTCAATCCCCCTGCCCTAATATGTACTAGGGCCCTATGGGGTAGGTCATGCCAATTACAGGGGTACCCCAACCCTTAGTGTACCCTAGTGTATGTAGATGTTTTCACTGTATTCTAAGTGTTTTCAGCATAGCACTGGCCCCGGGCCTGGTTAGGCAGAGCCCAGGGTCAGTCACAGGCAGTTACCACCAGTACCAGTCAGCAAAAAGTTGGGGGGTGCCCACAGCACAGGATGACTTTGCAACAGTAGGCAACTGTGGAGTGGGGAAAAGTTAAGCTTCGTTTTCGTTTCATATAGGCAGCAGTGTGTCTGTCTCCAGAGTGCGGGCATTACTCATCACTGAAGGATTGGAACAAGCGAGATAAGAGAAAGTGCTAAATTATTAGGACGCTTGATGAGATCTGGGCTCAATTTGTATCCCCTCGGAGACTTTCATTTGCATAATAAATTAAACTCTCACCAATAACTCATACCACTGTAGTATGATTTGCTTCTTAAATGGCGATTAAGGAGCAGACTACTCGTCGGTACTCGCTGTATAGGAGTACTGTTTGCTCATGAGACGTGCCAATGCTCTCCCATTAAATGTATTGCAGGAGTACTGAGAAGTGTAAGTACTCTGCCTCTCAAATTAAACAAGTACAGGTGTAGCACGAGATGACCGTTATCAAAAGAACAATGCTCCAGCAATGGGCTTTTCCAAATATTTGTTTTCAGACGTTAGTTACATTGAACCTAGACAGCAACTCCCAGAATGCATTAGGCTGCTAAATGGATATCCAGTACAGGAGCACCGGTCCTTTGTTACACGGGCCTACCCTGCTGCTATTACCAATTTCGTACTCAATGAAACTCAGTCACTCGACCTCGTAAACTAAAATGGAGAGTTGACATTGCGGGGCTCGAGTTCGCGACCTTCACCCAACACCAAGCGTCAGCATCGGAGGAGTAATGAACTCACTGAGCAACATGTCGCCTTTACGCACGCTGCCGGGTTCTGCAAACAGCTGGATCTGTTAAGCACGTCTGCCCTAATGGAAGGACGTGCCCTCTCCCACCACACAAACACGCCTGCCTGAACTCTAGAGGGGATTCCACATATATAATAATGAAATCACACGGAGCTACTTAATTGAAGAAATCTGTGACGTATTAAGGGGACTCCTTCCCATTAGTTGTTTATCAGGTTTGTATTTATTGATGCAAAATGTCCTCATGTTTGGTTAACTTAATGCCTCTGTTCAAAATATTATCGAAGACGAGTGAGTAAAGAAATAACAAAGACATGGGGTGTGGAAGTAAAAACAGAACAAGTAAAGTAAGAGAAATTGCGGGAGCAGGAAAGACGTGAAAAACAAAAATGAACTGATGCCATTGAAAATACTGTAAAAATGAGGTAAATAGAAAAGGAGTGACAAGCAAGAACAACTAAAAGTCTTGGAGTTTCGCTTACAAAATGGAGAGTAAAACATAAGGGTGAAGAACAGTTCGACGAGGAACATAAGAAATAAAAGGAGGATGGGAAATAAAAAAATAAAAAAATGTGAGTGAGAGAAAAGTGGTAAAATGATATGTCAAATATATTGCCATAAATGTGCCACAGAAATCCCGAAAACCTGCCCCAGTGTGGGGTCTGAAGGCAAAGTCTAATTTAGGAAGTGGGCTACGGAGCCGCTCCTTAGCAGGTTTAAGGGGGGCTAGGGTTGGGAGGGGGGAGCAGTTCTACCAATTTTCTCTGGTTCATGCGTGATGTGCTGCTCCACTGCAGGTTTTTTCTTAGAATTCTGGGATTTGTAGTATTTTTTATTTCATTATAAAACAGAACTACAAGTCCCAGAATTCAAGGGAAAAAGAACTTGCACATCACACATGGTCCTGAGAAACTTGGCTTCTATTGAAAGGGCTACAATAAACAAATGAAGGAGTAAACCCTGAAGAAAAATTGAAAGAGCCCTGGGCCCCCACTCCTTCGCACTCTACCCCCCCCCCCCCCTCCTACTAAATGACTGTTAGATAAGGGAGACCCAGGCCCCCCTCTTCACATTCTGCAGGGGAGCCCCATCATTTTACGTTACACCACGAGCGGTTAGTCTGAGTATTCGAAAATGATGGTGGTCGACCCAAGGGGTCCTCGTCACGTTCCACAGGGGCCTATCATTTTGCGTAACAGCACTAGCTCTAAGCGAAGCCTGGCTGTACAGAGGAAAGGTGCCCTCGCTTGCTTCCACTGGTCCCTCACCTGCCCAGTAGGTAGCGGGTACTCTCGGGAACCCCTCGCCCGACAGAGACTGCGTCGTTGCGTTTCTGGAGATCCTTACATTGCGCTCTATGATCGGATAATCTGCCCTGCTGCAGCTCTCTCATAGCTCACTAGCGCCACTCTAAGCCCACCCGCCCAACTCCAGCCATGCTGCGGGGACCGCTCCCAACCTCAGCACCGGCTCCCAGGACTGAAGAGTAGTGTATAGCAGAGCTCAGCCTTACCGATACCCTGAGGCGAGCTGTGCGCAGCCCCTCTCAGCAAAACATGGAACTGATGCACCTGACGCAGGCACGACGGCCATTTTAGACTTCGCCCGTCTATGAAAGACAAACACGAGTGCTCGCTTGGGTCAGAGACGAGTCTTAAGTGCGCTTTCAATTGTAAAATTCCCGTGCCGCGTTTTTGTCATTTCTGCCATTTTATAGATATGTGTTTGTAGAAAAAAAAATGAACGTAACACTTAAAATTCGAGGTGCAAAGAAAAGCAAAATAACTGGGTGAACTGCACTCACCTAATTGTAACAACATGTGGTGTCGGTTATTTCAATTTGCGTTGCCCAAAGAATATACGTAGAAAACTTTTATATGGCACCCGAGGTGCATAAACCCTTGTGAGGTGTCCTTCTCATGGGGGAAAAAAACGTGGTTGATTTTCACACATATAAAAATGTCTAGATAGGGGTTACCGAACCCTTAGCCAGAGAGGGACGAACTTGTCTCCCAGCATTAACTCCAGCTTCCGTGGAAAAAAACTGTTATTAACGAGAGAACGCTACTCTGCCCTCATCGATTTTTTTCCACACTAATTGGGAAAGGAATCCAACGCTTCTGCGAGTAAAGATTTCCAAATCTCCCTTTTCCGCAGCTTCTCACCTCAAAGGCAAGCGTGCGGGGTGTAAGTTGCTGGTTAAACAAGGGCATTGCCATTTGTTAATTGATGCAATTACGCAGCCCTGGTAATGGGCAGGCTGGTCTCCAGGCAGCCATCAATCACCCTCCCATTGACCTGTCAGAATCTCCAGCCAGTTCTACAGGGACCGCTTCTGGGTCTAATGGAGAAAAATGGATAGCCCATCATCATTAATTACTGGGTACCAACCCCTCCGGCCGGGTGGGGCTTAGGAACACCCAGCTGGCTCTGTTTGGTTATTAGCCTGCTGTCTTTTTCTGTGGCCGAGGTTAACACAACGCGCCTCCTGGGTGAGAGGAGGCGGGGCGCGGGAATCATCACGCGCCTTGGGAAATGTTGTTTTCATTTCTCAAGGCCTCGGGGACATGAGGCTGTAAGACTGTTGGCCATTTGCAAAAGGGGCACGTGCTTTATATTTACAAAAGGTCTGTTTATTGCTTCAGCCCTATCGCTTTCTGTCTGAATTTCCTTCCTGTGTACCGGATTTATCAACATATATCCGTGCCTGTCCCGTGCTAATAAAAGGTGCGACGCTTTTATTCGAAACCAGTGACATTAAAACCATCGCACCTCCCTCTCCATTCAGAATATGAAGCAGAATGATGCAAGTCTAGTGATCTTTGTAGAAAATGAAAGTTAAGGGCATCACGCTGTGATATTTAAACACAGAACAGCAGAAATTGCTGATTAGGTGAATTGTGCAAATTCCCTGCTTGACACTAAAAACACTATTTCTACCTGCTCTCCAATTTAGGTGTTTTTGCAGGCACAGTGTGTGATTTTAGTTAAAGTGCCGGCATCATCGCAATCCACCGATCTCTTAATTAGTTGTCAATAGCACAAAAATGCAAAAGACGAAAGGTGTGGCATGTTCACCTCTGCCTGTGGCGGGCAGCAGCGAACGAGACACCAGGCATTCACTGGGAACCAACCGTAAACTAACATGTCCAGTGCAGACACACGACCATCATGGAAACACAGAGATGACAGGTGCTCTGTAAAATAAAAACATCCCTCAATCACCCACGCGAACATATTAAAAGGAATGAATTTGCGAAGCAATTCAGGCTGCCTGCCTCCTCGCTGAAGAACAACGGAGGTTTTTTTGATTGCCTGCTACGTTTAATGGACTGAGTCGTGTCTGCCCCCCCCCCCCCCTCCTTTTTTCCCCAAATATAATTTGTTGGGTTTAAAAAAAAAAGAGAGCAAGCAGGAAGCCTTGCAGGTCCCTTGCCTTTGACGTGCATCAGAGCACAACATTAAAACAACATGAAACAAGTGTTGGGCGCATCTCAGAATATTAGATGTGGAATATGATTGGCAAAGACATTATTATATCCAGGCTGCCCTGTCGGTTCGGGATTAGTATGACGTCACTTTGATACTCTTCCACGGGGCGAAGGCAAAAAGAAGTACACAGGCTGCAAATAATACAACAAGCCGGCTCCCTGCCCTGCCAGCCGTGCGGGTTGGTGGTGTTACCCCTCTCTTGCCTATGCCTAAGTCTCCGTTTTACTGTTTTACCATTGTCAAGGCACAGGGAGGGGGATCTTGGCTTCCAGCTCCGAGCCGCGTGCCCGAGCCGACTGCTTAAGTGCAGTCATCTATAATTGAGCAAAAAAAAAGGGGCCATATGCGGAATTGTGTGTATGAAGGTGCGTCTGGAGCAGGTTAGCCTTTCATCGATCGGGGAGAAATATTGCCTTATGGTGGAAAAAAGAAGAAAAGACTGAGGTGCAGTGATGTCCTTCTCACAGTTTGGCTACCCTTACAGCAGCACTTCACAGGTAAGCTCGCGCCTCCGTCGCCTGCTGATAGCTGCTGTGCCTGCCCTGGGTGCGTGGTGCTGCTGACTCTGTGATGCTTTGGGTGTGCGCGTGATCACTGCGCCTTCCTGTGCTTGACCTGGCCGCGCGCGGGTACCCCCGGTGCCCTGAACCTGCTGCCTTCACCTCCCGGCTGCCCCGGACCCGGCAGTGAGCTCCCCCGTTAAACCTCTGTTTGCGGGTCAGTAGCTGAGTGGGCACTGCCGCGTTTAACTCTTTCTTGCCAGCTGCCTGTGAATGTTTCCCTTCCGCTGAGGTCTGCGTGTTCGTCCAAGTTTCTGAACTGCCCGGCACATGTTTCGATCTCACAGTCTCGCGCTGCGTTTCTTTGGAGCCCTGCGTTTTATTTTGCAGATTGTTTCCATTTTAAATTGAATTAACCCGGACAGCTGGCGCTCACACACTGTCGCAATGCATAATTCAGCACAGAGACATTCTACAGCAGGGCGCCTCGATAGGAAAGATTTCCCTCACAGGAGTAGGAACTAGGGGTCCTCGGGGGCTTCAAGGCTCAAAGACCTTTAGTGGCTGTGATTGCTGGGTCAAGGTTTGCAGATGAGGTGGGCTTTTTATGCGCTCCCATAATAAAAACCGGTCTGGCGACACTGCTGTTCCTCTTTAATTCTAACAAAATCGGAGTGTGATAACTCTTGCATCTCTTGGCAAGCAGGTGCAACCGGGAGCCAGGGACAACACCGTCTATTATAAGTCCAACTTAAAAAAATAAATGCATGTTTCAATTTATTGAGTCTCAAAAAAGTTTTTGGAACTTTAGTAGAGACGTCTTTGTTTCACAGTAGTTTGTTTGCCCCCGTGTCTGTTTTATTATGATGTACGCCGCAAAAGCCATGGCTAACATTTTTCATTATAGTTTTTTGTAGCTACCAACCCCAGCACAAGCTGCTGTGAGTCTGCCTCCAGGTCGCCTCCGGACGGGTCGTCGGGGTCCAGCCCGGCTGCCACGCTCTGCTGCTCGCCCTATGAGAACCGGCTCTTGGCCGGCGCCAGGACGGAGCTCAGCGCCGCCCTGGGCAGGTACAGCGCCCCGTACACGGCCGCCGCCAGCCAGGGATATGCCAACTACCTGCCCTATGGCTCCGAGGCGCCCACGCTGTACACGGCGCTGGTGAGTAATGCGTGCGTCTTACTCCCGGAGTGCGCTTCTTCGTGCCATGTGCGGGCTGAAAAGGGCGGGTTATATGAACACACACACCGGGCAATGGAAGTTAACTTACGCAGGAAGTGGAACTTGTTTCTGCGTCGGACAGGAAGTGGCATACTTATGTAGTCAATGTTATTATACAACAAGTATTTTTAGACTTGTATCTATTTGTACGTGTAGGCCCGTGAGTAGTGCTGAAAACTAGTGGTTTTGTAAAAAGGTACTTTGGGCAACAAATAACCCACAAGAACACACTTTGCTACACTAAATGAAAAGTTGCTCTGTCCCCATTCCGCACACTGTAAGAAGCGGGCCGGAGCAGGCTGTGTGTGGGGCTGCGTCAGCGCTGCTTTTTCTGGAAGTCTTGTCAGCGCGGATCTTAACTGCCGCAGCTTCTCTTGCAGACCCCTCAGTATGAGGTGAAAGACGGCGCCGGCACCCTGCACCCGGGCATTGCCCAGTCTGCTGCCTACTACTCTTACGACCACACCCTCGGCCACTACCAGTATGACAGGTGAGTCCTCCCGTGCCCTTTGACCCGTCAGCTCTCACAATGCGAGAGCGAGTACAGCGGCTGACACCCACTGTCCACTACAGGCCCAATGTTGTTTGTTCCTCCGAGGTGGCCTGAGGTCTGGCAATGTTCCTCTGAATGCAATTAACATGGGCTGAGCTATGAATGTACAGCAGGCGCAGTGGCACCAGCCCCGGGAGTTTAACGGGGGCGCGACGATCAAATTAAAGCTTATTTTAGGAATCAGTAAGGGCGGTGGGGGCGTGGGGGATGTTGGGGTGTCGTTGTCACTGGCATTGCCTCGTTCACCTAAATACTTCGGCAAAACTTTTTATGCCTAATTGGTGTGTTAACAACATACCAATTTATACAATTGTGTTATTCGAAAGGCAGCTACTTGGTATGAACGACCGATAACTACACAAACTACATTCGGCAGGAAGATAGTGTGCTGTAACTCTGTACAATCCATACTGTGCATTTTAATAACTTACTTCAAAGTAAAGGTACGAGGTTATTATTCCAGAAACCCAAAACACCATCTCCTATACCACATAATGCATGTGTTTCTGCATTTGTCAGATGCATGCACCAAACTAATATAGCTGATAATATATGTACACTTTACTTTTACGTGTGCACTTAGTGGATGGTAAATTACTCCTAAGTGAACTGGACTGTTCAATATCTGCGCGCTTAATTTATTCGAGTGCAGTTAACTGATGTGTGCATTTTGTGGTGGGTGCACTTAACTGACGTGTACACTTGTTTTATACTTTAATACATGAGTGCACTTAATCAATATGCGTGCATTTAAATTAAATGTGATGGCTAAACTAGTATGTGTGCACCTTTTTAAGTTGTCTTTTTTAATTAATGGAAGGTCACAGGTCATACGTATAATTTTGATGTTGTGGGGCTCTCCTTGCTAGTGGGCACCCCTTCAGTGGCAGGTGGTCTCATAATCCGTGCACTCATGTCCTTGGTAGGTACGGGGCGATGGATTTCAGCAGTTCTGCTAGACGTAAGAATGCCACGCGGGAGACCACCAGCACCCTGAAGACCTGGCTCTACGAGCACCGCAAGAATCCCTACCCCACCAAGGGCGAGAAGATCATGCTGGCCATCATCACCAAGATGACCCTCACCCAGGTCTCCACCTGGTTCGCCAACGCCCGGCGGCGGCTCAAGAAGGAGAACAAGATGACCTGGGCCCCGAAGAATAAAGCGGGGGATGAGAGGAAAGAGGGCTCGGGGGACGAGGAGGACTACTGCTCTGAAAATAAAGACGCGGGTAAGATAAATGGGGGACCGAGGAGCTGCTCAGTGCCACTTTTACACCACAGAGGCCTGGCGTGCACCAATCGGCACAGCCGAGGAGGTATGACACCGGTACTGGGAGTGAACTTTTACCGAGGAAGCACAACATGTGCTTCCGGGTGCAAGCGGCCATGGCGGCGTCAGGGCGTTTCACACCTTTCCTGCCGAAAAGGCCCAGACAGCTCCCTGGGGGACTCCTTTCAAACTATGGAAGTGCTCAGAGCCTGCAGCTTCAACTAAAGGCAGGCGTGGGGCATCTTAGTAGGCTTTCTTTCCTAAACCACGTGCTCACACTTTGCTAGTAAATACTGGTTTATTTATAATTGTATTTATGTAGCGCTTACTGCCCCTGACGAAGCGTTGAAGCGCTTTGTGCCGGGCTGCACGCTGCTCCGGAACCCAAGGTTAGCAGTTTGTCCAGTGTTATTTGTTATTGGTGACTGGATCTTTTGCGCTCAAGCAAAGCATTCCGTGCATTCTCGTCAGTTCCTTTGTAGAAATTAAGTGTCATCATTAGTGGAGAAAGGGGTGTATGTGAGTTCATGCAGATATTTGTTGGGGTTTAAAGCAAGAGGAGGCAAACACACCTGACTTAGAGATGTGGTGCTCAGAGAAAGGAGGCATGCAGAGATGAAAAAGAGGGTGATAATAATTTAAAAGGAAAATACATTAATAGAGATTAAGGGTGATTTAGAGAAGGTTGTGTTCGGAGAGAAGAGGCATGCAGAGGATGGAAAGGAAGGAGATAGTGATCTGAAATAAAAAAGGAGGTGAGACCATGAGAAGTTCGAAATAAAGATCAGTTTTTCATTCCGGATTTGAATTATTCATTTGTTTTAATGTTGTTATATCATTTTATTAGTATGTGTCACTAGAATATGCCCAATAAATTCATTAGGGCCCAATACATTGACCTGAAATGGCCCCTCTTTGTTTATACAGAGTCTGGACCCAAGGGACAAACTCACTGTGTCCATCCCCAAGGGGCTGACACTATGATGTGTGTGAGCTGCAAGAAACCCCTTAATCACTGACATGAATGTATAGCACAGAATTTGCATATCTGATCTGTACAGAACCATGCGCCCTGCCAGAGTTCTTTCTAACTGTGTGAAAGAAGCTGCAGCTAAAGAGTGCCTTTTTGTGTATATGTGCTTGTGTGTATGTCTGACTGTGACTCTTTGCGTGTCAGATCATGTGTTTATGCATATTAATCATTGTCTGCTTGTGTTTTTACACACTGCATTGTGTCCATATCTGTATGTCAGTATTTGAATATGCGTTTGTCAGTTTGTGTGCCTAATTGATGGAATGTGTGTGTGTGTGTCTGAGTGTGGGTGAGCATTTAAGTGCAATTGTTTTGTAGGGGGAGATGGGAGAGTTAATCTGGAGGACGTGTGGTTAAATAAATTCCCTTTCCAGTACTGGAGGTAGGTAGGTAAGGATATATCTTAAATACACAAAACACAGGTGAATCCACATCCCCAGTCTCTGCCTGCTTGTGAGGACAACTTTTGGTACTGATTTAAATCCAAGGCCCGTGGTTTACAAACTACTGAAAGAACAAAAGACAACCACCCACCACGGTAGCTAGAAACCACAAATCTAAAAACTAGCACTCTCAAAAGAGATCTCTATATAAATGCCTTATTTGACCCTGTTTATATTCCTGTGTTGTTTCTGTGCAGATTTCAAAGTCTGCAAAGACGAAAAGGAGCTGAGGCTAAGCGACCTGGAGGACTTTGATGAAGGAGAGGCAGAGAAAATCGAAAACGATCTTAAGAAGGCTCAGCAAGGCACACCTTCAAGCATGAACACAGAGGAAGGGCAGCCTGAAAAATATGAATGCAGCATGACACCTCCGTGCAGTTTCCAGGGAGTGGCTTGCAATAAAGTCACCCCAGCATCACCAAGAGGAGACTTCTTGGAGGGCCTGCTGGCCAAGCCATCTTCTTTAGCAGATACCTCGGCTCCGATGCAACTCTTTGATGCCACAGAGAAGCCCCGCATCTGGTCATTGGCTCACACGGCTGGGGCTAACGTCATAGTGAGCACCCCCAACCATGAACCCAAGGCAGTGAGCCCCGACTGCCTGCATGGAAGGGCAAAACCCCCAGTTTCTGAACAGTGCAGCGACGTCAGGCCTCATCCTAGTGGAAAGACCCAAGTCAGCCATGAAGGCCTATTAGAAGAACTGCCTCAGTCAACCAAGATTTTCAGAACAACTTCTTTCAACGTGCAGTCTTTGCAGCTAAGCTGTGCCCCCTACCCAGTACTGGGAGAGACCTGTCAGTATTCCTCCACAGCAGAAGGGAGCTGGACCTCCATGTTTCTGTGCAAGCTCATGGGAGAGAACAACTGTTGACTACTTCTGTTGAACGGAGGCCTTTTCCAGATAAAGCTATTTATTCCATTGTGTTGATTTATCCCCCTGCCCATGCACAGGCATAGCTATCTTCTTGTGCCACCCATCATCTATAGATGTTATGCCAACAACTCTGATCTTAGAAATATCTGCTAGGTCCAAGCAATACCACGGAATCTCTCAAAGCCTGTTGGGACTAGTCTGAGCAAAGCGAACAAGTAAGGCCGTGGAGCATAACTAGTGAAAATCAAGTTGTTGAAATGTGTCTATATATGGAAAATATTTTTCTCAGAGACACAATCAATGCATTTTGTGGATTGCAAACACAATCACCCATTAGTGTTGCCTGCATGCAGGCTGAATGGGAATACATTGTGACTTTGGGGTCATGGAGCCTAGTAAAACTGTGTTTAGTTCAGAAGAGAGTGACTAAAAACGGGTTTTAAGTCTGCGCTAAAGCAATGTCATAGGCAGGCTCTTTTTATTGGCTGCTCATTAACCTGCCTAATCTCAATATGGACTTTTTTCTTGAAATATGTGTAATTGGCAAGTTTCTTTTTTAGAGAATTGTGCTTTGAAATGTTGTGATTCTTATTATATTTCTCTTGTCCATAGCATAAACTGTTTTCCTACCTGTGCCCTGGAACAATATATATGTACTGTGTACACAGACAAACGAACAGCTTCCCATCTGTCAGCAGTCAGTCAGCACTAGTGCCCTGCTCCAGTAAATGGTGGTAAACTGGGAACTTCCTGGTGTCCGTTGATCACTAGAATGGTGTTCCTAATCATGAGAAATGTAGCAGCCTGCCAGAATATCAAATAAATTAATATTTAATCCTAAATGCTTTTGAATTTATCATTCATGTTTTACTTCTATGTTTGTTGGCATTCACACAGAGCGATGCATCAATAATCGTTTCTTGGAGAACTCCATAAACATCACACAGATGAATGTATGATTTTTAATTGGTTTCCCAAAGGTTTTTTTTTATTGTTTCATCCTACTTTCTAAAATCTAGTTCCTGACTTCTCTGCTGATCAGCATTCTACTCTGCTCTTCTTACAGTTGTGTTCTCTGCTAGGACTGAAATCCTCAAAATGGAGGCGCTCATACTTAATGCTCCTGGTTTTATGGTATTTTTTTTTTTTTTTTTTTTAAACATTTCCATTTGTTCATATTCATTTTTGGGATATCTTATTGATATTTATCCATATTTATTTTGTGTTTTGAGGATAAAAGAAGTCATAAAATGGTATATTTCCACATTTATTTAACTCTTAGATGTGCATTCGTATGTGGATGCCTGTCGCGTTTTAGCTTGTTAAGCAGCTACATATAACAAAACACTAAACCCACAGGTACATATTAGCGTTATACTACAAATATATGTTCACATGTGCCTGTATGTAAGGAAATCTCATCCTGTTTTTTAAATCCCCATGCTGTCTCTCTTCTCAGCTTTTGCCTGGAGTTCATGAAAGACCGCATGGAGATTCTCTCACAAGAACCACAATTTTCAGTATTTTTCCACTTTTAAAAATAAAAATAGGCATGAAACAAATTTATTCGGTCTGTATTTACCTGTAAAAATCAGTAAAAAGGGAAAACTGGGAGCCTTACTCATACTATAGGCAGTGCTTTTCAAGGTGTCCTCCACTAGGCACCAGTCTAACACTGCACCTGTACAGTGCTGTCCACCATCTTATCCAGGATCGGTCCCGCATACAACCTGTACCACAGCTGTCTGTTATTAGCAGAGCCCCAAGGCCAGGAATAAAAGGCACAAAGATGAGGCTAAAATCCCTTCGCCTTAAAGATCCACACACCCATTACCCGTGTGGTTTTATGCAAACCAATGCCACAAGACTTGTCTCCTTTAAGTGCCATAAATGTACTTTAGTTCATAATAGGAATAACCCGCTTTCCTTAAGTTTTTTAGCTTTTGCTTCTCTTCTGTTCCCGAATATAGCATTGTATAAATACCAACAACCTCCCCCAGAAATGTATTATTACGTATGATTATTATTAGCATTAATGATATTAGCTACATATTATAGAAAAAGTTAAAGAAATTATACGGGGTGTCAATATTGACATTACTGTATATTTCAGATGTGATTATTTTACAATCATACAGAATTCAGCCAATTGAATGTTCTGATTGCTTTAAATATTTGAATTGTTGTTGATAGACCCAGGAGGCTAGAGAGTGAACTAGATTTCAGACTGTGGAGATAAGAATTCAAACTCGAGGAATGCAAAGAAAGAATTTCAAATCAACGTTGAGACCTGTGGAGTGCTCCTCGAAAACACACTAAAAAACTACCTCTGTGGTCGATGCTACTTTATCCGCAGTTTGTGAGTTTCTTTTAGCATCCTTTGTAGAATAATGAGATTGTATCAGCCAATCAGAGGGCTTAGAATGTAGCCACTGACTAATGTAATTTGTCTGAATTTCATGTCCAGACAAATTGTGGAATGGGTCATGAATCCGATGGTGACAGTACTGTGTGGGCGTTTGATGTTTTTGAATTTGGATTATAGCTCAGATGCTGTTGGGATCTGGCAGCTGTCAATTGCCCTTCCCCCTCAGCATGCAGCCTTCCCTTTTGCCACTTTCCCTTTTTACCCTGAGCTTAAGGCAGCAACGCTTAATTATTTGATTTATAATTAAATTTGTGACGCTGAAGGAAATCGTTCTCCTAATCTCCCAGCATTTTTTTTTGTATATTCGATAAAGGTGTTCTTACTGATGTAATCCATGCAGACGAATCCCCTTTCAATCTCCAGGATGTTAAATGCCACAGCATTGGGAGTAGTTCTAAAATCCATGCACGTAGCATAATAAAGGATGAAATAGACGCAAGATAAGTAGAGCAATCACTGCAGAGTCTGTCTGCGCTGGCACAGTCTCTGGTGGATTGTTAATTTAATTATTCATTTGTTTTGTCCTCTGCTGCCAGGTTGCCAATAGCTACATCTCATCACTACTTGTTAGGTGGTCATTCTTAAGCAGAGACTCAAAACCGGTGACTGGTAATCCCTGTCAGTTTCCCGTATTATTAGGATCCATGTAGGGTACAGAGGCTGGTTGGTGGGGCCTCGTCCTCTCCTGAATGGGAGTGAAGTCAATGATGGTCTCTGAAGTGATTGCCCACGGGCAAGTATCTTTTTAAGCAAAGAGTTTTTCTTGCAAAAGTTCTAGCTCCGCAAATCCCTTAGTTGGAAGGTCTTGAATTTCCTGATTTGCTTGTCCTGTGCTTTGAATGTATTGTGTCGTTCTTTGTTGGTATTTGGTGCTTTCCATACCACTCATGGGGCCTCATGTGTTTTCTGGGTGGTCTGCTGCATTATTTATATAGCACTTCTTACCCCTGGCAAGGGCGTGAAGCTCCCAAATGTATATTGGATTCCAGGGTGCCCCTTAGAGTGCATGGTTGCAAGGTTGTTGTTTGTGCTTACACCATTATTGAACATGTTGCATGAAGTGTGTGAACTGCGAACAAAGCTGTGGAAGCAAAGTGCATCGAATATCACTATGCATAAGCATGAGGCTTAGCAGAGTGTGTGAAAACAGGCTCCCTGGTGCATGCAGGTACTGTCTAGTTTTGGAATGGACAGTGTCAAATGTAGGACCTGTCCTTAAAATACATCTGGTCGGTTCACTAAGGTGTATGGAGTAGTGAAACTTGATGGGCACCCCCTGCAAAGTACATGCAGAGGGCCCCTAAGCTCCGGGCCCAGTCTGAAGCTCTCCGGCCAGGGGTCTGCCAGTGCCAAAAGGGCCCCCCCGGAGGTCTAGGGCCACCCCGCACAGCAAGGGCTGCAGGGGCTTTTGTTATGCCACTGGTATTGAGCCAACATAGTAGCATCAAAAGACCCAACTCATTGGAGGCAATGTTAAAGTACCAATCAATCAATCATTTGTAGAGTGCACTACTTACCTGTGAGGGTCTCAAGGCGCTGGCGGAGGGACGGGGGTGCTGCTACTGCTCGAACAGCCAGGTCTTGAGGAGTCTCCTGAAGGCCAGCAGGTCTTGGGTCTTTCATCGGCGGATGGGGAGGGTGTTCCACGTTTTTGCGGCGAGGTGGGAGAATGATCTACCGCCAGCGGTTGCTCGACGGATGCGTGGGACGGTGGCGAGGGCGAGGTCAGCGGAGCGAAGCTGGCGGGTCGGGTGTAGAAGGTGAGTCGTTCGTTGAGGTACGCTGGTCCGGTGTTGTGGAGTGCTTTGTGAGCGTGGGTGAGGAGCTTGAAGGTGATCCTCTTGTTGACGGGGAGCCAGTGCAGGTCTTTCAGGTGGGCTGTGATGTGGCTGTGGCGGGGGATGTCGAGGATGAGGTGTGCAGAGGCGTTCTGTATGCGTTGTAGTCGTTTCTGGAGTTTGGCTGAGGTTCCTGCGTAGAGAGCGTTGTCGTAGTCCAGTCTGCTGCTGACGACCAAGGATATAATATATGTAATCTACCAAGAAGAAATAGAGTATTTCACTGGTGATACACTTGATGGGTTTGCCCTGATGATTCTTCAACACGTAGGCAATGGAGGAAAATACAGTTACATATGGTTCGTAATGGCATTTTTTTAAAATTTTGATGTATAACGGTGTTTGGTTGTTTCAATTGTTGTTTTTCAATAACCAGTAGCACCTTCCTGCTTTGATTTACAGATCATTCGTCCTAAAATGTCCAAACACTCACATGTCACAAGTAGACCCAAAAGAAGACATTTGATAACTGGCTGTCTAGAATTGACCCCACATGAGACTTTGTGGCAAACGTGATAGCCTTCCTGACTTATTCCTGGGGTGAATCATGTTTAGTAGACGTTTGTGTGTGAGTGTTGTGTGCAACTGTATGTGGGTGTATGTGCATCTACGTGTCTATCTGCCGGTTTGGGCCCAACTATACATGTGTTTGTATGTTAGATGTGTGCACCTATAGCAACGTGTGTTTGCATTCCAGCCAACATGATTATGCTTGTGTGTAAGATAATGCAAATAATCCTGGCAACACATTTTCACCTTTGTTAAACAGGTCTAGGAATAAGGCATTATAGAATAAGTGAAGCTATCAGTGAAATTTGGAAAAGTACAATAATCTAACAGCCTTCTTTCAACATTTGTTAATGAAAAATTGTATTTGTGAGAAGGGTCTGTGGTTGAAAAAAGTGACTTGATGTAATGTCTACAACACCACAGAAAGACAACTGTCACAAAGACATGTCTTGAAAGGCGCACCTTTAACCTGACATGTAGCGTGTTGTTATATCCCATGCTGCTAAAATGAGCCACATAAAGATAAATGTGCTCCTTTTCGAATGTTGTGCAAGAATATCTTCTAGAAAAATACCTACCTTGAAAAAAGTTGTATTGAAAACCAAAAGCATTTTATGGATCTGTTACGCCAACAGTTCACAGAATGTAGGCCAACTTTGTTCCTCTCCCACAAGATGTTCTAATAACACTTGAAACCTCGAGCACTAAAATGCATAAGTTGGATTCGATCATGCATACATTAGTTAAAATCAAAAGTTGAGTCTCCCTCAGTGTTTACAATAAGCATTGCTTCTCCTTTCATATGCTGATTAGAGCGGGGGAGGGTGGTGCATCCTCATTTAGGATACAGTCTGTTGTTAATTGAATCTGCGAGAGTCCCTGATCAGAAAATTCTAAATAGAAAAGGGGTATTCCATTAATAATTACTATTACTAATTAACACTGAGATACACTGGCATTCATTTTTTAAGAAACGCCATGTTCTAAATCATTTTCAGTTTCAATTTCATGCAGATGTCTGCTCTGTCAGCTCTGGTGCCTAATCTTGCATTCTGCTGGGGTCAGTTTGGTGTTGCTAAAGCTGGCCTAAAAGACTAGGTTCAGCCGACTCTAAAGTAAGCTGACAGTTTACTGGAATCAACCTGGCCTGAGAAGAGATGTATTGCATTAAGATGCTACACAATGGTGCATTTTGCTGCAGGGTGTCACCCATAGCCACCAAGAGGGCTGCAAACTTAGACCTAAGACCAAAGTGGGAATAAAGAGCGTTGGTCTTACATGCGTGCCAACATTCTGTGACTAGCAAGAGATAGGGCTTTTCAGTTTCAAAAGTACTAGAGAAGCAGAAACACTAACTTAATGAAGAGACGTAATAGAATTATATAATGAAATGTGAGATGTGTTATGCGTTGCATAACTGCCGAGTGGCCCCGTGCAAAATGAGGCGCTTTCCACCATTTCTCTTTCTTTTGCCAAGAGCATTTTACATTCTGCGACTTGTTTTGCCATTAAAATTGTAAGAAGAGGTTCAAACGTTACAGCATGCAAAGCGCTGTTATCTAAAAACTAACCTGCTGATGGTGCCATTTTCAAATGTCATGAGGCACATTGGTAGCTATGAGTTTGAAGGAAGCTGAGCAGACGCCCAAGACAGGTAGGAGAAATAACATTCTGTACTCCAATCCAATCCAAGTCAGCTTTATTCGACATGATTAGTCATAAAAGCACATACAAATCCATAAATAGGTAAAAAGACAATTACATACAGCACCAACTTGGATTTAAAAGAAATCAGATAAAATTAAGAATAAGCAGATACATCTTAAAAATGTTTAAAAGTAACATTTTAAAACCCATATAGAAAATCTTCTATTAAAAACTATTTTTGATTAAAAACAATACAAATTACAGTGTTCTGGAGGCAATTAATTAAGGCAGGCAATTGAGCGAACCCCTTATCTACGTCACTTGTACATAGTTTTCTGATTTTGGTTCTTGAAGACGCTAACTGCATTAGGCAATTACATAGTGCAGGTCCACAAGCGCACCCATTAACTACGTCACTTGGCCATGATTTTGTGAATTTAGTTCTGTACTCATCTCCTATATGGCTCAGAAAGGCTTGAGAACAGCAGCGCTATACTGATTGGCCCAGTTATGAAGGACATTTAACACATAGACTGGTTACCCCGAGCCAAGGAAGTAGCCTGAAAAGCAAAATATCCTCACTTTGAACCATAGAGGATAGAGCACTGTATGGGTGAGTGAAAATCAGCTCTTTCTGGGTAGATTCATAACAACTGTTCCCAAAAATAAAGTTTCCTTCCTTATTTATTCACTTTTTTCCCTTTCATGCAGCTTTCCTTCTTTCTCTTCTTCTTTCAATCCTACAAACTGCCTTTCCATTCTGTTTTCTTTCGTACAATCTTTCATTCCTTCTCTGCATTCTTCTTTCCTTCTGTCTTCATCACTCTCATTCCATCTGCCTCTCAGTTAATTTTTTTCTTTGCAACTGTGGTCATTTCTCATAATCTCTTTAACCTTGGTTTGATTCCTTGCCACCCCTTGACCGTCAACCCAAATCTGTGCTATGTTGTCTTTATTTCAGTATTATTCATTAGGTCCTATTTATGTCTGGCGACCTTCAAGTCCCAGATCAAAGGTAAATAGGGCCATCAAAAAACAATTTAATTTATCTATTAGAACTCCTACTGAAGCTGGTTTAGTGGGGCTTCCCTAGACCCTTGTTTTGAGCCATCCAGACACATTCCTTGTGAACATTTACTTCTCCCAACTCCAGTTTCTTGTATTGCATGTGGCAGCCTGCTGGGCAAAGAGTAAGAAGGCAAATGCCCTTTTTAAGCTTTGTACAGAATAATTCCCAAATCTTTCTTCCAAATGCTCCATGGGCACAAGCAGAAGTGGGGCTCAGGTGTGGCAGAGATTGGCAGTCACAATGCCCTCACTGCCTTTTCATCTCACTTGCTCACACAGAAGTTTCTAGTTCCATTTTCCAGAGATGTTTCTTAAGTAAACCACTGACTCCCTGCTCTGAGCATTGTTTTTGCGCAGCAGGAGGGACAGTGAATTGCTAAAGCCTGCTCAGTCCTTGTGGAAAGCCCTAAGAGTGGCCTCTAAAATTGGTAGGGGGTAGGGATGCTGAAAAACAGCCGCGGCCAGCATTAATCACGGGTGGGGGGGCAGGGGGGTCATGCGGGGAGGGACGCGCGGGGAGGGGGGGTGGGTGTAAATTTAATAATTGTAAAAAAAACGTACCTGTCCGCCGGCCGGGTCCCACGTTTTCTTTACAGCTCTGGCTCCTGCTCTCCTCTCCTGCCTCCAGCAGGAACCGGAAGCAGACAGCCTCCCTCCCCTCCCCTAAGCCAATCACAATGCTGCAATGGCAGCGTTGTGATTGGTGGGGACGCCTTCCAGCCAGGCGCCTATGGGGAGGCCATTTTCTCCATGTAGGCTGCATTGCAGCCTGCATGGAGAAGGGCAGAGTGCGCATGACTGGTTTGGGTGGCCCCAGAGGGCCGACCAAACCAGTCATGCTCACTCAGGAGTGGGCATACCTCTCCTCCTCTCCCCTGCTCGTAGAGCAGCCCCGCCCGCAACTAAACACTTCTGCTTTCTCGCAGTGCGAGAAGCAGAAACATAAAATGGCAGTTTTGCCATTTTATGTTTCTGCTTCTCGCACTGCGAGAAAGCAGTGGGACGACGCTCCTCCACCCTAGTGGAGGAGCCGCCCCTGGCCTACATGGAGAAAATGGCCTCCCCATAGGCGCCTGGCTGGATGGCGTTCCCACCAATCGCAACGCTGCCATTGCAGGTTTGTGATTGGCTTAGGGGAGGGGAGGGAGGCTGCCTGTTTCCTGTTCCTGCCGAATGCAGGAGAGGAGAGCAGGAGCTGGAGCTGTAAAGAAATTACATTTACACACACACACCCTCCCTGCGCAAGCCCTGCCCCCCCCCTAGATTACTGCCGTCCGTGACTGATGTACCTGCATTGCAGCCTGCATGGACAAAGGGCAGAGTGCGCATGACTGGTTTGGGTGGCCCCAGAGGGCTGACCAAACCAGTCATGCTCACTCAGTAGTGGGCACACCACTCCTCTCCTGCCCAGCCCTGCTCGTAGAGCAGCCCCACCCACCCGCAACCAAACACTTCTGCTTTCTCACAGTGCGAGAAGCAGAAACATAAAATGGTAATTTTACCATTTTATGTTTCTGCTTCTTGCACTGTGGGAAAGCAGTGGGGCAACACTCCTCCGCCCTAGTGGAGAAGGCGCCCCTGCTGAAAAAGTGGGAACATTGATGGAGTTGGCAAGAATTTACTATTCTATCTCCAGTCCACCCATATTTGGGGAAAATGCACCCTTCCCCAAAATTGGCCAGGAACCTTAGTTACTATTCTAACCCCAGTCCATGAATATTTGGAGAAAAGTTAAAAACCCTCTATATCTTTATGAATAAGTTAGGCATATTGTAATTTAGCATTGCTAGCAGACTTAGCCTTGAGAACACAATTGAAAGGCAAAAAACTTGGAATACCATTCAATGTTGTTCTCCAGTGTTTTCTAAGAGTCCAACCTAGTCATAACATACGTATGCATCCTGAGGCAGGTGCATGCATGCAACGTGGGAGCACACCTACTGCATCCCTTCACAGAAGGGGAGAGCCACCTTCCGTCTACCCTTGATGTATCGCGCCCATCCACCGCCAGCATCTGTCCTGTGTCTTCCAACATATCAATGCCTGTTATTCGTCATGGCCTGCAGAGTTTTCAACAACTGTCGTCCTATAAGGGTTCTGCTATTAAATAACGTTTTCAGTCCATGTTATTAAGATGTCAGCATTGTGCTTGCTTCTCTTGCACTTTACATCCGCTTTTTTCTTAGATAAAGTATATCTCAATTACTCCCTGCATTCAGGTGAATTTTCCTGAGAAAGGCATCTCTCTTGTTCTTATACCCACATTTTGATACTTTTATTGATGTTTTGCACTCTTTCTCCACAAATATCTCCCATTTTGTAGCAAGACTCTGCAGAAACAATCTCCTTTATGGATGCTTCTGCATTTTGGAAGGCATAATGCATGACCTGGGTGCTCTTGTGTGTGCATATTACACTTTACAACAAAGTGGTATGCCTCTTTGACCATTGATTTAATTACGTGAAACGCTTTTGGCAATGATCGCTTCTTTTGTCTGAACGTCAAACACGTCACGATAAATCTGGAGGTGGCAACATTTGTGTACACCAGGCCCAGCTGTCTCTCACTCACTCACATCCTCCCTTGAAGCCTGGCAGCTCTAGCCTGCACTCTGCATCTAACAGGCACCCACTGGCCTGGAGTGGCGAGCTGTGGCCCAGTTAGTGGGTCACCATAGTTTTATAAAAAGAGCAACGCTGTCCCCAATTAGGCGAAAATGAAAGAAAACAACAGCGCTGCATTGTTTCAGTTTAATTAAAATTGTCGTCAAACGCTTTCTGTTCAGACTACGGAACCAAACGTTAATGAGGCAACAATGAGTTATTGTTCACGTATTTTTTTGCTAAATCAAAGCACTACTTTAAATGAATGTGGTAATTACAAATAGATCTATAATAGGGGCTGGTGGAGGCATCTAGGCCTTTCTGGAGTTACAAGCAGGAAACTGTAGCTTGAGTTGTCCTTTTAGAAAGGATCATAAGGTCAACTAACCTATACCTAATGCCTCTGGAATTATGCGGCAGGGGAGCACCAAATGATCTGCCAGTGTTTAGCAAGAAGGGGCAAATTATGCAGCACTATGCTGCACATTTTTTTTGCAGTACTCATTATTTTATAATTTTTTAAATATGGGAATAATGTCTGGGCAAAGATTTCACCTCATTATTACCAGTTTAACAACCAAATACAGAAATAAGCAACTGAAAGCTGAAGAGTTAACCTATGCCTTCTACTGTTGGGCGAACATATGTTGCCACATTTTTAGTAACTTTGTATCCGTTTGAGCTAGAAACATTTTTTATTGTTAAAATCTGCAAATTATGCAGCACATGATGGATTATGTGGCAAACCCATAAATATTCAAAAAAGCTGCAGCCGAAGAATTGCATAAATCCAGTGTCCCTGTCTATATGGAATCCTGCAGTCCAGTGCTTGTGAAAGGTGGGTGGGAGTGGGATTAGAGCACTGCAGATGCCCACCAGACTGTCATGTGGCTAGCACTGCCTTGGCACTACCTGCCTTTCAGAGACACCAGTTTGTAGGGGAAATCTACCGATTTCCCAACAGGCCATTTTGCCTCCCATCCACCCCCAAGTTCAGCGCGGTCAGCTTTCACTGTGTATCATCTGTGGTTTCAACAGCCAGATCAATTCTGCTTCAATAAATCATCCCCCTCCGAGAAATCGATGTGAAATATCGATCTGTTCACGTTTAGCAAAGGCTAAAAACACTATGTGGATCCCTTGTTCTACTGATTTTGTGACCGAAGATGCTTTAAACAGCGAGCATTTTTTTTGTGCAGAATAGGTTCCCAAGGGCTGAGCAGTAGATATACCATTTAAAAAAACAGCCATCTTGTACCATGAATAATTCAGGTTCAATTAATTGAGGGCTGGGAAGTGGTGCTTGAAATGTGACTTTGTTTGTGGTCGTGTCTTTTTAAATACTAGGCCAGAAAAGCCTGCAACTGTTTGGTTTATTTTGAGTTTGATGAACCATGTATTATTTCCTTCCCTTACAGCCCAGTGTAGACCAACAGCATTTTCATCCAGGTGAATTTCATCTCTCTAAGAATATGAAACGGGATACACACTTAAGCAACTGCTAACCTTCCACGAACAGGGAAAAAACACTAACCAACAGGGGCGTAGGTTCAAGTGGTGTAGCAGGTTATTGCTGTATTTCAGGGTTCAAGCAGCGACCAGAGGTGTGGGGGGGGGGGGCAATTCCTTCCTCGCACTAGAGCCCATGACACACTGGCTACGCCACTGGTATCCAACAAGAACACAAGGGTGGCAGTGCTGCTTGGGACCTTTAGCAGAAATCCGGTTTCATCTTAAAGTATATTTGGGTGGTCTTTTCACCAAAGAATGAGGTCACTACGCCCTAAACGGCTCCTTGTCTTCTGGAATACCATGTTCTGGTCCTCAGCTTCCCTTAAATAATTAATTGGGTTCAGGTGCGTTGGTCCAATTGTAGCACACTAAAAAGACTACGCCTCCCAGAATGCACAAGGTCGTTCATGGAGCACTGGAAAACCGGACTATCCCATAACATGGACTTATTCGGTAATATTATCATTAGGATGGTTTTCATTAATGTTTTGTGTTACCGCCAGGACACGCGTGGAAAGAAACGGCCGCGCGCCTCTTGGAACCCTATTCACACTAGCGCCATCTTTTAATGCCCCAGCTCATTGAAGTACGCTGCGCTCGTGATCGGCTTCTATGAGGAAGACTTAAAATGACGTACCGTGAACTTTTGCCATCTGGCTCAGAGAATTCAGGCAATGTTGTAGTGAAAATTAATATTTTATCTCTTCAACATGACAGGATTTTTTTTTATAAATTACATTTTAAGCTAGACTCTTCTTGAAAGTTAAACTAAAACAACACTCGTAAACGTACTTCTTAATGATACACAAGCCTGCAAATAGACTGGTTACGAGCTGGTGCATTCAGACAAACAAGAACAGGGGCAGAACATGGACTGTTCCGGCCCATTCCATTCTGGGAGTTTAACGAATAACCGAGGCAGGCAGTTGGCGGGAAGCATCAGCAGTGATGTTCCACTTTCTTGCTGCCGCTTAGGAAGCAGGAACAGCACAGTCTGCTGTACTGACCTGCAGCTTAGGGACGGGAAATTAAGCTGCCAAAAGATAAACATTATTTCAAGTCGGATTTGAAGGATTAGCGCTTGTAAAAAAGAGTATTAGGCCCATTCCGTGGCTTCTTGCAAGTAGTAGCTCGCGCCCCTCCCTTCTGTTGTCTTTATCACCAGCCGTCTTGCCTGTTCAGCCGTCTTGCCTGTTTTTAACTCTCTCTCTTCCTTCCGCCTTTCTGTCACTCTCACTCTCCAACTCTCTCATTACCCATTCATTCTCTTTCTACATCTCTCTACCTCTCTCCACCTCCTTCACGCACTCTTCTTTTTACACCTAGCCGCCTTCCTCCATCTCGCCTCACCTTCCATTCACCCTTTCGCCATGATTCTCGCCCACCTAACTTCGAGCTCCTTTGTCGTCCTTACATTCTCTTCACCCCATTCTCTTTCTCAGCTTCCCTTTCACCTACCTTTCATCTTTTCTCTCCCCTCCCTCTCTCTCAGAGCTCTGCATCTCTCCAGCGCTTCTGTTTCTCCCATTCCCTCTTTACCGCTTTGCTCCATTCACTCGCTCCCTTCTCTCCTCTCCCCCTCTCCTCCTCTGTCCCATTCTCTCCTCTATAGCCGGTCCTCCCTGTCATCCTCCCTCTGTTTCCATCTCTCGCCCTTAACCTCTCTTTCACCTTCCCCACGGCTGCAAACCCTACTCTTTTCGTCTATCTTACATCCACGTCCTGCAATGGACTGTCATGCAGAGGGATGTAGCACAGAAGACAGCCGCCATACATTTTTTTATATATATTTGCACGAGAACTCTGCATAACACATTTGCCTTGAACACGTAGTTTTGGCATTTCCAAATAAAAAATTCCAGTTCTTGGAAATAATTTACACATCAGATTAAAAGGGATGGATAGAAGGGACATGTATAGGCGTGCTGTGAATACACATTTTAGTCTTCTGAGTTAAACACTTATAGGAAACCTAGGATTGCCAAAAGAGCAAACTCATGAACGTACAGATAGCTCGGTGAGTAAAGCACACTCCAAAGCGAACTCTTCATTAAAGACTCAAAGTTTGCAATATTTGGGTGTGATTAACAAATGCAACTTTGCATGTTTAGATCTACTCATGGGTAGAGCGACTCCTAAATCTAGGTGCAAATCTCTAATTTTTTCTCTTCACCGATTCTGTGTGAAAATTCACACTTGGAGGTAAACGTAAGAATATACAGCCCTTCAGATGAGCTGTAGGAGTCCGACGACTGAATGTATGAGTGTAAAGTTACTTTACACCTCTTTGTGGCGATCTTCCCCACTGGGGTAGAAATATCCCTATAGGGAAATATCTCCTAAAATTAACTTTGTTATTTTGTGAATTAATGTAAGTGTATTGTTTTTTAAATATTATTTAATACATTTAGTACAGGTTAGATTGTAATTATTTTAACAATGTTTAGCTTTTTTTTTAAAACTAAGTTAAAAATGTAATGTAATTTTTTTCAAATTTGGTTGAATTATTAAACTAAACATAGTAACATTTGCTGTTAATTATACTTATTTTTTCAGGTAAGAATTGGGTATCTTTTAACTTTAGAATTAATTTAATCTTTTTGACATTCTTTCCTACCATATGCTAGTGTTAAAGCTTGCCTCCATTGTTTTCTATGGAAGTGCGTTGTAGTACCAGTGATTGACCATGAGTGGTGCTGGATTTACTACAAGCTGGGGTGGAGTACATTCGAACCTATTTTGTCACTAGTAGGGCTGAAGTAGAATTAGTAATGTATTTTGAGAATTGCAGTTGTCTTACTCTTATGGGGATATGTGTTTTGGAAAAGCACGTCACTCCCTAAACCCCTCCTTGCATATCCCAAAACCCTCCCATTTAGTAACATGTATTCCCCATATTCCCACCAACCCCCCCTTACGCCCCATATTTACTGCTAAAAATACACCTATGTGTGCTGAGATCTCCCCCGTGGAGGTATAACACATAGGACAGGCGGAGATGAAGATTTCGAGCCATGGGTTTGTAACCTGCATTTTAGAGTACTCCAATAAGTACTATTGTCCTACTACTTCAAATACTCCAAAAATTCCTTTTGAGAACTGGGCCATTGACTCGGTATAGGATAAGTCCACCCACCACTTGGCGAACCCGGAAGTGTTCTGCTTCATGTAGATCATGGTTTTGCCCCCTAGTGACAGCCCCAGGTGTAAGTCCACGTGGCCATTCAGTGGAAATGGTACAACGTTCCACACAGCTGGAAGCTGTACACCCACCACTTGGTGAACCCAAAGTGTTCTGCTTCATGTGGGTCATGGCTCAGCCTCCTAGTGACAGCCCCAGGTGTACGTCCACGTGACCATCCAGTGGAAATGGTACAGCCTTCCACACAGCTGGAAGCTGTACACCCACCACTTGGTGAACCCGGAAGTGTTGTGCTTCATGTAGGTCATGGTTCTGCCCCCCTAGTGACAGCCCCAGGTGTAAGTCCGCGTGGCCATTCAGTGGAAATGGTACAGAGTTCCACACAGCTGGAAGCTATACACCCACCACTTGACGAACCCGGAAGTGTTCTGCTTCATGTAGGTCATGGTTCTGCCCCCCTAGTGACAGCCCCAGGTGTAAGTCCACGTGGCCATTCAGTGGAAATTGTACAGCGTTCAACACAGCTGGAAGCTGTACACCCACCACTTGGTGAACCCGGACGTGTTCTGCTTCATGTAGGTCATGGTTCTGCCCCCTAGTGACAGCCCCAGGTGTAAGTCCACGTGGCCATTCAGTGGAAATGGTACAGCGTTCCACACAGCTGGAAGCTATACACCCACCACTTGACGAACCCGGAAGTGTTGTGCTTCATGTAGGTCATGGTTCTGCCCCACAGTGACAGCCCCCAGGTATACGTCCCTGTGGCCATCCAGTGGAAATGGTACAGTGCTCCACGCAGCAGGATGCTTTACACCCACTCAGAGCCCACCACCAGCACACAGAGATACCACCACAGACCTCCGGTCCACAGACCCTCCGACATCTGCTCCCCACTTCAGCCACGTTTGTATTAAAAACGACGAAATATGATTTTCTTCCCTCCAGGAAGATGATTATTTTCTGAAGACAATGATTAAAACACACTTAAGCAGGTTGTTGAGAATTGTTTAAGGCGCGCACTGAACGGGGAGGACCCGCTGAGAGTCTTAAGAGAGTGCCTGCCCCTCCACCTCGCCTGGCATTAAAGGTCAACCGACCGCCCGCCAGATTATCCACCCAGCTCAGAACCCCCCGCAATCTGCCAGACGGCCAAGATATGGATCGCAAATCTCCCAAAATATAATCTTTCTGAATCATATTCCGAATACTGTTTTGATTAAAAAATCAGAGCCGGGATTGATGCGGCACTAATATGAGAAGGAATGAGTTCAGAGCGCCTTAATATTTAATATAGATCAGAAGAAATAAACAGCATGCGACCTGATGCAAAATAGCAAGGTCTGAATGGAGTATCAACACAAAAGGAAAGATATAGAAATACATATTTTGAGGGTCAGCTTCGTTAGAGATAACCGCTTTAACTGAGTAATTTCCTTCTGAGTTCCCTACAACGTGCATTGCATGTGAATTTTCACCATCAAACGTGCATATTAAAGGTAAATGCAAACAGAGCAATGGCTCAGCGAGTTAAACTCCCGCTGCTGCCACCAGAGCCTAACCTTTTTGACATCCATTCTGGGCCAACTCAGCCGTTCGTCCTTCCGAGGTCAATTTACTGACCAACCTCCTATTTACAGCTCACGCAAAAACGACGGAACCAAGCTTCATAGAAAAACTGTTATTAATTTTCGAAAGCGTGGCCAATCAGTAACGAAATAATTTTTGCAATAGGGACATCTGTACATAAAGCTTCAATATTACACATAATCGATGTCCTTAGTATTGGATAAAACACAGACGCGGCTTTCGCCAGTTGCAGTATGGATTTTCCCATAAATTTGTATTTTTTTCTTCTCATTCTTAGTACAAATTACTGCATCTGATAGCAAGCGCCTAATTATGAACGCTGCACTTTCTAGACAGTTTCTTACGGATATTTAGTGCTGCGTCTTGAAGCACACGGCTGCCGCGCTGGGGAATTGTCTTGATTTACGCTGGGACCTGGAAATGAAATCACCTTCCTCCACGTGAAAAAAGCCGACTTTCCGTTTCCGGCCTTAAATATGAAACGGATGAAAATAACTTCGGGGACTCAAGTTTTGAATCTGTGTATTGTGCGGGCGCGTACATTTTAAGTGTGACGTGACTGGTCCTTTTTCAACTTACAGAGGGGATTTATGCCCGGCTAGATGCGCACAATTTGTTATCGTTTCTCCGAAATGTTTTTCGCAATCACGTGCCTCGGGGTGACGAGTGAAGCCGGGCACCTTGCCCGGACCAGGAATGCTGACTTGTACGAAGTGCACTCGGTGCTGCATCCTACAAAGGTCCTTAAATAGTCCAATAAGAAAAAGTCGCCAGGTTAAAAGGTGTCATGTTTTGGTTCTTAAACGAATCACATCTTAGGACAAAAGTATGACCAGAAAAAGTTTAGCAATTCCGTCAAAGTCGAAGAAAATTACGAGTCTTACCTGCACGGCCGCTGTATGAACGAGTTTTTACAAATATTGCTGAATTATTTATAATCTGTTACAATGGCACTCTGGACTTTGCGTTCGTAATGCCATGGTTACAGTTAGTTAAGTCACTGTGCATGCGAGGCATCACACGATAGGAATGGGACTGGCCACGCACTTCCGGTGTCGCTAAGTAATCACTTATCTAACCGTGTGCCTGGTCATGACGTAACAAGCAGAATACACCAGAGAGATCATACGATAGGCATTAAACGTGCAGTTCCCAGCTATGTTGCACCCTTTCTAGCCAGCAGCAGAAACCATCGGCTATATGTGCTTTGAATGCCGGGGGGTGGGAAGGGTAGGTGGATTAATACACCCCACGCTCCACTTCTGCTGGCTCTATATTTTTGGTAAAAAAAATGACTTTAGTTTTGCTATGCTGACAACGGTTGACCTACCTGCACGTCCACAGCAGTATAATAACTTTAGACACTTTGCGTTTCAGAAACGTCACGTGATCTGTCTGTGGTTTACCCTGGAATGGCAGCACTGTGCGAGTTGTTGCATCTCATGGTGACCTCCCCTCCCCCCCTTCCAAGAACGGAGTGGTGCCATTTCAGGGATATGTTTGGTGAGCAACACAGCTGCATGTGTTATGTCACAGGTCAGAAATCAGGGCCAGCCAGGGGTCGGATTACAAAGTAAAAGTCGGTGTCAAGATAGGAGAGAAACATCCCTCTACCATTCTCACAAGGGATGCTCTAATCTTATCTACCAACGTCAAGAGAAGAGGAAGTGTTCCGGATGTCACATCGCCCTCCAGAACCCCCAGATTAGATAGGGGCCGTTCACACGTTTGTAGCCGGCCCACTTCTGTCAGAGGGAACGGGGTCAGCGCCGTGTGTATTGTTTTTCAATTAGCATGAACGCACACACTCCGTTCGGCCTGTGATAATTCCCGGGCCAGGCCTGACAGGGCCCGATAGAGCGAACGGGCGCTGATGGACGCATCCCACGCCTGGGCAGGACGTTCGAACAACAAGCCTTGTATGCAAATGCGGACGAGTTCACATGTTGACGAGGCCCCGACATGCACACTTCATTACGTTTACTCAAAGAGCGCGATGGAATATGTGCCGTGGCTTTGTTTGAGATCATGTATTGGCCCCCGTTGGAATGCCGGGGCACGCCGATGTCTCCGCGAGACCCGCTAATGAATGATGTCGAAGATAATTATCTGTCCCATGGGTCCGAGGCCCTGCAGGCAGAAGGGTGGCTTTGTGTAGTGCAGTCCAAAATCTCGGGACACCTCGAGGACTTCCGGTGACCTCTGCTTGACCTATCCTGCACTGGTTCTGCTTAAGCTCGCCCTCCCATACCATCCTACCGATGTTTAACCACAGCATGGCAGCACGGCCTACTTAAACACATGTGGGTGCGACCCCAAATACTTTTGCTTCCGTAGAACATAGAGTGACCAGATTTTGAAAGCCACACGATGACTACAGGACTACAATTTTGCATACAAGAGGGTCCTAAGATTTTAATGGACGGAGCACAGAAACATAGAAAGCACACGCAAGAGAATGAGGCACTCAGGGGAATTAAATGTAACTTTTCCATACAGCTTCATCCATGTTACCCTAAATTACTTCCTGCTTGAGGTTGCTAATTAACTGCGCTGAAACACATAAACACCTGTCTCCCTCTGTGCTTAGTGGACCTTCTCTGAAAACCCAGCCATGTAGTACATTAATTTTTTTATTAGTCACATGCTCAGCTTCAAGTCACTGACTTTGCATTTAGTCCTTATAGCATTGTGTTTTATCTAGGGGAGTGCGGGAGTACTATGGAATGATTGCTTGTTTTTATTTGCTCCACAGTCTCCCCTGTGAAAATGACTTCTTCCTCTTTTTGAGGTGCAGAAGCATTTAAAGTCCCTGGAACAGGGGGCGACTTCTCCGGTATGGCGGAGGAGGTCACCCCACTGCTTTTAAGCAGTGCACTGCAAAGTAAAGGAAACATAAAATAATAATAACTTTGAGTTATTATCATTTTATATTTCCTGCTGCTTTCCAGGCGGGTGGGTGGGCGGGGCTGCTCTCGGAGGAGGGCAGGGGAGGAGTGGTTTGCCCACTCCTAAGCGTGCAATGACTGTTTGGTTGGCCTGAACCAGTCATGCACACTTTCCCTGTTCTCCATGCAGGCTGCATTACAGCCTCCAAGAAGAACAAGCCCAGGCCCCCATTCCTTGGTTGAGCTTCGAATCAGGATGCTCAAAACCAATGCAGCGTTGTGATTGGTCAGGGGAGCCTTTTCTGTGCTTCCTGTGCCTCGGTCTGACGAGGAGAGAAGGAGCAGAGACGCGGGACCAGCGCGGAAAGGTAAGTGTTTCTTTTATTATTACAATTTTTTTACCGTTCCCTTCCAACCCTCTCGCGAACCTCCCCTCCCTCCCCCCCCGTTGTGTAGTTCCTATAGTACCCATGCAGGACCTGCGCGTTTGGAGAACATAAACTGTGGGCTTGGTGACTGACTCACCACCGCGTATGTTAGCCTGATTTGCATTAGCTAGCTCACAGCGCCACTAGAATCTCCTCTTATCGGGGAGAGATTAGTTTCTGGCAACCTTAGATCATGACAACCCAAATTCCTCAGAATTGTGGAAACAATATACTACCTTTCGCTCAGTCACTCGTGCTTACTTATTCGGTTTGTCTCAGAGAGTTACACAGAATAAACAGTCTGGGCGTTTCAATAAGTATTTATTGAACAGTTGTTATTCTAGTGTAAAATATATGTGCTGCAGTAACCAGCAGACAATAGCAGAGATATATTATCAGCGGTACGATAAAAGCAAAGGGATAGAACAGTTCTACCATATTGCAATAATCATGAATACATACATGAGTATAAAAAGCATTATGAAAGTGCGCGTACTCCTACGATGCCTAACTAGATGTACCTGAGTGTACCTAGCATATGTGTTGGGCTAAAAAGCCTAAGAGCCAAGAATCCTTCTAGGATTTAGTCGAACCCCCATACCTGAATAGAGAGAGTGTGGGACCCCGTCCTGGTCTCGAGTTGGACACCCCGCAAGGGCTGTGTCAGACCGCTGTCAGCTGGAGCGACTGCATGCAGGAGCCTCAGCGTCTCTGGTCAGTGTCAGCATGGAAGTCTCGGTTCCCTCTGTCTTACCGGGGTAAGATGTGGTGTATTTATACCCTGAAGACTCTAGTTGCTTCGTATGGTTTGTATTGGCCCTTGTTAGACTTGAGGAAGACGTCAGGGGTGAACTTTGTACATACATATTATGCAGGTGGTGTATTCCTAGAGAGCCATGCATAATTGATGAGTACAGTGTGGGCCTGTGTTTGGGAAAAACCCTGCTGTATTCAAAACCACAGACTAGATAACGTTCAGCTTTCAGGGCTCGTTGTGTACTAGCGAGGACCAATGTAGGTGAAAGATCATGCCTATATAAGGAATCATGACTATAATAGGACATGTACAGTTATGACCGTAATAGGGCATATGTGGCTTTGACAATAATCATGACTATAATAGGGCAAGTACGAATATGACCGTATTAGGGCAAATACGAATACGTCCATTTTGGGGCATGTATGAACGGGTCTACATTAGGGCCTCTATACGGGACATAACACCCACTTCTCTTCCGAATAGGATTACAATGACCATACTTAAAATCTGGACAATTTAAAAACATTTTAAAAGCAAGTAAAAACATGGTTTTAAAATTGTTAAAAAAAATTCAAAAATGTTACAATTCAGCTATTTCCAATTGCCCCTAAAGAAAGAAATGTCTATTTTGTTTCTCTATATAAGTTGCTTCACTCAAAGCGGAAGAAGGCCATGCTTTTCTCAAGCGAAAGTGTCAATTTAGGAAATGTTCCAAATTTGCTCTGTTATTATGAAAACGAGTGGAGAAGCCAAATTCTTTCCCAGGACATGATGAGCCAATTTGAGATTAGGTGTCCTGGCTGGGAAGCACAACATTATCAGTGTGAGCTACTGCAGATGACAAATCCAACGCCTCACAGAGAACGTCAATCGCACATAGATGGTATGTAGCACTGCCAACCGTCGGTGCTGTGGCAGCTTGTGCGGCAGTTGTTACCTGGGTGCCTGTGGAGGAGTCACCTAACCCAGCAGGAGCAAACCGCACCTGTGGATTCTCAAGGAATGCATTCATCAGAATCGGAAGACGCTGGGGACAACGCAGAGCATGGGCCTTTAGGGGGTCCAGCATTGCATCCGTGTCCGGAGGTGCATCTGATGGAACTGTTAGACAAAGATCCAACGTGCATTCTTCTCTGCAAAGCAGGCATCGAAGAACAGGTAAGATGCAGTCTACCCAGACTGGTCGAAAGGATAGAAACCAGGAGGCATTGAGTTCTCGCAGGCAAGAAATGCCCAGAAGTTGTACCATGCGTTCACGGTATTTCCGCTCCAGGAGCATGTTCGCCATTCCCTCTGGAATTGGGCCATCCATTGCGTAGCAGTAATATTATGAATAGGACCCCTGCAACCAGCAACAGGATAAGCGGGAGTCCTCCAAATACGCTTCCCAATACGGAGTGTATAAAATTTGGGATTACTCCGAGGACTGTCTGAAAGGTGCTTAACAGCCTTGACCCTATGGTCTTAAATAGGTGTACAATACAGCTCATATCAGACATATTGAAGATACGTCCCACCATTTCTACGAAATGAAAGGGGCAGTTTGTATGTATAAGTGCCTGTATCTCAGTCGAGGTCCTTGCAACTTGAAGTTCATAGGTTTCTCGAGTGGAGGTTAAGGGCACGGGTTGCTGTAAAAGCATGGCTTGCAGTCTGCTCAGAGTATCAAATTGTATGAAAGAAACGTTCAGTGAAGGCCATAGCGGCGCCTCCCTGACTGTGTTCAGTGGCGGAAACAATACTTGCGTACAGCAAGTAACCCTGGAGTTAACAGTCAAATCTCTGTTGACAGGTGTTTGTGTCAATGGGCCAAATCAGCCATTTCGTCCAATCAGGATCTGATCTGTTGTACCGGAGAATGTCATCTAATCCTACCCCTTGTGTAGTTGAATTCTGCCCCCCACCCATCTGTGATGGTGTAGGAAACCCGGGTGAGTTCAGTTCCTTATTCTTGGCTAGTCCAAGACAGGATGTCTGTTGCACAGTTTCATTCAGAAATATTATCTGCCGTGGAATGAGGCATGCTCTAAATAGCGCTTCTGTTCCCTGGAGTTGCCAGTCCCTCGAACCCCAGATTGATTTTAAATCTATAGTGTCCTTCCATAGGTCAAAACCCTGTGTAGACAACTGGGCCATAAAGGAGGCAGAGTAAATCTGTTTCGTGTTAGTCAACATAATTTTCTGTGCTGATGTTGTTGCCACTTTGTAATAAAATGACTTTTGGTCAGATGTGTTGAACCCTTAAAAGTATGTGAATTTATGTGCAAAGGTTTGCGAACTACCTTTTGGAGGTGTTGGGCAATGTTCCCACTGGTGGTATTCAAATACATTTCTAGGTGTTATAGATTTATGCAAGAAATGATGACCATAATGTTGGTAACAGTACAATGTATCATAGTCTGAAGTACCTTCTAGCATTTCATTGTTCGGAAATGCAGCAGTTTTTTCTAAATCAGACATCATAGCATTTACAGTTTCAGTGTCCCAATCATCAGATAATGTACTGGAGGTAATGATATCACTTAAAGAAATTTTAAATACATGTTTAAGCTTTAAAAGTTCAGTCGGACCGAATATATCATAATCAATCTTGTCCCCTACTATACCGTCCGGTATGGGAACTGCTGTGATGTTCACTGAAGACAAGTCTCTTGGTTCATGATGTGAAGACTGGTGTGGTTTTAAAATCAAATTGACTCTTTGGGCTGTAGAGCTCTGCTGGAGGTATTGTCCATTAATAAGCATACTAAAAGTTATAATTAAACCTAGCCAGGACAGAAAAAATAAAATCCCAGTGATATACCATAGTTCAATCCAAGGTGACACCAGGTAAATCTTTCTAAAAAAGTTCAAAAAGTCAGTGAGTTTCTGTTTACTTGATTTTTTGGCTGGCGTCGTTTCCGGCTCGCTTGGATCCAGTGAAAACGTATCAAAGTTCATGAAATAGCCAGAAGCAGTTTGATCAATTGTTGGAATTGCATCGGGATTTGTTGAAATTGGATTTTGCTCTTGACGAGGCATGTTGACATAGATGTCTGTAGTCGGTCTGATTGCAATTTGGTTGTTAAGTTGATTTTCATTTTGAAGATGAATTTCTTGTTGAAGTGGAACGAGTTCCATAGCATTGTTGCTTAGTCCTTCATTCCGTACAGGTGGCTCTTCAAACGTGATGAGTCTTTCTGTTTGGACTTCTTGGATTGTAGCGAGAGGAGGGCGTCTGCTACTGTGGAGTCCACGTGGCCTACTGTTTAGTATCGGCCACATAGTGTGGTTTGATTAAGTCGATTGAGACAAATCTTTTCTCTTTTTTCCCGGCAAGAGGCGGCAGGAGTACAATTCTTGTGCCTTGGATTGCAAGGACCAATACAGGCTTTCTGTAGGATGGCCCAAATTCTTTCTTATCAGCAATCTTCTCTCTGACCAGATCCCCGACTTTTGGGATCCAGACAGGTCTTGCCGTTACTGCCTTGACTTCCTCAGTGGCGGCTTGTTTCTGGAGCACGTTACTTTGTTGTGTCCTGGATTCATTTAGATCCTGTAAAACAGCCAAACGATCATGGATATCAAATAGTTTTTTATCCGCCACTGTGCCTTCACAATCAAGATCAGGTACCCACATTTTTGTCCCAAATAGGACCTCGTAAGGAGTGACACCTCCTAGAGAGCTTCTTGGCTGATTGTTTATTACTCGTTCTACCCCATATAAGTGTTCGACCCATCTACCGCCCTTGCCTAATACCCTAGCTGTTAAAGATTGCTTTAAGTCACGGTTTTTCCTCTCCACAACGGAATTTCCCTCAGGATGATATGGAGAGGAGTACCGCAATGCTACGCCCATTCCTTCCATGGCCTCTTTGTAAGCCCGAGAGCTAAACGCCGGAACACAGTCAAAATGTAACGTGTCAACTGCGTATGTGCCGATAAAGACTCGCAAATCTTTTATAACAGTTCGAGCGTCAGCCGAGCGCTGAGGCCAAACCCATAGGAATCTAGAGCAGGAATCCACTGCAACCATGATATATTTATTGGCCCCATCAGATTGTAGGGGTCCGCAGTGGTCCAAATACACACATGCGAGAGGTTTGTCTGATTTCAGCAACGGTGTCTGCGCTGGGCATGTTATGGTGGAGCCTTTCATCTGCTGGCAGATGTTGCACTTCAAGACATAGTCTTTGGTCTGCTTTGTTAACCCTGGCCACCAGTAGCGCTGTTTCAGTAAAGAAATAGTCGCTGTAACGCCTGTATGCGCAGAACCCAAATCCTCGTGTGCTGCTAGAATTAAGCCTTGCCTACGATCCATATTTGGTATTACTCTATCCCCCACTCCAGGAATCTGAGCATATGGAATGTATTGTGTATCTAAATTGTAGGAGTACTTGAGTGGAAATTTCTTTGGTACTGCTGTGCTGCCTTTGCGTGAATCATTGACAGCTACCATAATCTCGCCGTCTATTCTCGTCTTTGAACGAGTAACTGCAGCTACGGCAGCTGTGCGTACAGCCCCCTTTGCGGCTTCATCAGCCAATGAATTCCCTGCAACGTGAACGCCATCACGCTGATGACTCAGTGTATGTATCACGTGAGCCCTTGGTAGTTCGTTTCTCAACTCCACTACCTGTTCCCATAGCATTTTATGCTTAATTGTGCCACCTTTTGCATCTTTGAACCCGTTTTGTTCCCAATGATGTAAATATTCATTGTACGACTGTACACAGTAAAAGGAATCACACACAATTAGTGTGGGGAATTCGTGTTCCGTGTTTACAAGTGCCAGTATCAGTGCTTTTAACTCTGCCAACCCGGCCGTGCAGTCTCCTAGAGATTGCGTTTTAGTGCAACTAGGATGGAACTTTCCATCGTGCATGCGACCTTTAACAATCGCACACGCTGCGCTGTAAGCTTGCTTACTCCCTATGGCCGGTTGAGCAGATCCGTCAGTGTAAATAATATATTCATACTGATCTAGAGGCAAAATCTCATTTCGAAGAGGATATTCTTGTTCATATTGCAGAAATGCTTGTGTTTTTAAACTTGGATCAAATTTGTATTCAACATCCGTTGCAGTAAGAGAATTAGCCCATTGTATCCATCTAGGATGTAAGGCTTTCGCATTTGGAATGCTAGCTTTTGTAACAGCTTCTAAAGCTGGTACTGGGGTCACGACAATTATGCGTTTACCCTGAGCCAGAGCTCTTTCTCTTGCTACAGCGGTCTGCACTGCTGTCAGGATTTTTTCTGTTGAAGTGAAACGCATCTCTGCGTTTGTGTACAGGTGTGATTTGTATGCAATTGGTACTGTTTCGCCTTCATTGAAAGTCAAATAAGTGGACCCACATTGACCCACTATTACTCAGATCACTAAGTTACGTACGTTTACGCGTGTCTGTAAATGTTTAGAAGCTATCATGTCTTCCTGTAGGGAACGCAGGATATTTGTATGTTCCTGTGTCCATTGTCTGACTGAAAAGTCAGGTTTTATTAAGTCATAGAAAGGTTTTACTCTTTCTGCGTAATCCAAAATGTATGTTCGACCAAAATTTAGGAATCCCAGAATTGATTGTAAATTCTTTAATGATTTTGGAGGTTGGAGCAGCGCACACTTTTCTAAAAAGTTAGCTGCTAGGCTTTTTCCTTCACTTGACAGCTCATATCCTAAAAATAGAACACTGAGGTGGGCAATTTTTGATTTTTTGAAATTAAATTTATAGCCCTCAGAGGTGAATCCCATAATAATGGTGCTCACCCTGGTCAAGTGCCTCGGTAAGTCATCGTCCGTCAGATAAATATCATCCACATAGGACAATGCTTCTCCATCCAAATTTTGGAGTAACTCTGTTACTCTTGCTGAAAATACCCCGGGGCTATTTTTATACCCTTGGGCTAGTCGACAAAATTGTCGCTGGGACCCTAACACACTGAATGCGGTAAGATACCTGCTTTCAGGCGCTATTTTTTGGCAGAAAAATCCATTTGTGATATCAAGTGTTGTTTTTTATTTTTTGCGCACAATGTTATTCATTAATGCGGCACTGTGTGCATTTTGAACAGCAAATGTCTTTGTGCAAGTGTTTAAATGTCTGTAATCTAAAACTAGACGATATGTGTTGTCAGGTTTCATTACGGGAAACAAAGGATTGTTCATAGGTGAAGTGCAATTTTCTATCATCCCCTGGTATTCTAGTTGATCTAGGATCTCCCTGACTTGTTTTTTAGCTTCCTGCTTTATAGGGTATTGTCTTTGAGCATTTGGGGAAACTTTTAACGGTATCATGTGGTGGGTTGAATCCTCATCCCAACCAACATGATTTTCATACAATGCTGGAGCTAGGGCAACCGCCCACTCCTGCGCATATGCATGTTTTAAATGTATGGGAACGAGGTCGGAAAAGGCTGGAAAAATGACAGTTTCTCCCCTAGGGCACTCCATGACGAATGCTGATGGCCAGTCTTGTTCTGCTAATAGAATGTCATAACCAGATGACAGATTTTTCCAAAAGAGACCTTTAATTTTTCTGGCTTTGTCCCCCTCCATCCGGAGTGTTATCTCATGTAACTTATGTGGGACACTTACCCGAGTATCAGGTGTTTCCACCGTGATATACTCACTCAACTCCGCTGTCACCAGAAATTCCTTCAGGTTCTGATGAGCTATCGTTACTTCTGCCGCGCTGTCTAGCATCGTCAGAGCCCATTACCCGTTCAGAAGCTGTGTCCTCAGAATTCTGGGCATGTCTGATCTTGAGACCTGCTACCGTCTTCTTTTTAAACTGAGGTTTCTGTTTTTGTTTATCTTCTTTTTTAGGTGCGTAGTCCACAGCGCGTTGCGTGTCTCTGGACTTTGTACGCTCCTCTGACCGTCCTTCCCTCTCAGAGTTTTTTGATGAACCCTGAAAGGAACGAGAGGAACGTGTATCAGTATCCTGATACCTGTCAGGTTTTTTAATATTATCCCTATTCCTAAGGTTATACCTCCTTTCAGAGGGCTCCTGTTGAGGAGACCTACCTCTGGATTGCGATCTGCTGTCTTTAGACTTTTGTTGTTTTTTATTTTCCCACTTCTTTTTAGAAGAAGTAGGTGTCTGCTTTGTAGTGTCCTTTTCAGGACTGCCCACCAGTTGTGGTTTTAATGCTTTCCCACCTAGACTGTCTCTGCCTAGTTCTGCATATGCAGTTTCAATTATATTAGGTAGTTTGTGTTGTTGATCTATTGGACCGAACTCCCTTAGGCATTGGCGGATCGCCACTGAAGCTGCTTCCCCCTTAATGTTAGCTAGTATTATGGCTGATACCTGGTCAAAGTTATTTAGTAACTTCATCCCTAAGTTAAGGGCAGGTTCTACTCCGTACTCCTTTTGTATCTGTCTCAATACGTCTGGCACTACTGCTAAGGACGGGATACCATGTGTTCTGGTATATATGGCAGCAAAGACTGAACCCCAAGAGGTGCAGTCCTCTACTTGTGGTGTGATCCCCATGGGCAAGCAGATTGTTAGAATTCTGTGTTTTTCATAGGTGGTAGTATTCGGGAATACTGCCTCAAGCGGAGTTATTTTCTGAGCTATCCAGAATGGTATTTGTTCGCGTTTTGCGGGCATTTTGCCCATTACTGCATGTAATGTTTGAGGAGTAATTTTATTTCCTGTACCCTGAGCTGGAGTACTATTTGCTGCACCTGGTGCAGGTTGGATTGTTAAAGTCCTCATGACGAATTGTGTCAGGTTTCTGTAGATTTTAATTAAATCTCTGTGTTGTATGAGTAATTCTGGCTGTGGCATTGTTCCAATATCAGGGTGCTGTGTATAAGCCGCTAGTATTGGCCATGTGGCCCCGTCTCCTCCGAGCGGGCTTAATCTTACTCTTCCTCGTACGTGGGGTAGGACGCCATTAAACCAGTAATAATGTTCCTGGTAAGTTAGTGGAATCTCTATGTCCTCAAACGGGGCATATTCATGTGGTGCATCTCCTCTTAAATAGTAGTGAAATGTCTTTGTTATGGCATTTGCTGCTGGGAATGTAACCCATGAACAGAATACCTCTGTTTTGTTTGATTCGTGTGCCTCAATCACGAAAACTACCATGCCACCCTTGGCTGGTAAGCCATTTTCTAATAGTCTTAGGGTGATTGTCCTTCTGAATTTTGGTGCAATCTGTATTGCATCCTCAGGATCTTCTTCTCCCTCTAAAACGTTCAGGTCAACTCTCTCATCCCCTGAACCAGTCATGTTTGGAGGAAGCGGTGTTCCCAGGGAACTTAAGATGAGGTGTTATGCACAATTTAGGAACTAAGTGTCCTTCAAGCTTGATTAACCAACAGCCAATAAATAGTATTCTCGTACTACTCAGCTGTGGCGGAGTTTGTGCCCACCCACTCCAGACGTCTCTGGGGTTTTGTGAGTAGGTTCTCTGAGAATAGCACGACTGAACTACTCAGATTCTACTGTTAAATAAGTACCCAACCAATGTTGGCTGCGCCATGTGATGTAGTTCCTATAGTACCCATGCAGGACCTGCGCGTTTGGAGAGCATAAACTGTGGGCTTGGTGACTGACTGGCTCTGTGCACCCCCACCGCGTATGTTAGCCTGATTTGCATTAGCTAGCTCACAGTGCCACTAGAATCTCCTCTTATCGGGGAGAGATTAGTTTCTGGCAACCTTAGATCATGACAACCCAAATTCCTCAGAATCGTGGAAACAATATAGTACCTTTCGCTCAGTCACTCGTGCTTACTTATTCGGTTTGTCTCAGTGAGTTACACAGAATAAACTGTCTGGGCGTTTCAATAAATATTTATTGAACAGTTGTTATTCTAGTGTAAAATATATGTGCTGCAGTAACCAGCAGACAATAGCAGAGATATATTATCAGCAGTACGATAAAAGCAAAGGGATAGAACAGTTCTACCATATTGCAATAATCATGAATACATACATGAGTATAAAAAGCATTATGAAAGTGCGCGTACTCCTACGATGCCTAACTAGATGTACCTGAGTGTAGGGGTGGGCAGAATTTGCCTAGTCGCGCTACGCAAAGCTCCGCAAAACGGTAAAAAATCTCTGCGAGCACGCAAAAGTTCCGCGAACATGCGGAATTGCTTGTTCCGCCCGTTTGCGATGCTTTTTTCCTGTTTGCGAACGCTGTTTGCGTGCTCGGGGAGAAACACCTTGTGAACACGCATTTTGAAAGCGCGAACAAGCAAAAAATTCCGCGAAGCCGCGGATCGCGGAATTTGTGGCAATTTCGCGTTCTCCGCAGAACGCGAAATTACCCAAATTCCGCAAATTCCGTGAGCGGAACGAAATTTACCGCCCAGGCCTACCTGAGTGTACCTAGCATATGTGTTGGGCTAAAAAGCCTAAGAGCCAAGAATCCTTCTAGGATTTAGTCGAACCCCCATACCTGAATAGAAAGAGTGTGGGACCACGTCCTGGTCTCGAGTTGGACACCCCGCAAGGGCTGTGTCAGACCGCTGTCAGCTGGAGCGACTGCATACAGGAGCCTCAGCGTCTCTGGTCAGTGTGTCAGCATGGAAGTCTCGGTTCCCTCTGTCTTACCGGGGTAAGATGTGGTGTATTTATACCCTGAAGACTCTAGTTGCTTCGTATGGTTTGTATTGGCCCTCGTTAGACTTGAGGAAGACGTCATGGGTGAACTTTGTACATACATATTATGCAGGTGGTGTATTCCTAGAGAGCCATGCATAATTGATGAGTACAGTGTGGGCCTGTGTTTGGGAAAAACCCTGCTGTATTCAAAACCACAGACTAGATAACGTTCAGCCCTCAGGGCTCGTTGTGTACTAGCGAGGACCAATGTAGGTGAAAGATCATGCCTATATAAGGAATCATGACTATAATAGGACATGTACAGTTATGACCGTAATAGGGCATATGCGGCTTTGACCATAATAGGGTAAGTACGAATATGACCGTATTAGGGCAAATACGAATACGTCCATTTTAGAGCATGTATGAACGGGTCTACATTAGAGCCTCTATACGGGACATAACACCCCCGCATGCCTGCACCCACCCTACCACCCGCGAACCATGCCGGCCACCACTGTCCTGGAAGTTCCCATTCAGCTTTGCCTGCCATGACTGCCATGTCAAATAAAACTGTGACTCTCAGTAGAAAATGTTAATGCCTCCTTTCCTTCTCAAAATGGAGGAAATGGCTCCTGTTGTTAAGGAACAGGCACATTTTGATGTGGTGGAAGGATATGTGAACATTTAACCAACAAAAACATCAGAATGTTTTTAAAGTTGCCACAAAGTTACCATAAAGCTTGTGGACTCTAGTTCAAGGTGACAGACTTTCGAAACTTCCCTTCTTAATTGTCCTACAAATTTCATGCAAATATGTCAATCAAGGCAAACCCAGTAGCAAATTACTATATTTTTGCCCCACTTTCATGTACCCCATTTTAGCATTGCGGGCAACAACATTTTGGCACAAAACGTGACACATCAGTACAAAACTGAAAATGTAAATGTTTGCCTAATGTAATTCAGATTTGTCAAAGTACATCAAAATTATTAGCATACAAACTCATTTTTTTGACCCTCCCCTCTAAATTTGTCCTAGTGCCCTTGTCAGATCTGCATGAAACCTGTACATGTCTGCTGAATTTTGTTTGGATTTATTAAAGTTATTAACAAATGCACACTCGTTTGCCCCTTTCATCTTCTTCCACCTTGACAGATCTGCCCAAAGCTGCATACATCAAGATTAAGGTAAATATGCTAAGAGTCTGCCGCATTTTGTGCTGTTCTGTGAAATGCCACCAAAGATTTTTTGACTTTGCTTCCCCATGTCAGATCTCATTCAAACCTGAGATCCCTTTGTGGGAGCCGAACTGCAATAATCTCCTGAAGCCCAATATTGTATGAATCTTCTCATTGATCTAGCAGTAAGAGACCGCCCTCCCCATCAATGACTCAAAACTGAGCGAGTATAATTATATTTAGAGACCAGGGCCACTCAAGAACTGAGTTCTAGATCAAAATTAAATTTTAAAAGGTTTAATCAAGAATCGTTAACATTACAGAGAAAGTAGAATTTTGTCATGAAGACTAGAAATACAGTATCATAAATCATAACAGAACCCGAGTTAATTAGTAAAATTCCCTCTAGATTCTAAGTGCCGAACTCATAAAGAGCACTGACAACATCCTAAGTGAGGAAAGTTTTTTTTAGAATAGTCAAATAGAATCTCGGAAGGTAAATGGGAAGTCGCACCCGATTCCTCAAAACCAGGGTTTTTGATACTCAATCTATGTATATTAATTATTAAAACATCAAATTCAGGATGACACAATCATAGTTATGTCACATTGGCATATCATAAACTAATTTCGTAGCTCCAAAAGGTTCTTAACACTAACCCACGTCTTAAGGTAAGAGAAATCTTCTGCTTGCTTCCTCTGCAGTTGTACACCAGAGATGAACAACCCAATATGAAACATTTCTTTAACAATAGCCCATAAAATCATGTTCTTCTGCACACCTGCATCAGAACATCCAGTGAAAATCCTTCATAATGATACATCAGACACACAATGGAAAGTTTCATTTACAATACATGCTTTCTGATACTAAAATCTATTTGCGTCACTGCACTCTGTGGTCCGCAGAAACAGTGGGGAGAGAACACTCTCAGCCGGTAGCTGATTGGGAGGGGGAAATGAGCGGAAGTAAGATGAGCAGAACACCAGAAACTGCACCCATTATAATAAAATGGTGTCTCAGATTAAAATGTGGCATAACTATACTACATCATTTATCACACTTCTAAATAGGATAATCATATAGTTTTAAGTACACAATTATTAATTCATCGGTTACAGGCTTATGCATCATTAAAAGTACTAATTCACACAAATAATTTGTCACCCAAAATTGCACATCAGAAACATGTTTAACAACCTGCACTGGGCTTCACTTTCTAACAGCCTGCCAAATTTAATGCAAATCCATCAAACTGCACCAAATGTATTGACAAATAAATACTTGGAAGCAAATTTACTAATATTTCACGCAGCGCAGCTACCAAAGTTGCTGCATCGTGTTGTACAAGAGGGAAAAAGCAGGAGAACGGCAAATATAATAAGATGAGCTGCTGCTATGTTTCCAAATGCTGGGGTACAATTAGGTTGCCTTGTGCCACACAAAAACCTTTGCAGCATTGTGCAAAGGTGCATGTGTGAAGTCTAGCATTGGTCTTGTGCTATAAGGGTACCCTTTAGTACAAAATATTATGCATAGACAAAATGTAAAACTTTTTCCACTTTGCATTCGAGTTGTACGGTACAGAACACATGGAAAGTTTGAAAAGTTTGGAGAAAAAAAACCTTTGTCCCTCTTTGCGCATGTCTCAAGGAGGCACTCTTCTTTGCCACAAATCTTTGTTTACCAATATCAGTAGCTAGGGCTTTGCATAAAAAATACATCAGTGGTTGCATGTACCAACCATGGGACACACCCATGATGCGAAGTAAGGCAAAGTAGTGCACAGCACTACTTTGTATTACATTTAGGCAACTTTCCAGCACATATAGTTTTGAGAAACACTTTGCACCAGTTTTGTCAATTTTTTGTTGACTTTACACCAGCACAAAATATTGATAAATCTGGTCCTTGATCTGTTGTCAAGGTTATTTATGTGTCCTGTAAGGCTACTAGCATCAGTAACAATTCTAAACAACCAAAGTTTTGTTTTTAACATGTGTTCACCAACCCTGAGGGCAGAACTAAATTTTCCATGGTTTTGTAATTCCAGACATATGGCCCTTGTTCATTTTTTAAAATTTTGTGATATATCAAAGTATTTGTACTACTACATCTACAGCTCCACCTATGAAGATTTCCAGTTGCATTTGGAAGCATGCTACTTCTATTATGACTACACATTACTTGTGAAGTTCATTATCTAATGAAATATGCAACGACAGGAATATGTTGAGTGGGAAAGTGCCTTGGGTACATATTAGCTGGCCTTTTAAAGCCAAAAGGGGCGGCTGACCGCATTGCTACCATTGACACAGGAGAGGGACGCTCATCTCACGACTGATATCCTGGTTCCATTCGCTGACTATTCAACTAGATTATATAGCCTATACAATGAACGGACAAGCGACATGGACAAGTATCTGGATGCAGTGACATTAGCGTGGTTGAAGACAGTTGAAAGGGAGATACTATGTTCCCCCCTTATGGAGGAAGACATTAAAAAAGCGATCATGGATTTAAAAGTTGGCAAGATGCCTGGCAACGATGGTCTAACAAGCAAGTTTTATAAAGAGCACACAGATTTGCTTGCCCCACACTTGTTGGAACTGTATGCAGTGGCTGTGCTAAGGAATGAGCTACCCCCAACAGTATGGGATGCAATAGTGCTAATGCTGCTGAAACCAGGGAAACCTGCGCACGAGTGTGGATCATACAGACCATTGTCACTTATAAACTTGGATAACAAGATACTGGCTGCAATACAGGAAGCTCGGTTGTTGCCACTGATGCTTAGACTGGTTCTACCAGACCAGTCCAGCTTTTTACTGGAACGTTCAACAGCAGAAAACTTGTGAACCCTGTTCACCGCAGCGCATCAGCTTGATCTGGAGCTGAGAGTGGTGGTGGTGTGACTCGACACGGCCAAAGCATTCAAATCAGTAGAATGGGTGTTTATGTTGGCGATGCTCGCCAGAATGGGATTGGGAAATGCACTGATGTGCTGGATTTCTCTTTTGTGTGCGTGCCCGACGGTATGTATATAGATTAATAGGCAAGTGTCACATCCCATAACTATCCAGCATGGAGCACGGCAGGGATGTCCCTTGTCACTCCTGATTATTACATTGGCGATTGAAGCACTGGTGTGTGCACTGCACGAAACCCATGGCCATAGGTGTATACAGTTTGGCACACCGTCTACTGATTTCACTGTATACAGATGATGTTCTCCTGATAGTTAAGGACCCAGAGGTCAGTTTACAAACAATAATAGCAGAAGCTATGCGATTTGGGGAGTGGTCGTGCATGGCAATCAATTAAGCAAAATCTAACATGATGCTGTAAACAGCTAACACCACACAACCAATATTACAATGGCAAGAAACTGCAATCCGTTATCACTCGAAAACTATGGCACTACGTTCAATAAAATTGTGACCAATATTGAAAACTGGATAAAATTGCTGCTGTCCATGGCAGGTGGAATCTCAATAATGAAAATGGTGGTATTGCCACAACTATTATATCTATTTCAGAACACTCCTATACCTGTCAATAACTCCTTCTTGCAGCAGCTTAGGTCTTTAATGATAAAACTGGCATGGGGAAGACAACAAACCTAATTAGGTTGGAATGTACCACAGAGGGCCTTTAACCAAGGAGGGTTTGTAGTGCCAAATTTCTAAACATACTTATTGATTGCACAGGCCAGGTTCACCTCATATTGGTTTCATGATTACCATAAGGTTCCACATAGAGCCCTGGTAAACCCTGATAATCTCAGTACAGTAATACTAAAAGCCCCCAAAAGACCTAGAAATGAAATCCATACAATTAATTGTACAGCAGGGGCAATTGACAATAAATATTCCCCACATGTGCCTTTGGTCAGGAACCTTCAGTTTGAGATTACATTTGAACCACTGTCCACTAAATGATTTGCAGCAAAGGGAATCTGTAAAATGGGAGACCTTTATATGAACAATGCTTTCCTCACTCAGACAGATTCCACCCGGGGGGGGGCGCTTTCTCCTAGATGCGTTCATATACCAATTGCCTGAAAGAAACAGTTAGACAAAAATTCCCAGAATACCCACAGGAGCCCCGAAGTTGGAGTCTGTTCTCCTCAGTGGCAGCAGGCCCTGAACCCAGGAGATTGATCACACTAATGTACAATGCTGTAATGGGGTACCCGCCGCCTGTCTATGCCAGGGCGAGGTTGCACTGGGCCCGAGAATTAGCACCTGGTGACTGATGAGCAATGGTCTTATTGTTCTATGCACACCAAAGAAGTATCCATGAATGGGGGCACAGATTAATTCATTAAATATTTACACAGGCTATACTATGTCTGTATCACAGGCAAAGTTCACCGGGAGTGGGGATGCCCAGTGCTTAAGGTGTAAGGCCCCAAATGCAGATGCAGATTATTTTGCATCTGGCATTTGAGGGACCCCCGATCAGGGATTATTGACATCAGGTGTTTGGGACACTAAATTCAATGATGGGTCTGTTGCTGTCCGCGGACCCACTGATGGCGCTGCTGGGCTATGTTAAAAAGGTCCCCAAGAGTGTGAGTAAATTTGTGGGATTGCCACTATTGATGGCAAACGAAGAGTAGCCCTGCACTAGGTTAGACGCAGGGCGCCCACAACAACAAACTGGATCACAGACATGGTCACATATCATTCACATGCTGAGGCCTATGACGAATTACTCCCTAAAACATCACACCAGAAGGACATATGGGGACCCCTGAGATTGCACTTGGTAGAGGCTATGTCTTGTCTGATAGTGATACATTAAGCTCTAGTGAAGTGGTGGTATAGTCAAAACGAATGCACAGCATGCAGGGCATGACACATACCTGGGATATTAACTCTGTCATTGTGTGAGGTGGTAAAGTGTAAATAGGTATCTATGTCTGTCTGATTACGATATGGCAACTATGCATCCTGAGTACGACATATTGAATAGCTCTGTACTGCTGACATTAAATAACAGCATTGTGATAAAAAAAGATTTACAAAAAGAAATAAAATGACTGCAGTAAATATTTATATTATATACATATATGAAACTCGTCTTCCCCAAATGATCCTGGGAAGAAGAGCCAGCCACTCCGGAGTTGTGCTGCAGATAGCAGTATAATTTCAGGCAAATGATAGCAGATAACGCGTTTCGACTCACAAGAGCCTTGGTCACAAAATACATATTCACTGGAAAAAACAAAGGTTACAGAGAAGTTATAGTTAGGCTCAGGTTTCACTCGTACAAAACCAGTGAAATTCTGCAGCTATAGCTAGCTGAGCTAACTATATCTCATGCCCCCGCAATGCACTGCTTATGACCTCACATATTACATCACTCATGACAGGGTCACTGACATTACAGATGACATCTCAAATGACATCACTGATGATCTCATCCAGTGAGTGAGAGTGTTTTTAAAAAGTTTATGAGTGTTAAATATATATACCAAGGTCTATTGGTGAATCAATGGGTGTATGAGTACCTGTATGGATGATTCAGTTGGTGCGTGAATGACTGTAGAAGTGAGTTATTAGGTGTCTAAGTGAATGTATGGGTGAGTGACTAGGTTGTCTGAATGTCTGTATCAGTCTGTCAGTTGGTGTCAGAGTGGCTGTATGGGTTGGTGAGTGGGTACGTGAATGGCTGTATGGGTGTTTCATTGATTGTCTGAGTACCAGCATGGGTGTATGAATGTCTGTGTGGGTGGGTGAGGGGGTATGTGACTGCCTGTATGGATGAGTGAGTGGGTGAGTCAGTGGCTGTATGGGTTAGTGAGTGCGTCTGTGAGGATCTGTATGGGTGACTGAGTCTGTGTATGGCTGTGTTAGTGACTGAATGGATGTGTCAGTGGTATATGGGTGAGTAACTGCATATGTGAAAGGCAGTGTAGGTGACTGTTGGAGTATATGAGTGACTGTATGTGTGAGTGATTGTGAGACTGGCTGTATGGGTAAGTGTGTGCTTGTGTCACTGACAGTATTGGTGAGTGAGTATGTGTTAGTATCTGTATGAATAAGGGAGTGGGTGTGTATATAACTATATAGGTGAGTAAGTGGATGTGTGATTGGCTCTATGGGTGAGTGAGTAGGTGTGTGAGTAGCTCTATGGTGACTGACAGTGTGTGAGTGGCTGTGTGGGTGTCTGAGTGGATATATCAGTGGCTGTATTAGTGAGTGAGTTGATGTATGAGTGGCTGTATGGTTGACTGAGTGGATGTGTGTGTAGACCTATGAATCAGTGAGTGGGTGTGTAAGTACTGGTATGGGTGTGTCAATGGTTTTGAGAATGGTAGTGTGGAAGTGGGAGTGGGTGTATTAATGGTTATTTTGGGGTGTGAGTGGGTGCTTCAGAGATTCTGTGGATGATGTCATCAGTGATGTCATCAGTGATATCACTGACCATGTCCTGAGTGATGTAATATGTGAGGTCATAAGCAGTGAATTGTGGGGCGTGAGTTATAGTTAGCTCAGCTAACTATAACTGCTGAATTTCACTGGTTTTGCACAAGTGAAACCTGAGCTTTTAACGTCTCTGTAACCTTTGGTTTTTTCAGTGAATTTCTAAGGTTTTTTAATTGCTAATTTCTAACTATAACATCCCTGTAACCTTTTGTTTTTTTCAGAGGATTTCTATGTTTTTTTAAATTCTATTTCCTAACTATAACGTCCCTGTAACCTTTGGTTTTTTTCAGTGAATTTCTAAGGTTTTTCAAATTCCATTTCCTAACTATAACGTCCATGCAATCTATGATTTTTTTTATTGGATTTGTAAGGTTTTTAAATTGTATTCTCTTTCTATAATGGCTCTATAGCATGTATTTTTAGAACCTTGTATTTTCTTCAATGGATTAATAAGCATAGTTTTTTTAACATTTATATATGTGCAACGATGTTGCGATACCCACGGTGACGTCGCAAAGGCACATGTTTTTGAGGAAGTCTTAAACATTTATATAGACAGACACTAGTTGTTTAGTAATGGACACTTTATATTTGAGTTTGTGTGATGGTTTTGTGAAAAAACCTCTTCAATATGGTGCTTTCACTACTTGCGGTGACTCTGTAGACCGTGGCGTCGTCGGTAGTCTCAAAGTGCGCATGTTTTTAAAAAAACTCAGGAACACATACTTAAACATATTTTTATTAATATTTGACTCAAGTTGTTTATTGATATACTCTTTAAACCTAACTTTTGTATGAATTTTTCAATTAAAAAGCTTTTACTTGGTGTTTTGCATGATTGCGGCAATGCCAGAAGTCGTGATGACATTGGTAACTGCGATGAATGTGTGGTTTTGGTGAAGTATATAACACATATATATATATATATATATATATATATATATATATACATATTGCATTGTATGATCCACATTTGGGGTTTAATATCAGTCGATTAACACTTATGTTTGAGTACTTATTTACTAATAAAATATTATTCTGTTCAATTTTTGGTCTTTGAGAGGACGCCAATTGTCACGAAGATCATGTGACTGGGAAAGAAAGGTATATGATTGGATAATACACTTTTCAACTATAAGATTGAGAAGAACAACCAATACACATTTCTGGTTCATTCTCTGGGAGCACTTCAGTGTGAGGATGTGTCTGCAATTTTCTGCTGTGATTTTCACAACTTTGTCCTACAAATGGCAACTCAGCCACCAAAACAATAACAGGAGGGAGACCAGCAGCAGCAGGACGACCAGAAAGTACAGGAAGTACATTCTGAGGAGTTTGAAGATGAGGGGCCCCCACAGAAAAAAAAGCAGCATTGCATGGGAATTCTTCACAATTCCTTCTGGAGAATCCAAAACTGTGACTAAAATTGTGCAATGCACAATTTGTGATAAGAAGTTGTCGAGAGGCACAAGTAAAAAAATACTCTTGCTCTACAACCTGAAAACTTTCCACAACAACCGATTAAAAGCTGCAAAGAGACAACGAGATGCTGAACAACCATCTACCTCTTTAGCAAGTGCATCAACACCTGGACAAAGAGTGCCTTCAGAAGTATAACAACAGTCTGAAGATATCACTCCAGAATTTTGCCGGATGGCAACTTATTGTATGGACTGTGGCATTGTGGTTAGTGCTGGTGAGCAAAGTATGACAGCTTTCCGCAACACTTGCAAGACTCACAAATGTTGATTTTCTCTTTGGGTCCTTGCAGTATTCTCATGTTTCTGAGAGCTTATTCAAGTTTTTCCACTGCCAGTTGCAGTTAACTTTTGCTTCAAAAAAGAAAAAAAAATGTAAAGTTGAAAAATTACAAAAAATCTCAAAACCTCAAAAAAAACCCACAATGTTTACAGTTTAAAAAAACCTGAATGAATGAATGAGTGTATGAGTATGCCTATAATGATTGCAATAGTGAATGACTGGTGTATCGATGGTTGGATATGTACAGCACTGGTGTATGAATGTTAGAATGAATGCATAAGTAATGCATGGATTATTGAATGAGTGTATGAGAGGGAGATGGATTTTAGAATGAGTGTATGAGTGGTGGATGGATGATTGAATGAGTGCATGAGTGGTGCATGGGTGATTAAATAAGTGCATGAGTGCTGCATGTATGTTGGCATGAGTGGATGAGTTGGGTATGGAAGAATGAATGAATGCATGAGTGGGTACATGGATAATGGAATGAGTGCATGAGTGGTACATGGATGACTGAATGAGTGCATAAGTAGTGCATGCATGATTGAATGATTGCATGATTGGTGCATACTTTATTGAATGAGTGCATAATCACACATGAATGATTGAATGAGTGCATTAGTGGGGCATGGATGATTAAAGGAGTGCCAGAGTGGTTGGATAACTGAATGCTGAGTGCCTGGGTGATTGGATGAGGGCATGTGTACTGCCTGGGTGATTGGATGAGTACATGTGTAGTGCCTGGGTGATTGGATGAGTGCATGGGTAGTGTATACGTGATTGGATGAGTGCATGTGTAGTGTCTGTGTGATTGAATGAGTACATGGTTAGTGCATGCGTGATTCGATGAGTGCATGTGTTGTGCCTGGGTGAATCAATGAGTGCATGAGTAGTGCCTAGGTGATTGGATGAGTGATTGGAAGAGTGCATGGGTAGTGCCTTGGTAATTAGATGAGTGCATGGGTACTGCGTAATGGATTGTATGAGTGCAAGTGCAGTGCCTGGATGATTGCATGAGTGCAAGTGCAGTGCCTGGATCATTGGATGAGTCTAAGTGCAGTGCCTGGGTAAATGGATGTTATGTTATCTTATTTTTAAATTTCTAAAGCGCACGTTCACCTGCAGGTCTCTTGGCGCTGGAATTGGTTTTGGAGTAACCGGTGTCAGAAAAGTTTAGTCTAATTGTGCGCTTGAGTGAACAGCCAAGTCTTCAGCATCTTTCGAAATCGCAGATATTCTGTTTTGAGTCTTAAGGTAGTAGGCAAGGAGTTCCAAAATTGGGGGCCCAGTATTGAAAACCGTGACCCTCCTGTCCGTTTGCATCTGAATCTGGGTACTACCAGTAGATTCATGTGCATGGATCTTAAGGAACGCCGGGGGAGGTATTTGAGAATTCTTGAAGATATATACTTGGGACCAATGCCATGTATAGCTTTAAACAGGATGCAACCTGTTTTGAACAGAGAGCGCTGCTCCACCGGGAGCCAGTGAAGTTCTTTTAGCAGTGGTCTGATGTGACATCGTCTGTCTTGTTGGTAAATAATTCTGGCAGCTTGATTCTGTATCATCTGCAGACGGTGTTTCTGATTTTGCGGGAGGCCAAGATACATCACATTTCCATAGTCAATTTTTGATAGAATCAGGGCAATAGTAATTTGGATGCTGGCCTCTCTGCTGAAAAATCTTCTGATTTTCCGCAATTTCCGGAGTTGGAAAAAGCATGCAGAGATAACCGAACCAATCTGCGTGCTCATGGAGAGATCCGAGGCTATCTGTATGCCCAGGCTTTTAATCGTGGTCTTCGGGGTGGGTGCAGAGCCTAACTCTGGGGGCCAGTGTGCAGGAGTCCAATGCAAAAGTTTGTTTTTGGGGATGATGATTTCTGTTTTTTCTGAATTCAGTTTTAACTGATTGCTATTCATCCAAGTCTTGATGAATAGCATGGAGTTTCTAAGAAACTCCTCGGATTTTGTTGACTCTTTAATGGTGAAGATCAGCTGCATATTGTCAGCATAGTTGTAAATCTTGATCCCCATCTGACGAAGACTAGATATGGGCGGGCAAATGTAAATATTAAAGAGAATCGTAGAAAGCGAGGAGCCCTGCGGAACTCCATAGCTCATTTTTACAGTACTTGACTTGTAGGGTTAAAGCCACACCGATTGCTTACGGTCCTCTAAAAAGGATTTGAACCAACTCAAAACAGTGCCTCTGAGGCCAGCTGCAGCGATACGATCCAACAGTATGTCATGGTCAACGGTATTGAAGGCTGCAGACAGGTCTAAGAGAATCAGTGCCTGCATGCAATCCTCATCCGCCTTTCCTTTTAGATCGTCCATGACGGAGAGTATAACAGATTCGGTGGAGTGAGATGGACGAATGGGCATCTAGAAAATTTGTTTCCTCTATGAAGGAGCTCAATGATTTAGCTACGTGCATCTCCAATAATTTAGCCGGGAAGGGAAGAAGAGATATAGGCCTGTAATTATCTAGCTTTTGCAAATCAATGCCTTGCTTTTTTTGCTGCAGAATAACCACTGCCTCTTTAAAAGCTGTCGGCACAATTCCTTGGGCCAGGGAGAGATTCAGAAGGGCAAGAATAGTGTCTGGGAAAGCCAAGTAGATAGATTTTGATATATGAAAAGGACATACCTCCTTAGGGGAACCTGATTTTCCTTTATTTAAGAGTTCAGAGAGGAGTTCTTTATTTACGCAAGGAAATGTGGCCAGGGAAGCAGAGTTGGTATTACTTAATAGTGCTTCTACATCATTGTTACTAGAATGTATTGATTCTTGTATTCTTTTTACTTTGTCTACAAAGAAGGAATTCAGATCATTGCATAGTTTCTGTGTGGCAATGATGGGAGGGGTCACATGATCAGGGTTAGATAACTCTTTTACAATATTGAAAATATCTTTAGTCCTGTTATTTGAATTGAGTACTTTTATTAGTAAAAAACACTCTTTTTGCCTCTAAAATGGCTTTTTTATATGCCGTGAGGCTCACAATGTATTGCTCCCTAGGCTTTGTAGAGTAGGTGTTGCGCCATTTCCTTTCGGCCTGACGTACACTGAGTTTGATAGTTTTTAAGTCAGTGGTGAACCATTTGGATGCTTCATGCCGCCTAATACGAGAGGTTTTGACCTGTAATGGGGCATGGATGTTGTTAGCGTTTAATTGCCAATTGGCAATCTCCTTCTCAAAGTTGTCTATATTGTTCTGATTTGTGAGCTGCTCCTGATTCAGCGTATCACATAAAGATTTCATATTTATGTGGTTCCAATTTCTGGAAGTGCCTTTTAGATGGAGCGAAGATTTGGGCAGAGTCATATCACTCAGAGTGAAGGGTGAGATTAATAGACCATACTTGGTCAAGTATATGGCCTTTGATGTGCATGGGAGTATGGATGTGTTGAGTGAGGTTTAGGCTGATAAGGGACTCAGTTAGTTCCCTAGCCGCCTTTCCCCCTTCCGCCTCATTGGCCCAATAGTTCATATCACCTATGACCAGAACTTTGGCATAATCCTCCGTTAAGGACGCGATACTATTTGCGAGAACTTTAGGGAAATCTGGCATCGCTGTGGGTGGATAAGTGCAAGTGTAGTGCCTGAATGAATAGATGAGTCCAAATACAGTGCCTGAGTGAATGGATTAGTGCAAGTGCAGTGCCTGGTGAATGGATGAGTGCAAGTGCAGTGTCTGGGTGAATGCATGAGTGCAACTATAGTGCCTGGGTATTTGCATGAGTGTATGGGTTGTGCCAGGATGATTGGATGAGTGCCTCGGTATTGTCTGAGTGACTTAATGAGTGCAAGTGTTGTGCCTGGGTGAATGGATGACTGCAACTGCAGTGCCTTGATGAATTGTTGAGTGAATGGGTAGTGTCTGTGTGATTATATGGGTGCAGGTGCAGTGCCTGGATGATTGCATGACTGCATGGGTAGTGCCTGGGTGAATGGATAAGTGCAAGTGTAGTGCCTGGGTGAATGAATGAGTGCAAGTGCAGTGCCTGGGTGAATGAATGAGTACAGGTGAGGTGCCTGGGTGATTCCATGACTGCATGGGTAGTGCCTGAGTGGTTGTATGAGTGCAGTGTCTGGATGACTGCATGACTGCAAGTGCAGTGCCTGGATAACTGGATGAGTGCAAGTGCAGTGCCTGGTTGAATGGAGAAGTGCAAGTGTAATGCCTGGGTCAAAGGATGAGTGCAGGTGTAGTACCTGAGTGAATGAATGAGTACAAGTGCAGTGCCTGGGCAATTGCATGACTGCATGGGTAGTGCCTGAGTGAATCGATGACTCCATGGGTACTGCCTCAGTGATTGGATGACTGCAAGTGTAGTGCCTGGGTGAATGAATGAGTGCAAGTGCAGTGCCTTAGTGAATGCATGAGTGCATGGGTAGTGCCTGGGTGGTTGTATGAGTGCAAGTGCAGTGCCTGGATGATTGGATGAGAGCAAGTGTAGTGCCTGGGTGAATGATGACTCAATGTGTATCACCTGGGTGATTGGATGACTGCAAGTGTAGTGCCTGGGTAAATGCATGAGTGCAACTGTAGTGCCTCGGTGATTGGATGAGTGCATGGGTAGTGCCTGAGTGATTGGATGAGTGCATGGGTAGTGTATGGTTGTTTGGATGAGTGCATGGGTAGTGCCTGGGTGATTAGATGAGTGCATGGGAAGTGTGTGGGTGATTGGATAAGTGCATAGGTAGTGTGTGGGTGACTGATTGACTATATGGGTACTACCTGGGTCATTGCATGAGTGCAAGTGTAGTTTCTGGATGATGGGATGAGTATATGAGTAGTGACTCGTTGAATCCATCACTAGATTAGTCATTTGACACACATAATATAGCCAATTCTCCAACCACTGTGAAAAAATATAAACAGAGAAAAATGTATTAGGGTTTCAATTTGAATATTAGGCAACCAAAACAACACACAGTATTGTTTCTCCAAAACTTGAATTCAACACAGTCAAATGTTTTACTTTTTTTTTTTTTTACTGTTTTCAGCTTTAATACTTCTTTATTTTCAACAGTGGTCTGTATGAAGCATCATCATCAAACAGTGGGGAAAAAACAATCAATGGATTGTAAAAAAAAAAAAAAATGTACACAGTAGATCATTACAAATATGTCATACTGTGCATTCCACTCACTACAAATTTGTTAATACTGGCTTGCTGGCAGGTTATGAAAGCAACTATATCTTAAAACTGTTTCTCAAATTTTTATATCTGGTACAAAATGTTGAACAATTATGAAGCAGTCTTCATTTTTCTATATCCTTTTGTAAACATCATCCCTGTTAGGCCAAATGATGTCTAAAATGTTCTTGGTTCATGTATGAAAAACATAACACACAGTACTACGTACAAGTTGCTGTAGCAGAAATGAAAGGGGGCATTTTTCTAGTGGTGAAGAGACTTCTTACATGCAACTTAAGGCTGCTGGTATTATAGTACCTTCATTTAGTTTTTATCTGTAATAACAGAATGTAGTCCTGTAATGTTTTATAAATTCAATTCCCGCAATCTCTAAATGTGTCTGTAACGGGCTGCATACATTGCCTCCTGGGTGTACTAGTAAATATTGGGTTATTTAAGTTTGTGAGAAACTGCCTTTATTACCAGAAGATACATATCAGTTGTGCCTGTCCATGTGAATGAATCTTTGCATGCTTCTCTAACTACCTCACTAAATGTTTCAGTGTCTGTCTGCTTTTCTACTTAGGGATCTCGGATTTAAGTTTGGGTGTAGGCTGGATGTATAATTGGGCACATAGGTTTCTATGAGTGCGCATAGCTCACTGAAACATCTAAGTGTATCTTTTACTTTTTAAGCGAATAGCTCCCTGAGCTATGCCTACATACAGCCTACCTTAGTGTTCATTTAAATTTGGGACAAGAACAGTTTACACCTTGTCTAGCAGTTTTAAGTGATAAGACACCTCTACCAGTAAAACTACATGCCCAAGTTCAAGTATACCAGGTGTGAGACATAATGCAAGAGCTACTTGTCTGCATGGTAAACTTGAAAGTGTCATTTGGTTAGCAAATATCTGAATAAGTGTTTCATTTCCTATCTGGGGCTGTGATTCCATATGTAAGTAAATGTATTACTAAATCTCTGCCTCTCTTTATGAGATATATGGTTCTCTAAATGTGTCTGTAAGAGCCTGCATACATTGCCTCCTGGGTGTACTAGTGAATATTGGGTTATTTAAATTTGTGAGAAACTGCCTTTATTACCCCAAAAATATATATCAGTTGTGCCTGTCTGTGTGACTGTATCTTACAATGCTTCTCTAACTATCTCACTAGGTGTTTCAGTGTCAGTCTGCTTTTTTACTTACGTATCTCAGATTTAAGTCAGGGTATAGGCTGGATGTATAATCAGGCACATAGTTTTCTATGAGTGCATATAGCTCACTGAAACATCAAACTGCATCTTTTACTTTTTAAGCGAATAGCTCCCTGCGCTAAGGCCTACCTACAGCCTACCTCACTGTTCAGTTATATATAGTTTAAGAAAAATGTATACCTTGTGCAGCAGTTATAAGTGATAAGACTGCCCTACCAATAAACCTCTATGCAGAGATCAATTCAGATTTATAATTCATACACAGCTATAGTGCATAATTTCCACTTTCCAAACTGAGTGTTCTGTTCATCTTTTATAATGGAACAAATTAGACTACAACTCCCAGAATTCAAATAAAAACATTAGTTATAAGCAGCACATCATATATACACATATAAAACTTTTACATGATATACTACAAGATTAAATATAGGTTTAACCATTAGTGTGCAGTTATTTCTCCTACCACTACCAGAATGCAGTAAACCAATACAAGTGCAACATTGACCTGCATGGAAACACATTCTAAACTAACTTGACAGACACCTGATCTGCACCTGAGACAAACTATGCCTTAGTTTCCTATTAACAGATATATAAAAACACTTACAATTTGATTTATATGTCATCCTTTCTCTTTTTAAATAATTATATATATTTCAAAATCTTTTATTACAATATGACATAATGATATACCTTATTAATAATTTTTTTGACTTTCAAACAAATTCAATTAGCATACCAGAAGATTGAGTTCGCTGGTAAAATCACTTTTTTCCTCTTATTAAGTAGATGCAATATTCTCAGTGTTTGTAAAAACTTAGCACAAGAATGACACCACTTTCATACCAAGCAACCATAAATGGTAACCTTCTGAACTTTGGATTGCCTGATACTGCCAAAGTCAGCAAATAAAACATTGTTTTCATATTTCAGTCTTGTAACTGCATTTCTGAATGGTTACTGTCTATTAACCCTTTCACTCCTGTTTGGAGGTAGCCCAAAATGCATGCCTTCGTGTCAATAATCGCGATGGAAATCACGATCATTGAGATGAATTTGCAGAAAAAAACAGGAGTTGGAAAACCTACTTCCCTTAATACTTTTATATTTCTATCACTATGCTACACTTTCTTGGAACATCCACACTAGGGAATTTTACCTACCTTATAAAACAATTAACCTAAACCTCTCCAATTTATAAAAATGAATACCTGTTTCTTTAACACCCTTCCCCTAATACACCCTCTGCAGATTCTCCATAGAGACCCACTAGAACCACTAGGTCACAAGGTCACAACACATTCCAGAAAGACCATACTAATTACAAAATGAACTACAGCAGGTATGGTTTACTACACATACTGTAAAGCATATCCAGCTCTCTATTACATTTTTTTCTATTTACCAGGGCCAATTAAACATCTATTTACTAATCATTTCCAAATGCAACCTACTTTTATTCACCTGCATGTTCCCTTCATCCAATCAAATTTTGAGTTTTTAAACCACCAGCACAAATGCATTTTCACTGTCTTTCATAGTATGAACTGTGATATTCAGCTGCAGACCTGTCCTGTGTGCTACTCCTTCTTCCTACAGAATGCTATAGTGTGGGTTATGGGCAACATCTATGTCTATTGGGCTAAAGAGGCTGCAAAAAACAAAGGTATTGACAGAGACTTGGGTTTGCCAAATGTGGAGATTAGTTGATTTGGCCAAAGAGGGTTAAAGTTTCATCAGCTGCTGGCTTTGGTTAAAACCATTGTGGATTTCGGAACTCCTTACCTCATGATTGTGCACTGTGGTAGCAATGACCTAGGCACATTGACTAGGGTAGGGCTGGAAATCCTAATGAAGGATACCTTTGCAGAACTATTGTGGCGTTTCCCTCACACTATCTTGGTATACTCTAATATATGCCAAAGACAGAAATGGAAGTGGTCAAATCAATTCTGTCCACAGATTGACAAAGCCTCAGAGACCATAACATGGGCTCTATCTACAACAACTATCTGCGTTTTGACAAGCATGGACTATATAGAGGTGATGGAGTTCACTTTACAGACGAAGGGAACATGGTGTTTCTAGGCAACCTGAAACTTTGCATACAGTCTTATATGTAGCTGTCTTATACACACTCTCAACACAAAAGCTCTTGTCAGAGCCACCCAAAAGCCCAAAATGTTGTTAATTTTCTTGTAAAATGATTTTTAAAAAATTTGCGACGACGTCGCAATGATCGCGATCGCGTCGCGAAATCGCAAACAAATCCAAGCATTTAACAACCATCACCACATAAAAAAATTATAACTTAAAAAATTCATTTTAACTATTACAATACACACATTACTATCTTAAAGAACATGTTTGTACACATATATTTGTAGTAACTTTAAAAAAACTGTGTTTGAACCCTACTTCCTGTTTTCACGATGATGGCGAGAGTCACGATGCCTTCGGCAACCGCGGCGATCGCACCTTTTTTATGAGGTGTAAAACACATATCTGCACACATTTTACAGTATTTTAGACACTAGGGGTTTATTACTGCACTGTTTAAAGTCATGTTTTTCGAGGAAGTTTGTATAAAAACAATCATTTAAACCGATTTTCCGTTTTCGCAGTGAGGCCGGGTGTCGCAATGATATCAGTAGCCGCGATCGCCCGAATATGTTGCGAAATGCTATGCTATGCGGTTTTACATAGCGCACAGCTGCCCCGGCAAAGGGGCGTCCCAGCGCTGAAACAGAAAACAGCAGAACAATAGACAACATACAACAGTCTATAGTGGAGGAAAGAGATGCGTTTTGATGGCCTTACGGAAAGCCAGGTAGTTTTCCATACTACGAATGGCAGTGGGGAGCGCAGTCCAAAGTCTGGCTGCCAATACACCAAAGGAGCGTCCACCAGCCCGAACCCTCCTCGCCCGCGGTACAACCGCCAAATGCTGGCCCATAGATCGGAGTTGGCGGGAAGGGGTGTAAGGTGTAAGCAGATTGGCCAAGATATCTGGAGAGGAAAGGTTTAAGATTTTAAAAGACATGCAAAGAGTTTTGAACTCTATGCGTTTTGCCACAGGCAACCAATGTAGCTGACGGATAGCACTGGAAGTGGGGCATGTCCTGGGCAAACCTAACAAGGCTCTAGCTGCAGCGTTCTGGACCCTTTGCAGTCTTGTAATTTCCGCCTTATTGACTCCCAAATAGAGTGAGTTGGCGTAGTCCAGTCTAGATAGAATGGATGCCTGGACAATCACCTGCCTCATGACCGGGTCAAAAAACCCCAGCACTGGTTTGAGCCCCCGTAGAATGCCAAAACAGGTTCCTGCTACTTTCTTTGTTTGTGTTTGAAAGCTAAGAGCGGAATCTACCCACACACCCAGATTTTTTACCACCTGTTTGGGGATGGGTGCACAGCCCAGCTTAGCAGGCCACCAGTGCTCGCTCCACAGCTCGGTGTTTCTCCCGACCAGCAGGACCTCGGACTTGTTGGCATTTAACTGAAGACAGTTGGCAGTCATCCACTCAGATATAATCTCCAGCTCCCTCTGGAACTTACATGCGCCCTGTCCCGAGTCATCTGAGAGTGCCACTACCAACTGTGTGTCGTCCGCGTAAGACACTGCTGTGAGCCCTCTGCTTTTTGCCACTGCTGCCAAAGGTTGCACATATAGGTTGAACAACGTTGGGCTCAGAGCTGAGTCCTGCGGTACCCCATATTTGATGGTATGGATCTTGGAAGCAAAAGGGGGGACTGCAACCTGGAAAGTCCTGTCAGCTAAAAAGGAGACAAACCACTCAAGGGCAGAGTCCAGGATCCCCACCTCCTCCAACCTCTGCAAGAGGATCTGGTGGGAGACGGTGTCGAATGCGGCACTGAGATCTAACAGAATCAGTGCCGATGTGCGACCCTCATCTAGAGCTCCCCTCAGATGCTCGGTCACAGCTAGGAGGGCTGATTCCGTACTGTGACCCGGCCGAAACCATTCTGGGAGGGGTCCAGTAAGTTGTTCTCCTCCAGATAACCTGTAAGTATGGAATTGATGTAGGACTCCAAAATCTTGGAGACCCAGGGTAGGAGAGAGATGGGTCGGAAGTTCTCCGATTTAGCAGTGTCAAGCTTGGGCTTTTTCAGCAAAGGGACCACCCTAGCTTGCTTCCAAGCACTAGGGACCACAGAAGTAAGCAGGGACTGATTAATCAAATGGCTCAGAGATGGTAAGAACACGGGTAGAGATTTCAAGAATTGACAAAACAAATGCAGACATTCAATAGCTACCACCACATTCAAAACTTATAACTGCAAAATGGATTATAATCGACAGACTAAACACATTACTCTCTAAATGACTGTATAATAGCATGTACAACTCCCTTAATATCTCTATAACAAAGTGTATAACTTTTCAGTGTACTCTATAACTGCATGCATCACTGTATCAGTAAGTCTCTCATTCACTGTATAAGTTTTTCAGTGAATCAGTAAGACGGTGTGTCAGTCTATCAATGCTTCTGTAACAAACAGTGTGACTTCCTCAGTGCATCACTCTCCGAGTGAGTCTGTAAGTGGGTGCATCAGTGTTGCAGTGGGTCTACAATTGCTTGCATAAGTCTCTCACTCAATCTGCGAGTAGATGCACGACTGCCTTTGTGCAATTGCAAGTAAGTATATAACTATCTGACTGGATCTGTTAGTGGATAAATTAATATCTAAGTGGGTGTCTGAGTGAGTGAGTGAGTGAGTGGGTGCATGAGTGTTTGATTGGGTCTGTGAGTGAGTGTATAAGTCTTTCAGTGGGTCTATCACTGGCAGCGTGAATGTTTGAGTGGTTCTGTCAGTGGGTGCGTGGGTCTCTGAGTGCGACTGTGAGTGGGTAAATGAGTCTCTGAGTGTATAACTGACTGGGTGCACAAGTCTCTGAGTGGGTCTATGATTGGGTGTGTGAGTGACTGTATGGGAGTGTGAGTGTCTGAGTGGGTCCGTGAGTGGATGTCTGAGTGGATCTGTGAGTGGATGTATGAGTGTCTCAATGGATCTGTGAGTGAGAGCATAAGTCTCTAAGTGGGTAAGTGAATGGATGCATGCATGAATGGATCTGTGACTGGGAGGGCAAATGTCTGGGTGGGTCTGTGAGTGGATGCATGAGCCTTGAGGCAGGGAATGAGTGGGTGCATGCATATCTGAGTGAGTTTGTGAGTGGGTGTGTGAGTTTCTGAGTATATGAATGAGTGACTGAGTCCATAAGTCTTTGAGAGGGTCTGTGACTAAGTGTGGGAGTGACTGTATGGGTGTGTGAGTGGGTGTATGAGTGTCTGAGTAGATCTGTAAGTGTGTGTATGAGTGTCTCAGTGGGTCTGTGAGTACATACATGTGTATGAGTGGGTCTGTAAGTGGGCGTGTGAGTCTCTGAGTGGGTCTGTACATGGGTACATGAGTACATGAGTGTATGTGTGGGTCTGTATTTGGGTGTGTGAGTCTCTGAGTAGGTCTGTACATGGGTGCATGACTCTCCGAGTGGGTCTCTAAGAAGGTGCATGAGTCTCTGAGTGGGTGTGTACATGGGTGCATCACTTTCTGAGTGAGCCTGTAAGAGGGTGCATGAGTGTCTGAATGGGTATGTGACTGGGTGCATGAGTATCTGAGTGGGTATGTGACTGAATGAATAAGTGTGAGTGGGTATGTGAATGGGTATATAAGTGAGTTTGTGAGTGCATACATGAGTGTGTGACAGTGACTGGCGAGTGTGTACAAATATATATATTTTTTATATATTTTCACCAATATTCGTGATGACATCGCAATATTCACGATGTTCCTGCAACGGTACATGGGGGGGCCAAGCTGGTGATTGCAGCGTCATCGCAAATATCACACGCGATTAAAAAAAATCAATTTTGGACACATAATTTGTGTCACTAATACTCCCATTTCTCAAACATGGGGTCAGAGTACCTCCAACCTGACCCCTCATGTTAGCTTTCACGGAAATTTTCAGCCCCGGGAACTGTTCCCGATCAATAAAATGGTGGCCACAACTTTCTGCTCAGGTTGCATCCAACCAATCAGAGCATTTTCATTGGTGGCCGCATTCGCGATTAATTGCAAAATCGTCACGAAATATCCGCGGCCAGAGATATCACTATAATTTTCAACTTAAATTTCTCAAAAACTACTGAACGGATTTTCACCAAATAACAAAAAGCACAATCTGCATAACAACGTCTACCTATCTACCAAATTTGGTGTAATTCCGTCCAGGGGTTCGGGCTGTAGGTTCGACAACGCGTTCCTATGGAAATTACCATTACAAACGCACCCTTATTTCGCGCCTCTATTTCACAATCCCCACTGCACGAATCACCCTCAAACTTTCCATGATACACAGAACCTACTTTGACACTCTTTTGGAAAATTTCATGCAGATTGGTAAAATGATGCCAAAGTTATAGGCAAGTCAAAAGATGCTTTTCCTATGGAAACTAGGTCCTGGTCCTAACTATAGCTACCTACTGGTGACTGCCAGTAGGATATATATATACATATGTGAACAAGGCCAGGCTTGGCCAAAATGCATCATATCTTATGGACATGTTGCAATTACAATAAACTGCACAAATGAACTCAGAATCTGTGCCCGGTCTCCATTTAGGATTTTGGAAGTTCGAATGATATATATATATATACAAAATAAACTCCTGTAGTTCTATGAAGAGCACGCACACGAAGACTGAAAGTGTTCATTTCTCTTTAATGCAATGGGTCCTCGATGACCCGGCAGGTTAAAAGAACATTCAGAGATGCGTTTCAGCTGTCTCGCAGCCTTTCTCAATCTGAACAGACATTGATTGGGAGGTGCCTTTTAAAATCACACTGATTAGTGAACATAAAGAAAACACTGTTCGTTGGCAGGAACCAAAATGTAATGCATGAATTGAGCTAACATTGCGGCGTGGAAAAACATTGTAATTACCGAGAAACATCACAAAAAACATTTTATGTTCATGTAAGGCAGCAGAATTAAAAAACTGCTTACAGCATCAACTCTTGATTTTAGTGAAGTATAGCGTTGCTGCTGCCAACAAATACTCTTGAGCATTATGTTAAATCCACATTGCAAATGTTTCTACATGGACTATAACTTCCTTACAATGTAGCACACTTGTGCAGATATTTCATGCAACTTCACTGCCAAAACGAAAACGAAAACTAAGGTGTAAAATTTTGTCCACTTATATATTCAGCGCAAGCACATTAGAAATACCCAAACCAACTGTGCCTCCCACCGATCTTAGCTTGCAGATATTATCAACCAAATACGGGTTAACCAGGCATTCACAATGTCTTTAGTTGATGAAATCCAGCATAGTGCTGATTATATTGAAAATGTCACCTTGTAACTGGAAGTCCGTTTTTCGGTGTGCTTAGTGAAACATGAAATCCCACGGTCGGCACAGTGGTTAAAAACTGCCAGGTCAGGGAAGGCCTTCCCATGAAAGCAATAGGAACCCTCAGTCCTCACCGCGACGATCTTTTGCCCGGTGCCCAGAACCACAAATCCTTAATGACATCCTGAGTGCGGCCCCATGCTTAACGTAGAGATCCCAGTCCCTGCGCTGATAGTCTCCCGACTTCCTCGCGCTGAAACCTCCTCTCCACCTCAGCCAGCGCCGCATGTTACTCATCTCAAATGAAAGTCTGGAGGCTCGAGAAGGAAGCACTCACGTACTCAATCCTTCTGGTTGCGGTTGTAGTTTGACGGCCCAAACTCTGGTGTTGCGTGAAAAAGCGTCACCGCTACGCTTCAAAATATCCCAAAAAAACCTCCTGTATTTCTACGAAGAGCACGCACATGAAGACTGAAAGTGTTCATTTCTCTTTAATGCAATGGACCCTACCACGACCGATATATATATATATATATATATATATATATATATACACAGTAGGTAGTAGGACCTACTTTCCATAGGAAATACATTTTTTGTTTTGCCAATAACTTTGGCACCGCTTGACGGATCTACACTAAATTTTCAAAACCTTTGCTACAGTCAGTTAGCTGGTGTGTTGAAAGTTTCAGGGTGATCTGTTAACTGGGGGCTGAGAAAAAAGGGGGTCCCAAAACGCATTTTCCCCATGCATTTTCCCATAGAGATTTTGAACAAGACTACAGCCCGAACTGCTGGACAGAATACCACCAAATTTGGCAGAAAGCTAGATGTTGGTCCAAAAAGTGTGTTTTTTGTGAATTGGTGTAAATCCATTCAGTAGTTTTAGAGATATTTAAGTTTAAAAATATAGATATCTGGGGACACGGATCCTTGCAGCGGACTCGCGGATCCTACTGAAATTTGATTGGAAGTGTTGGCAGCTATCTTGGGAATTGGCTTGAAGCCAAGTCCAACAAAAAATATTTAAAAAAAAGAAAAGGGGGCAGGGTAGGAATACCTTGACCCCCCAGATATGGTTGGGGGATCCCACAAGGACCACGCTGGGGGATAAAGGCATTTTTTTAAATTACATTTTGCTGTGAATTCGTGTTTGGACCCATGGCAAAATTTAAAAAAAATTGAAGCCTGGAGCAAACAATAAAATGATGCAGAGGGCCCACACAGCCCACTTGCAGCCCCAGTGAATTCCACCATCCCGGGGCTATTTCTAAAATGAGTGCAGGGGAGGCTTGTTTGGCCTCCCCCTCAGCCCTGGGGACCACCATCTCCTCCCTTGGCTAATGCCAATGAAATGGGGGACCTCATAGCCCCCCCCGTCCTGGGGACCACCACCTTGCCAGGGCTGTTTAATTATGACACAGGGTTCTCACGGAACCCCCAGGCCCCGGGGACCACCACCTCCCTGGGGCCATAATGATTTTTTTTAAATGGGAGGGGGGCCTCCAGGCTGGAATCATCCCGGGGACCCCCACCTCTCAGGAGCAGGCCATACCTTAAACAAAAAAAGAGGGGGCCCACGCGGCCCCCCTCCTGGAGCCATTCATGGCCCTGGGGACTGCCACCCCCCAGGGCTGGCTCCTGCTATGTCCCGGGGTGCCCAACCCAGGACATAGCTGTTTGCTGTGACTTGGCAGGAGTTTAATTCTCCCACCAAGCCATAGCAAACTGTGCTCACTTTCAAAATGCTCTCGCTTGCTGAAAGCGAGCATACAATTGCTTTTACAGAGAGGGAGCTGCATGTTAGCAGCTCCCTCTTCCTGAATGAAGAAAAAAATAAAATTAAAAAACGGCAAGTCACCGGAGGTCACACCCCCTTTTATCAGCACTCTGCAAAAGCACCTCCTGGCACACAACTGGTTGGGGGATGAAGTCCCCTTGGCTGCAAAGAGTCCTTGGGGACCAACAAGCCCTCCTGTTACCTCCAGTAAGTCCAAACAGCAGGATTGCTAAGAGGTCATCAGAGGCCAGGCCCCCTTTCTTCACCACTCTGCAAACGTGCCTCCTGGTGCACTGCTGGCTGGGGGATGAAGTCCCCTTGGATGCTGAGGTTCCTTGCTGGCCAACAAGGTCTCCTGTTACCTCCAGTGAGTCCAACATAGTCTGATTGCTGAGAGGACTTCGGAAGCCACGCCCCCTTTCCCTACCCCTCCACAAACGTGCCTCCTTTCATACTGCTGGTTGGGGGAGAAAGGCCCCTTTGCTTTAAAGGGTCTTTGGGGGCCAACAAGCCGTCCTGTTACCTCCAGTATGTCCCAGACAGCAGGATTACTGAGAGGTTGTCGAAGGCCACGCCCCCTTTCTCCACCACTCTGCAAACGTGCCTCCTGGTGCACTACTGGTTAGGGATAAAGCCTCTTTGGCTGCTGAGGGTCTGTGGGGGTCAACAAGCCCTGCTGTTACCTCCAGTAAGTCCAACACAACCTGATCACTGAGAGGATTTCAGAGGCCACGTCCCCTTTCTCCACCACTCTGCAAACGCACCTCCTGGTGCACTACTGGTTGGGGGATGAAGTCTCCTTGGCTGCTGAGGGTCCGTGGGGGCCAACAAGCCCTCCTGTTACCCCCAGTAAATCCCACACAGCGGGATTACTGAAAGGTCTTCAGAAGCCATGCCCCCTTTCTCCACCACTCTGCAAACACGCCTCCTGGTGCACTACTGGTTGGGGGATGAAGTCCTCTTGGAAGCTGAGGGTCCTTAGAGACCAAGAAGCCCTCCTGTTATTTCTAGTAAGTGCGTCTCAGAGGGATTCGTGAGAGCTGATCGAAACCCCCCCTTTCTATACCACTCTACAAACATGACTACTAGTTAAAAAACATAGAAATTCACTTAAAAAAACAGAGGTCACAGGGACTTTATAGTTAGTAAATAGAATTAAAAAAACCTTAGAAATTCACTGAAAAAACCGAAGGATCCAGGGACATTTTATTTAGGCTGACATTTGACTCGTACAAAACCAGAGAAATTCAACAGTTATAATTAGCTGACCTAACCATAACTTATGCCCCCACAATACACTGCTTATGACCTCACATATTACATCACTCATGACATGGTCGGTGACATCACTCATGAAATCACTCATGACATCTCAAATGACATCACAGATGACATCGTCCACACTCACACATAGAGCCGCTCACACATCATCTCACCAGTACAGCCACTAACACAACCACCAACTTACCTATACAGCCACTCATGCACCTACTCACTGACCAATACAGCCACTGACACATCGAGTCATACAGATATACAGACACTTCCACACCCATACAGCCATTCTCATACTCGATCAGTCACCTATACAAATATTCACATACCTATGCACTCACCCATACAATCACTCAAACATCCACTCACACACCCATACAGTTACTCACACATACACTCACTTGCTCATAGATATACTAACACATCTACTCACTCATCTATACAATCACTGAGACAAGTACATACTCTCACATACAACCTCTCTCACACTCACTTACTCACCAATACAGCCACTTGCACACCCATTCACTCACCCAAACAACTACTCACACACCCACTCACTCACCCATACACCCACTTACACACCCATTCATGCACCCATATAGTCACTTATGTAGCCTGTCACTCACCCATACAAACATTACTGTACCTGCTCACTCACCCATTCAGCCAAACATGCACTCTCTCATTCACCATTTACAGCCACTGACACACCCACACCCTCACCCATAGAGCCACTCATTCATTCTCTCATTCACCATTACAGCCACTTACACACCAAATCACTCATCCATACAGATACTCACACAGCCACTCACTTACTCATACACCCACTAACACACACTCACTCACCCACAAAAAAACTCACACACCCACTCACTCATGTATACAGTCTCTCACATACCCACTCACTTTTGTATACACCACTTACACACCCTCTCACTCACCCATATAGGAACTCCCACAGCCTCTTACCTTGGTATATATATTTAACACTCAGTAACTTTTAGAAGACACTCACAATCACTGGATGATGTCATCAGTGATGTAATTAGTGATGTCATCAATGATGTCATTGGAGATGTCATCAGTGATGGCACTAACCATGTCATGAGTGATGTAACATGTGAGGTCATAAGCAGTGCATTGTGAGGACGTAAGTTATAGTTAGCTCTGCTGAATTTCTCTGGTTTTGTACGAGTCAAATGTCAGTATATATATATATAAACATACACACACATTACCTACTGGTTGTCGCCAGTAGGTAGTCAGGACTTAGGGGCTGATTACGATGACAGGCAGAAAAGCATTCCGACCGCCGTGCTAGCGGGAAATTTCCACCCACAGGTACCACGGCAAAACCGCCAGCCAGATTAGGATGCGCCACCAGAAACTCCCTACCGCGGCAGTCGGATTACAGAATTCAGCGGCGGAAAAGCTGAAAATCCGTCCGCGGCGGTCGGATTTGCTGCGGTAAGGCCAAAGACCGCCGTTTCCCCAGCGGACTGGAACACATGGGGCTATCCGCAGTATTGCCACTGCCATCCTCGAATGGCCGGATTCTCCGCAGCGGTGTGGTGGGCTGTTTGAGGCATCGTGATTTGACCGGCGGTCGTGACCGCATTCCGCACGGTGGTACCTCTCTTTTGGCTCCGTCCGCTACGGGTGTGGACGGAGATTATCGGCGGATCCCGGAACACCGCAGCGGACGGGAAATGGGCTACCCATGCCCATTATAATACGGTGGATGCAAAGACCGCCGATGGAGTGCGGAAAAGGGCATTTTCCGCCACCCCCAGCACGGCGGATGTGCCTCCGCCCGCCATCGTAATCAGCCCCCTAGTTTCCATAGGAAGAGCGCTTTTTGTTTTGCCAATAACTTAGCGTCGTTTGACGAATTCTCACGAAATGTTTAAACTAAAACAACGCTCACTTCAGCTGCTGTCTTGAAAGATTCGTGGTGATCTGTCAAGCGGGGGCTGAGAAAGAGGGGGGTCCCAAAATGCATTTTCCCTATGTTAATTTCCACAGAGATTTTAGGCATGACTACAGCCCTAACCGCTGAACAGATACACCAAATTTGGCAGAAAGGTAGCTGTTGGTCCACCTTACTGTAAAGTGGCATAAATCTGTTCAGTAGTGTTTGCGATATTAAGAGAAAAACCAGTTTGTATATATAGGGACGCAAAGGCTTCGTGAACCCCCCCCCGATCTCATGCTGAGACTTGACTTCAACTAAGTCCCAGAATTTTTTTTTTTTAAAAGAGAAGGGGGCCGGGTAGGAATACCCTGGCCCCCCCTAGGCCTCTTGAGGGGGGTACCCCACAAGGCAAAAAAAGCATGTAAATAAAAAAAAAAATTCTGCTGGTGATGTGCTGGATCTGCGGCTCCCACCGAAAAAAAAGAAGTGCGGTCTCCTGAGCTTCTCCAATGTTTAGCCCTCGGGTGGGCCAAGTCCTGGGGGCATGAGCAAATATATGCAGGAGGGGGGCACACAGGGCCCCCTCCCAGGGCTTATAAAAGCCCCAGGGACCACCACCTCCCCAGGTCACTGGCTTTAATGTATGTGGGGGTGCCCGCGTGGCACTCCCAGCACCTTGGGGACTGCCACCTCTGCAGGGCAAATCTCAAATAAATGTGGGGGGGGCCTGCTGGGCCCACCCACACCCCAGTGACCACCACCTCCCCGGGGTTAAAGGTAAATTGAATGCGGGGAGGGCTCGTATGTTCTCCCTGCAGCCACAAGGACTGCCACCTCCCCAAAATTAATGCGGGCCTATACGGCCTCCCCCACAGCCCCAGGGACCACCACTTTCCCAGTGCTAAAGATTAAATGAATGCAGGGGGCCCGTGTGGCCAACCGCAGCCCCAGGAACTGCTACCTCGCTGGGGCAATTAATTCAAATTAAGGGGGACTGCATGGCCTCCCCCGCAGCCCAGGCAACCACAACATTCCTGGGGCTAACTACTACAGTGAGGGGGGCTGCGTGGCCCCCCTTGTGGGGCCAGGAATGGCCCTTAGAACAACCAACTCCCAGGATTGGTTCCTACTACCTGCCGAGGTGCCCACCCTTGGAAGGTAGCTGTTTGCTTATGCTTGGTGGGAGCTGACAACTCCCACCAAGCAAAAGCAAACATAACCCCGCTTTCTGCAAGCCAAAGCTGCCAACATCTCTGGCTTCCAGAAGGTGGAGTTTTTATATGTTTCCTTGCACGCAAAAATGCGTGCAGGGAAGCAGGTAAAAACATTGCTCCCACAAGCAGGGATGTGCTATTTAAACCAGCTCCCTGCTTGCGACAGCAATACCGGTTCCCGCAGGAAGCAGGGAGCTGGCTGGGACTGCCGGGGCCTTGAGGCTCCCCCCACAGTACCATTGCACACTGGGTGCCATGGGGACACCCGGGAGACATTGCCGGGTCCCGGGGGATGGGATCCCTGGGGCCAAAATGGAGCTGTGACAGCTCCCGCGAGAGCAAACACTAACTCAAACTGCTCCCACTTGCTGAAAACTGAGTTTTAATCTGTGTCCCTGCCCGCTGTCATGCGGGCAGGGAAACAGATGAAACTATTGCTTCTGCACACAGGGAGCTGCATTTCTAGCAGCTCCCTGCATGCAGGAGCAATGCTGGCTCCTGCAAAAGGCAGGGAGCCAGCTGGGACCGCGGGGTCCTTGAGGCTCCACCACAGTCCCCAACGATACACACTGGGCATCCTGGGTAGGGTCAGGGCATCCAGGTAGATGTGGCTGGGCCCCGGGGGATGGGGTCCCCGGGGTCTAAATAGGCCCAGGATGGAGGACCAGCTGGCCCACTCCCTCTTTGCAGAATAAGCAAAACAGAGGGCAGAAAAATTAGCAGAAAAAGAAAAGCAAAGCAGAGCAGAAGAGGGCAAAACAGAGGGCCAAAAAACAAGCAGGAAAGGCAAAATAGGACAGAAAAATGAGCAGGGGAGGCAAAACAGAAGGCAGAAAAATGAGCAGGAAAAGCAAAACAGAGGGCAGAAAAATAAGCAGGAGAGGCAAAACAGACAACAGAAAAATGAACAGATAAAGGCAAAATGAGGGTAGAAAAATGAGCAGAAAAGGTAAAACAGAGCAAGAAACGAGCAGAGAAGGCACAAACAAAGGGCAGCAGGTAGTCAGGCAGCAGAGGGTAGCGGACTGTGGGCAAGCTAGACAGAAGAGCTGTTGCAGGGCGAGCTGCCATGAGGACCTGCTAAATTTCTACAGAAATTTAACCTCAACAGGAAACACTTACATATATAAACATAGCAGGTGCCCCAATTGAAGGTCCACTTCTGCAAAGGACCAATGATCCTGAACTCATTGGGCTTGACAAAGGCCAAGCAAGTGTGTTTTCCCTGCAATGCCACATTGAAATATGATCTGAAATGCTTTGTGGAGGTGAATGCATCATTGATACATTTGGAGCACAATGTGTAGTGACTGTGATGAGTGGGTTCTTTCTTGTCCTTACCTGGTGAGAGCGGAGTCCATGGTTGTCCATTTAAATGACTACGAGTATACAAATGTGCAATATCAAATAAAACTTTGCCCATTTGGCCCTGCCCCATCCACCTTAGTAGTATACAATGGTCTTCCTGCCATTTGCCAGGATGATTGGCAGCTTATCAAAAGGCCCTCCAGCGCTTTTTCCTGCTGATTTTGGTGACTCATTCTTGATGCTGAGGAATATGAGGACATCTCCACCAAACAACTAAGCACTTACTTCATATAGTTAGCAGGAAGGACTATTGTTTGGTGGAGATTTACATCTTTGTACTCTTGTCATCTTCTCTATAGAAAGATTTATGTAATCACAAATTTCTGGATAAAAACGCATGAGAAAGAACCACATTGCCAAAACGCACACAAGGTCACCGGCGACATTTTCCTCGCTCTCCATTATGCAGCTGTAGTGTAGAATAAACACTGGACTTTTACTCAAGGAGGTAGCACTTAGTCATCTATAACTCACAGAAAAGAGGGGTAGGAGGATAAAGTCCCGCTTCGACCTCCGACAACAACTATGAAACCACTACATAGAAGAGGGACTGTGTTTAAATTGAATGCTAAATTAGAAGACTAGGGGAATCACACACAGGTGTTAAAACTGCCCTCACACACAGAAATCTGTGTCATGCTTCATCATAGGGCTGCTAACACACCCCCGCGCCGACCAACGCTGGAGGTGGAGCAATAGGGAAGGGAAGACAATACAACATAAAATAAGATGTGGCAAAAAACGTGGGGATCACAAGTGAAAATAAAAGCAGAAATGGTGAATTTAAAACTGGCTACAGGAGTCCCTATTCTCATTTTAATATTGGGTACCCTGTCCAGAATACAAAACGGTCACACCTGGACCTGTGGATGGTGGTATGGAAAACCTGTAATGAGTTACCACCCCTCCACTCTGCAAAAAATGTCGACATGTTTCAGCCGGAGAAGTCAAATTGCCCGGCTTTCATCAGGACTTCACTACTGAATGACCCCAAAGGTACTCACCCTGCCACCTTTAATCAGGGATGGAGGGAAAACAACCTTGCTGAGTAACTTACTCCGAACACTTTAAGGTAGAGCGCCTTGCCATCCAAAGTGGAACCGAGTTCATATAAAATCTAAACTTGAACTGGCGGGGGAGCAAGGACAGAAATGCATTTCCCAACCTACACGGCGCAGGGAGAGACGATCGAAGTGGACACAGCTCACCTTGACGAAAGTGTGACTATAGGGAGCTGTCCTCGCTCCCCCGCCAGTTCAAGTTTAGATTTTATATGAACTCGGTTCCACTTTGGAGAGCAAGGCGCTCTACCTTAAAGTGTTCGGAGTAAGTTACTCAGCAAGGTTGTTTTCCCTCCATCCCTGATTAAAGGTGGCAGGGTGAGTACCTTTGGGGTCATTCAGTAGTGAAGTCCTGATGAAAGCCGGGCAATTTGACTTCTCCGGCTGAAACATGTCGACAATTTTTGCAGAGTGGAGGGGGTGGTAACTCATTACAGGTTTTCCATACCACCATCCACAGGTCCAGGTGTGACCGTTTTTGTATTCTGGACAGGGTACCCAATATTAAAATGAGAATAGGGACTCCCTGTAGCCAGTTTTAAATTCACCATTTCTGCTTTTATTTTCACTTGTGATCCCCACGTTTTTTTGCCACATCTTATTTTATGTTGTATTGTCTTCCCTTCCCTATTGCTCCACCTCCAGCGTTGGTCGGCGCGGGGTGTGTTAGCAGCCCTATGATGAAGCATGACACAGATTTCTGTGTGTGAGGGCAGTTTTAACACCTGTGTGTGATTCCCCTAGTCTTCTAATTTAGCATTCAATTTAAACACAGTCCCTCTTCTATGTAGTTGTTTCTCAGCACTTAGTCATCACCAAATAGAAAGTACTCCATTTGAGTAGATATTTTGTGCACAACTGTGGATTCTTTTTGGATAAAGGGGCAGGTGTGGTTGCATTGTTGCCCAGTTACTGGCACACCAACACAGACATGTAGATACCCACTCACACACCCACTGACAGACTCACTCAGACTCTGATACCCCCACTCACAGAACCACTCACACACCCACTCACAGACCTACTCACACACCCACTCACAGACCTATCAGATACTCTCTCACACACATTCATAGACCCACTCAGACACTCATGGATCCACTTACAGACATACTCAGACACTCTCACACCCACTCACAAACCCACTCATACACCCACTCACAGAACCACTCAGACATGTACACCCACTCACAGACCTACTCACACACTCATGCACCCAGTCAGACACTCATGCACTCACTCACAGACTGACACACACTCATGGATGCACTCATAGACCCACTCAGACACTCTCACACCCACCCAGAGACCCACTGAGACACTCACTCAGACACTCATTTACCCACTCAGATACTCACACACCCACTCACAGACTAACTCAGACACTCGCGCACCCAGTGAAACACTTATGCAGTCACTCCCAGACCCACTGAGACACTCACAATCCTACTCACACATCCCTTGAGACACTCACAAACAAACTCACACACCTACTGAGACACTCATGCACTCACACACTCACTCTCAAAGGTTGCAGGTTGCAGTTAGGAAGTAAAATTTAAAAAACATAGAAATTTACTTAAAAAACAAAGGTTACAGGGACGTTATAGTTAGGAAAAAACATTTAAAAAATGTAGAAATTCACTTAAAAAAAACAAAGGTTACAGGGACATTATAGGTAGCAAATAACATTAAAAGAAACCTTAGAAATTCACAGAACAAGCCCAAAGGTTACGGGTACGTTATAGTTAGGAAATAGAATTTTAAAAAACTTAGAAATTTACTTAAAAAATGAAAGGTTACAGGGACGTTATAGTTAGGCTCAGATTTCACTTGTACATATCCAGAGAAATTCAGCATTTATAGTTACCTGAGCTAACTATAACCTATGCCCCAGCAATGCACTGCTATGACCTCACATATTACATCACTCATGACATGGTCAGTGACATCACTGATGACATCTCAAATGACATCACTGATGATATCATCCACAGAACCACTCACACACCTACCCACACCCCTATAAACCTCTCATGTACCCACTCACACACCAACACAACCACTCACATACCCATTCACAGACCCAAACAAGAACTCACTCAACCACTCACTCATCCATAGAGCCATTTACACACCCACTCACTCGTACAGCCCCCACACAACCAGAACTTGAAGTAGTATTTCTCATTAGTAGTACACCTAGTATACTAACTTAACTTTTGTAGTAGCTTAGTATATATGTTTAACAATGATAAACTCTTAGAAAATACTTACACCTACTGGATGATGTCATCAGAGATGTCAACAGTGATGTCATCAGTGATGTCACTGACCATGTCATGAGTGATGTCATATGTATTATGTGAGGTCAATTAGGTATAATTTTAAATTAAAAAAATGTATACTTTTGAAATCAACATAAAATAAATAATGCTATGAGCACCACCACTTGTGAAGGTTGGGCAAGAGTTTAAGGGCTCTGGGCCACAGTCACTTACAAAGAGGAGATAGTTGTTAAATAACACCTGATTATTAGCATCCCCATACACTGTGTGCTTAACATGGGTCACCTCCTGGTTTAAATTGTCCTCTAAACCACAGACTGGAGATGCTTTTGACAGCAGGCCCTCAGCCAAGGGAAAAAATAGCCTATTGCCCTTTGGGGGTGGGGGTTATCTACAACAGAAATGCACCTGAGGACCTCAACAGGTAGTGACAGCCTGGGGAGGTTGGATTAGAGGTTGGATTAAAGCAAAACATTTCTCTGTTTCCTTCTCAAAATGCGTGAAAATATACAAACGTAAGGAGTTCAACATAGACTGCAATTTACCAAACAGACCATCACAGAGTCCCTTGACAATAGTGTTGAGAAGGTCCGGTAGTAGGGCCATTAAGCTCTCTTCCACCTGGATATTAGGAAGTAGGGGGCAGATAGAATCCTGAGAGACAGTCGTTGGGTTGGAGGTTGTTTTTTGTCTTGTCACTGGTTTGGTGTGTCTCCAGCTTTTCTTTATGGGGAATGCACTTAGTTGAGGATGAAAATTAGCAAACACTTCCAAGACCTCCACTGAAGTGTTAGCCTGCACACAGAAATTACTAGGGTGCCTTTTCCACTATCATTATCTTGCCCTAATGGGCGGGCGCTAGCAATATGGCCGCAGTTCTTCTCCACCCATTGTTAGAGGTCGCGTTGCTATTGGTGGGTTGGGCAGAAAGGCATTTAGCAGCGTCTACCCTTTCCTCAAACCGGCCTATCTCTGATTCAATAGTACCCATAACAGAAGACAGACAGTTGGTGATGGACGGAGCAAGCTTATTTGGGGGCTCTTTTCCTCCATTACATGCTGTGACTTTCCTTTTACCCATAATCACGAGAATGTCAGAGTTCAACGGAATTTAAATAATATTTCACTCAAGAATTCTGCTCAATCCAACTATAAATCGTACCTTGCAGTGCCGATGGTGAATCTTATTTCCATCAAACCAGGCGGGGTGGCCCTGCCCTGCCTCTTTCTGTTGTGTCTTTGCCCGGGAAAATGTCCAGGTGCGACTCACATGCGTCCCTTGCCGTGGGAGTCACAAGGCACTTTAATAGCACTCAGGCGTGCAGGCGTTGTCACAAGCTTCTCCTCTGGTGTAAGCAAGATGGATGCTGTGGGACGGAGTCCCACCCCAACAACAACAAACACAATGCCTCCTCTCGTCCCAGAGGTACCAGTCTGTCACAGCTCAAAACAGCTATTTGGAAGGATTCTCCACACCCTGTCTCATGTACACGAGGCAGGGTTTTCTCTGTTAATCCTTTTGAATTCCTCTGAAGGCAGGGAAAAAGGAGAGCTGGCCTCTATCAACACATAAGCATTTGAAAAATGCCTACAATCGAGCACTTGTCTTTTAAAGGCTACAATAAAAAGGAATTGACAGAATACAAATGGACATCATGGGGAGGGTGCAAGGGTCGCCTGTACCCTTGTCTGCTCCTCCATTCCTGCTGCCAATATTCACATAAGGGAGGCTGTACCTCACAGACAGCTTCCACTTTGCAAATATTTAGGCCCTTACCATGAGATGATAATCCTTACTCAGATCAAAATATGTATTTTGGCCTTCACATGGGCACCCAGCTTTGAAGTATTAGGGTTTCACACAATTAATGATCTTTTCATCAATGTTTAGGAGCCATAGATTTACAATGTTCTCTCATGTAATACACCCACACCAATTTAATTTTGACACCCCCACTTTTGTTCCTCTCTCTTTTTCACCCTCCGTCTCATTGAATCTTCCTCACAACTGCTTTGATCTCCACACCCCAATTCTTTGAACCTTCTGCCCTCAAAGCCACTTTATACACTTAACCCTAGAAACATATGCATAGACATACAATGAACTTCTGGATAAACATCAGACAGAAAGCACTTCTGCAAGAAGAACACATAGAGGGCCGTGCTACAGGAAGTTCATGATAAGGGCATTGCTTAAGAAAACTGACACTAAAGGTGCTACCAAACAATGCTCACTGAGGTCTGAGCTGGAGGAGACTCCCACTCTGGAAGGTATACAGTGGCCTTGAGTGCCAGGTGATACCCTGGCGAGGAAGGAAGTCGGTATGGTGCACAACAATGGTATTCGGTAGATAGACAATTGAGGTGCTCAGTGTAGATTGGAACGTAAGAATATGTGTGTTGGACATCAGCAGCTGAGGGGCTTGCCAAAAGTAGCCAAGCAGTTTAGGGACTCAGTAATTTGACATCAGAAGATGCAGCAGTGGATCTCATAATATTGATCCTACAAAAATCAATTTACACATATATCAGAATTTTAAATATTGAATATAAAAATATCGCCTATACTTAACCATTAAAATCACTAATATCTAACACACAAATATTGTTTACAATAAAATCTATTTTTGACATATATCGATAATACGAAAAACATCGGAAACACTAATATCGTCGCCTATACATACACATGTAACATATCAAAAATATTGATTACCACAATATCGATCACAATATTATTGCCAGCATAATTAATAAATCCTTACAAATACACCCAAAAAGACACATTTAACTTAAAACAATTACTTGAAATAAACCCCAAACTAGTAATAAACAACCATAATAAAAAAAAATATATTACATTAACCAAAAATTAAACAAACACCCCCAAAGAATCATAAAACTAAAACACATATATTTAAAAATGCCAAAACAACAATTCTTAATAACTATAAACATATAAAAAAAAATTAATATATTTATATATACACAATATATAATTCATATATAAATAAAACAAACTATATATAGTACTACAAAACAAAAACATAAATTAGCATTTACAAACAAGGACTCAACTGATAACAAAATTCAAACTTTACTAAACCAACCAATAAAATAACGCTATAAACAACTTTAACCAATAAAATCAAATAAACAATTGAGCCAACAAGATAAAAGGCACACTAATCAAAACAACTAAATACTCCAAAAACGATAAAGGCTGCAAGTGGAGGAATCTCTGCCAGTTTCTTGCAAGAAACAATTAACACAGAAACACATCATCTCAACAACTACAATTTCAAGAAAGTAATACATATATTTAAACTACAAATTATCTGTAATTAAACTAAAATACATAATTTAACAAATAAATTGTACCACAATCTTTAACTTTTATCTTTTTACAAAGACTATCTAAAGACAATGAAAACCAACTTCCAAACCAACAAAATGCCCATAAATACCAGCTTTAACAAAGCACCAAGAATATATAATAAAGTAAATATCCATATATATTAATTTAAAAACTCACCCAACCAAACACCAAAAATAAATTTACTTCCCTAAACATAGACAAACTTATAACACAATATCATATTTAATTAATGTAACTTTTTTCTCTTTCAATAGAAAATTCAGCACCTGCTCCATGTTAAAATGAGGTAAAAAAAGCTTCAAAACATCTCAACAAAACATACAAGTAAGTGAATAAATAACAAGTAATTGCATTTTTAAATAATTAATTATAAAGATACAAAAATCAATTTATAATATATTTATACTGTTAAACTATTTACAGATACAATGACAGAAGTTTCTAAATATCTAACTTCACATAAACGGAAACAATTATTAAACCATATGAGCTACACCTACAGCAAAGAAAGTGATTCAACAGAAACCATAAACTGGAAATGTACTAAATATTATTTGAGTGCATGCTCTGGGAAGGCAACTACAAAAGATAATTTTGTAATAAATGTAAAAGAGCATAACCCCCCCCACCCAAATGTTGCAGATATAGAAGTTAGAGAACTCTTAAAAGATTTAAGAGAGGCAAGCACTAGCTCCCAGTAACTTACAGGCAAAATCCTGAAAGACACACTACCCAAAGTCACCATGCCTGTAACAGGCCAACTACCACCTATCCCCACATTAAAATGCTTAATTGCACACACTAAAAAAGCCACTGCCAGGATCTTGGATCCCGAGGCGGCAGTGGTGGGGAAAGCATGGGGCCATGTAGGCGGTGCCGATGCTGGCACCGCTGTGCTGATTATGACCTGCCTTTCCACCGACATTTTCGTGGCAGGGGCCTGCCATGAAAAGGTTGGCGGAAAGGCAGGGAAGGGGCCACAAACAAGGTCCCCGGGTGTTTTAACCCATTGGGCATTGTGGCCAGGGGCACATGTTGTGCCCCCCTATGCCTGCCCTGTCGTGTGCGCACTGTTGCCAGGCGCCATGTTTTGCATGGCACACAGTGTCACACAGTGTGCACACAACATTGCAGGCATAGGGTGCACAACATGTGCCCCCTGGCCACAATGCCCAATGGGCAAAAACACTTGGGGACACTGTTTAGGGCCCCTCCCATGCCTTCCCGCCGACCGTTACATGGCAGGGTCTCCACCATGAAAAGGTCAGCAGAAATGCAACTCATAATTGGCACTGCAGTGCCGGCATTGGCACTGCCTCCAATACCTTCCACCTTCCCCACTGCCTCCGGATCCAGGAGCCTGCCAGTGGCGGCAGTCTTGGAGCTGTCCAACAGACATCCTATTGATCGGGAGGTCGGACCACCTACTCAGCAGTGGTGTTCCCGCCGCTGATGCCATGGTGGTCCCCGGAGCACCACAATAGTAATCAGGCCCTTAGTCTAACTCATTGTTTTATCTACCCTTAACTTTCATCTTTTTTCCCAAACATTAGTGTTAAACTATTTATTTCTTTAAAACGTCTCAGATAATAATAATTTAAAAAAATAATAATAATAATCATCATCACCATCATTATCATTTCTCTAGGAAAAGCTGCTATTGCTGTATGCCCTTTGCCCCCCAATAAAACAATGATCATTCTCTATTTTGTGCAAAGATATTTACCTTTGGCAAGAGTTTAGACCATGTTCTAAAGGCGTATAGGCTTGACGTAAGAAATATACTCTGCAAAGGGGCTTGGATAAAGATGAAGCTGTATCCCTGTAGCAGTTCCCATGTATAAATGCCTCCTCTGCTGAAACTGGTTTTAGCTCTTTTGTGTTGTCATATGTTCTTGTCAAGAAGCAGGTGTTATAGCAGCTGGAGTTTTACAGGAAATTTGGAGCCCATTTCACCATATTTTTTTATCACTTTCTAGATGTAATAATATTGAAAATTAGTCAATATATATATATAAAAAATAATCTTTCTAATTTGTACTTACTGAGAGTTGGGGTATATGTATCTTCATTTTATAATGTCATTGGCTGCATTGATTGTATTAATGTTTGGATAGTCTCACCTAGAGTATATGAATAGATTTTTAGAAACAAGAAACATGACATTTATTATTTGAATTGTAAAAATAATTTATAGTGATATTTAAATCTTAACACAGTCTTATGCCAAGTTTCTAGAATCTGTATATGACCAACGTATTTTGAGAAGTGAGATATTTTATGTGTTCACCATATATGTTCATATGTTCCTATGTAGACTGCATGGTTGGGACTACATTTACACTACCTGCTTAGGAACACACTGTTTGCCAGCCTTCAGGAAGGGACCTGAAACATATATATGTGTGCAACCACCGTTCAGGGGGAACATCACAGTCCCCCTCAATTGTCAGGGCCACTCACACACCAGCACTGAGTCGTTAGTGAACAACCTCTCTGCATTCATTTGCAAAATAATTTCTTAGAAATGGGGTGCCGAGCCATGGTTTGTGACTAGGATACCAAAACATAATGATCTCAGGTTCAAAATGGGGCTAAATGTAAAAAATTTTCATATGGAATCTAGGTGTTAGTCTCCCAGTCATGTCTAGACAGATTGAACAAACAGATGTATTTGGCACATGGTTAGAAAGGTTTCTGCATGCCTTAGGAAAACTGATTATCACCCTCGAATTTTGCCAGATACAACAGCATCTTTGCCAGCCATTTCCAAAGTTTTCTTCACAGAACATTACCTAAGCAGTCTTTTTATATTTAATGGAATTTGGGAAATCAATTAAACCATTTACTTATAAACATTGAGGACCTGCGTCAATGCACTGTCTGGGTAATCTACTGTGACAATCATTCAGCTCCAGTCCAAATAATCAGGGAAGGAGAGTTTGATATTTGTGGTGTGAAAACCGCAATTCTATTTGAATCATGTACATATACTTCCTATGAATTACAGTATTATTGTTTCCGCACATGATCAACAATATGCCAGCGCTGTAACTTTAGGTTGTATTTGCATATTTCCAAGACGTGCAACTTCACGTTTGGACTTGGTAAGTGAATACAGGATGTTAGGAGAATTATGAGCCTTGCATTATATTTATGAATGATATCTTCTCCACAAGAACATTCTACCCTTCCTTGGGTAGATCATGCCACCTGCTCATTAGATACGTTTTGACAGATCTTTTTATCACACGTAACTATAATGTTACTTTAACCTTTGTTTTTTTTCAGGGAATTTCTATTTTTATTAATGTAAAGTAATATTTTATTACCATATGTAAAGCCAACCCCCCACTGCGCATGGCTGAAGGGGTTGACCACAGGACCTTATTTTATTAAAGGGGATGGGGGCCTTGTGGCCCCTCTCCTTAGCTATGTTAGGCCCTGGGGACACCCATCCACCAGGTTCTTTTTCTTTTTTTTTAAGGGGAGGGGGACCAAGTGGCCACCCTCCATGATCCTTATTAGGCCCAGGGGACCCAACCCCCGGTGATTTGAAGGCCTCTATTCGGCGATCCCCCTGGGCTTTTCCGCTGCATTCGCTGAAGGAGAAGAAGCCGCCCACAGCTACTAGAAAAACCACCGCCGGCGGATTCCTAGGGAAATGGCCGAGTGCACGGTTGAGCTGCTTAATGCAGCTGAGAGGAGACGGGTTCGGGATCACCCTTTGGGTGTTGATCCATGGCCATCATCTACCTTCCGGACACTGACGTTGTTGCTCTGCATCCCGCTGTAACTGCTTCTCTCTGGCAATGGAGGATGGTTGTTTTTGGTTTGCCTCGAGGGGGCGGCCCTGTGCATTTCCCGCGGCGGCTGCCCTGGTCGCGGATTTGTTTTCCCCAGTTGGAGCGGGGAGAGTGCACGGGGTTCCTGTCTGTGGCCCTCTCGTTTCCCCTTGGCGGCCCCTCTTGGGGTATGGGAGCCGGAGCGGCTTTCCTCCACTGGTGAGTCCGTTGGGTGCCTGGGGGGTCTCCATTCTGCATTGGAATGATTGAGGTCTTTGAGACTGGCGAACATGGTTGAGTCCTCCTTCCTATGTGGGGGAGGTCTTCGACAAGAACACCGTTTGCAGCTTGTCTCGTCCGTTTGAATTTGGGCGTCAGTGACCTGGTCTGTTCCTAGTGAAGGACTGCAGTGATTCCCATCTTGCTCCCCCATTGCTTCTCAGCTGCGTCTTTTCGGTGGAATTTGGTGGGTGCGATGCAACCATGTTTCCCCCATCTGCTGGCCTTCTCGGCGATCTGCCCTGTGGTGCCGTGATCTCTATCCCATCTGCGGGTTTTACACCGGACTCGAGTAAGGTCTGCCTTTGTTACCGGCCCAGTGGGATGGACTGGCCCGGATGCCTCCTCTAGTTGGTGCCGGTCTGCTGAACTTGAAATTAATTTAATCTAACGACCGTTTCTACCCTATTCCCTACCCCCCTCTACTCTTCTGTTACATGTACCAGTGTTTATCCCTTGCTCCGCCGCATTTCTTATGTTTTTGTTGTTCATTGCAATTTGCATCTACGTATATGTAACCTGTGCAACTATCTATGTAATGCGCTCTGATAGCTCCGGGTCTAGCCAGCGCTATATAAAACTCCAAATAAATAAATAAATAAGGTATACTACAATTGATTCTGTCGGGTAAACAATTTCTTTACAATTAAAACAATGAATGTATTGAAAACAGAAGTAAACACACATAGACGAAGTCAATCAAAATTAGTATATTGTAATCTTTTGCTTTTTGTTTTTGCTTTTTTCTCACAATTTTTCACAAAAACATTATTACCAAAACTTTGTAGGCTGTCACAAAACGGCGAGAGGGTGACTTATAAGTGAGTAGGTGATCTAGAAGTGACACAGTGTAGTGAGTGAAGATAATATGTACAGTGCTTTATACAACAGTAAATAAAATGTAGAACTCAGTGGACATCCGTCCCTAAACATATGAATCTCCAATCCTTCCCTTGTACATTTTATTGTTTTAAGTGGGATGGAAAACGTAGGGTGTGGATTATCACGGTACGTCAACGTTTCAACCCAAGGTAGTGCGTGATTACAGCAGAGTCACAGCGGGTCTTTTTCAGGACAAGGGGACAGCCCGTGGCAGTGGTGCAATTACCACTTAGAGGATGTGAGGAATCCACCATCCGGTTGGATTCTTTAAGGGGTGTAAACGGGAATAAGTCACGTTTATGCCAGGTGGAAATATTCCGTGGATTGATTCTTTCATCGACAGACCGTGAGTGGAAGCCTTCTATTGTGCATTCAACACTAGTTGGACTGTAGGCTTCCAGACATGTTGTGTTTTATTTTTAACAGAGGGTGCCTGTCTCATTGAGAAATGCCTCAGTGGAAAGAAATCAGGAAAGTGCCGGACCGAGCTCACATAATGGCCCTAGGTATTAAAGGTAAGGGAGAAGTTTCTCCAAGAGGACTGGTGTGGAGAACAGCCCAGCACTGGACCTGGTGAATTGGCTAAAATTATGAGGGTGAATTGAACCAAAACGTTAGGTGAAGTCTAACTGCACTTACCATTTGTTTGTTGCTTACTTGCATGGATTGTATTGTTTAATTGTAAATATATTGCCAAAGACAGTGCACACAAAGGTCATCTTTGTAGGGGAACCACAGGAGAAAATAAAAGAAAAACGGTTGAGTAGGTAGGGGTGGGAGGAGACATATTTTTGGGTAAAGATTTCATGCCAAGAACTTTCATAGGCAGACTCAGGACCCTCCATTGATGACATGCAGTGCATTAACCCTGATTACTACCAATGGGAACTAGCTATCAATAGTAACTAAATATCAACGTCTATAGTATTAAATAGTGTGTGCGATACAAATCAGCTCAGTACAAACAATTTAGCTGCGTCTTTACCATACAGGAATTTAAATAAACAAGTTGATTTGGCATGATTTTAAAGAAGAGTTTGGACACTCTCTGCAACAGGGATATTGGGTGATAGAGATCAAAATTATTCACTTGTTTACAAGGCTCTCATTATAAGGTCTATTTTCTAGTAATCAACGGACCTAACAGATTAGGGAATGCCTGCAACTCTTTGCATATGAGATCATGTCCATTGGTTTCTATATGTGTAATTAGAAAATATGAGATCATTTATGAGGCAGAGAACAATTTCTACATAAGTGATTGCAGTACTATTGTGCTATGTTCACACTTCAGAGTGGCAGGTATTCACCCATAGTCAATATATTCCCTTTACTGTCTATTCAAAGAATGGACCTTCTACAAATTACCTAGAAGTTGTCATTTTGGTATTTTTTTAAATCCCTGTGTCTGTCACTGTCTGCAGTCTAACAGAAAAATGTAGCTAACGTATACCAACAAAGAGGATAAATCCACAATGACTGTACACTTCATACAGAAGATTCATAGAGTGTTCAATAGACCTACTCACCCTACATTAAATGCAGTAAAGGCCTGTTTAACGTGGATTAAGCTAATTAAACTAACTGTTTAAGCAATATCAAAACAGTCTACCATGGATTTTGCTGTCCCCTGGTCCAACATCCCTAGCTGTTATGATGCTTGTAGTCACAAAGAGCCTTGAAGCAGGGCAGTGGATGGGGGTTTACTCATCTTCCAAATACTGTATATTTGCACACATGCCAACAAAATAAGTTAAAGCAGAAAACGTTTCTCATTTTGTCTCAACATTAGGTTATGTATAGAATTTCACTACCTCTATGTAGCAACCCAGCACCTCCAAAATGATTTTATTGTTGACTTACTGAAAGGACTGTAGGTCAGGCACCTCATACAAACCAATATGGATCACCTGCTTTGCTGACTGTAATGGTTCATTGTTGCACTGTGATGAAATGGTTTCTTTTTGGCATAGACGTGCAAATTTAGGTAGAAGGTCAATGGGTAATTGCCAAAAATATGATAAGTCCTTAAACAAGTGGGCCTCCCAGGTCTTATCAAGTACAGCTCTCTTCTCTTCTTGGACCATTTTATGCCACTTTAATTGCTCTTTTGGTGGGCAATCTCTCAAAGGAATCACTTTCTCAAATAACTGTTTCTGCGTCCTTATCGCTTCAGGGACTGATCAACTGATCTTCAGTATCCCAGAGACAATGAGATCCATATCTAAAACAACAAACTCCCTTGTCCTAGCAGAACTATCCCTGCTCTCCTTAAGAAGGATATTACAAATAAGAATAAAAGAATGGACCTGGTACTGTAATGTCTAGATAGTTAATTTAGATCCGTTTGGTCCTTGCCAGGTTTCATAACAACATATCATTGTAGCTATATCTACCTCATCAAATTACAAATGAATATGGCAAGCATAGTCCAAAAACTGTTTGAAATAGATACAACAGATACTAACCCCCCTTCTAGTTGTCTGCTGGAAAGCCTGACGAGAAATAAAAGGATTTTGAATGCTTTTTTGAAAGAAAAGTCAACAATATTAAAATTCATTATATTTTATCTTCCAATAATCCTCTACCTGCATACCTTGTATTGAAAAACATCCAATAACTGGCATCCACTCAAAGAAATAGATCAGACCCAATTTCTAAACCCTATATCTAAAATCAAATCATCCAATTGTTTCATTGCGTTTCAAAACACTTTATTTCGGCGAAGGACCTTAAAAGCAGCATAAACAAGTTGCAATATACATTCTTTCATATAAAACAACTTATCCAATAAATAATATCCGAATCCAATCAACATATCAAAAGTACATGTGTAAAATTTCCATAAAAAACTCACATAAAATACAAATATGATTAAGTGCTTTGGTAAAATGTAAAATGTTTAAAAATGTGGGTTAACAAAACAGTTATTTAGGTTTAAAATGGAAAAACTAATTTAACTTTTTCCATGAAAGTAAGTAATTCGATCCCCTCATGCCCAGGACGATAAAGTGCAATACCATAGATGTAAAGACAAATAAGAATGGACATTTTCCAATTCTATATAGGCTTGTTGTGACTAAAGTTATTTACAGATTTATTCAAGTTATTGCGTAAATGTTTATGGGCCATTAGCCCAAAGTACTTCAAGCACAATTTACAAAGAGGGGACCGGCTGGGACAGGATCTTAGACCAAATAGGCCAGACAGATTTGAGGTACTTTGTAATTGAAAATGCAATGTAATATGTGGTGTCCAACCTACAGAATCTCAATGCTACCCTGTATTGATAAATTCCCAAGGTGCGGGAAAGAGGCACAACCCAGCGCTTACGTTGTCTGATGTAATTGGACAAAAAACAATAGATGTTCACCAGTCTTTTTTGATGCCCTGCACACTGGGCAAAGTTTGCAACCTTCGGTTGGGCCCTTCTACTTGCTGGTAACAATTGCAGGTGGTAGGGATCCCAACCTAACTTTTAGGTAGATAGATTTCCTGAATGGAGGATAAATCTCATCAAGGAAAAGCTCAACTTTGGTATTGATTTTGTCTCTAGGAACCTGCTAGTCAGTGTGGCAGGGTTCTGTCATCGGGTTAATTCCATCCCTCCATTATCCCAAAAGGTCATATTCACCACTTTGACATAAGAGGTACTAGATGTTGGGTGGTTCCAAAGATCAATCAGACCCAGGTTGGATAACGTGTGATCTATATATTTCAACCATGGTAATGTCACAGCTCCTTTTTGTGTACCCAAAATGTCCCTAAGTCCTATCCTATATGGTTCCTGTTCGTCGGTCAACCAAATCTTCAGTCAGTGAAAAACTGGTTTAAGCCTAACTTTGTATGTTATGGATTGCAAATCCAAATCCATTTTGAAAATTAATGGAGTACTTTGGGGATCTTTTAGTGCCGCTGTCAGAAGTTTGTTTTCTGTGACTCCCAATGGGTCGAGATTACTGTGACCCCAAAGTTCTGATCCATATACTGCGGCGGCCACTGCTTCAAATTTCAAAAACAGGTGATGCAGGGTGAAAAGAGGTGTTTTTTGCAAACCCCAAGGTGGCCACTGCCCTATGGTTAAGGAGGAGCGTATTCTCGGTGATCTGGCTAGCCCAAGAGTTACCACTAGATAGGTGAATTCCCAAATTACCAAAATCTAGTACTCTCTCGAGATTTACTCCCTCCAAACTTAAAACCCCTCTAAAGTGCCTGTGCGGATGGATTGCCATAAACTTAGTTTTACTAGTGTTAACGGCCAGGCCACGATTAATACAGAAAAGATTAAATCTGGTAAGTATGGTCTCGATTCCTTTGGGAGTTTTTAACACTAATAGTGTCACAAACAATAAAGCTGGCATCCAATCATTTCTTAGATCAAACACTGGCTACCCTAGTCAAGGATCTGAAAACGTTCTGAGTGCCACACTCAACCAACCTTTTCAATAGATTCCTTTCTGATGGGGTGATCCAGTCTGCCTGAAAGTTGGATTGATCCTTCCTCTTAAAAAACGCCTGGTGATCTAGATGACATTATTAACTCTTGTCCAGTTTTTGACCTCTCTTTCAAAGCAAAAGCATGGAGAATTATCTAAAGAACCAACTGAAACAGTTTTTCAATGGTAATAATCTTGTGAATCATCTCCTAACTGAATTCATAGCTGAATCGGAACAGAATAAACCATTCAGCAGATCACTGAAAATGTTTTGTGCACACTGGAAATTCTTGTCAGATGATTCAATTCTTAGTATCAAAGACAGGATCCAGAACTGGCCCGAATCTTACTTCACAAATCAATCCCAACAGATCTCCTGCATTTATGAGTTATCTTTTATGGATATGACTCTAGATTACATGCAACAGTAGATGGCTGTGCATCATTTAAAATTCAACTGAAGCAAAACATAGTTTATCTCTCCTACACAGTGATTCAAACCTTTAAACCTATGTAAACTAGAAACATCTTAGAACGCACACCAACACTCATCGAAAGCTCTAGGTATCTCTGCTTTATTCTAGATAGTCATCTCAACCTGTACAAACACTGTAATACCATGGCAAAAGGCAAACTAGCAGCTCAAATAATCTGTAGGATAATACCAGTTTGAAGTTAAGGAAGTTCTTTTACCCACAATCCTTTCTCAGCTAAACCCAGGTGATATTTCAATTAGGTTGGCTTAATTAGCGTAAATCTTTGGAATTTCGTGTTACACTCTTTGCGGAAATTCCCAAAATTATGATATCATGCTATTTTGTATAATTATGCTGCATTCATAGAGCAGTTATAGCACACCAGTGTGGAAACAACATGAATGTATAAAACGTGGGCAGCTGCCGCCTGTGGTACTTGTGTTTTTGGTGCTATTATTTAGCACAAAATGTGTCCTCATGCCCAAAATGTATGTGGGGTCACATATGGCACTAAAATATAGTGCTAAATGCCACATTTTTTATTTTGCATAATTGTTTTAATTTTTGCATAGCTACGCAAAAGCAAATGAAGTACATTTTACGCCCCTATTCTAAACTTGAGAATGGAACCTCTTTTCAAACTGGTGTTCTTAAAATTCACCCACCCTCTCCTTCAACCTACCATTCATACCACTTCAACACTATTACTCCTTCGGTGATCTTCCTAAGATTGCTCTCCATCAATCGTCAGATCAATACAGAAAGCTATTTGCCTTCTACACAAACTCCTTCACATTAAACATTCTCACTACATTACATGGAACCGAAAGGACACTTTACCCCCACACACATTTACTCCGCATGCCATTACCCCGCAGTTTTTACACACACAACATCTTTTACACCGCAGGGCTTTACAACGTAATCCATTACAACACATTCCCCATTACAACGCAATTTACTATAGCAACTCCACGGGGGCGTTACTTTGGGGAATTCGTTGTAATAGTTTGCGGTGTAAAGCCCAGCGTTGTAAAAGATTTTGCGGAGTAAAAAAGGCAGGGTAATGGCATGCGGAGTAATGCATGCAGGGTGAAGGATGTTTCCCCATGGAACCATAAGATTTCAAGAGGATCTCACCAACTATCCAACTCTGACACTTTTCTCCTCATGACTCCTACTTTATTAACAGAAGTATATTGAAGCAATCATTCTCTGGCTGTGCTCCCAAAATTTGGAAATGCTAATGCCCTCCATCTTCATCATTGTCTCTTTTCCCTCATGTGAGGGAATTCTGTCCGAATATTTTCTTCATGTCTGCTTTGAAAACCAGGTTCTGCTCGGCTCAGAACTAATACTGAATGTGCCTTACCAAGGATTCGCTCTGTGTAAGGGTTCAGGAATAAAACAATTCTCTTAATTTTGTGATGCTTTGTCTACTAGTGACAATAAATACTGTCAGCATTGTATATAAGAATATATAGTTTTCTTTCTTCTAACTACTCTTGTTGACTGTGAAATGTTGGCTCACCATGTAAAATACAATGAGGATCTCAAACCTGGCCCATGTTGTACTACAATTAAAACAACACAATAATAAATGTAAATGCACATTAGGTGCCATGGCAGGGTATGCCCAGACGTGGGTCCCTTGCTCACTTTGCCACTGTATTCAAGCTAGCCTGGCTGATGAAGGGTGTTACCCAGAAACCGGTCCCAGGATGCTTGTTTCCGGTTCAGGAAAGACCTGGCTTGGCAGTTTGGGCTGGACTGTTCCCATGAGGCACAGGGTCAAGACTGATTTGCATATAGCTGCATCTGAACTGTAGTGGCGAAGTGAGCTAAAGAATGATGATGGATTCAACCCAGATCTGTGACTGGGGGTGAGTGTCTGAAAAGTTTCAGCGCTCCGTCCATCATCTCCTTGTGTTCGCTTTGTTTGCCCTAAGTTGGCAGGGTATGCCCAGAAGTGGGTCCCAAGCTCACTTTGCCACTGGATTCAAGCTAGCCTGGCTAATGAAGGGTGTTACCCAGAAACCGGTCCCAGGATGCTTGTTTCCGGTTAAGGAAAGACCTGGCTTGACAGTTTGGGCTGGACTGTTCCCATGAGGCACAGGGTCAAGACTGATTTGCATATAGCTGCGACTGAACTGAGGTGGCAGGGTGCTAATATAAAATTTATGGCACACTGCATATTGGTATAAGAATGGGTTAAGCGTGCTCTCACAGTGAAATAAATCCCCAAATCTATTTCACTGTGTAGGCTTTGCTACATTTTTCCCTTAACAAGACAGTTCTAGTGCTAGTCTTCTGGGGAAAATGCTAACCAAAATGCTTCAAAGTTATTTCTTAATTAAGTTTCAAAATCAAATGTAATGGTAAAATCAGATTTTTTCAGGACAAGGGGACAGCCCGTGGCAGTGGTGCAAAGTACCACTCAGAGGATGTGAGGAATCGACCATCCGGTTGGATTCTTTCAGCGGTGTAAACGGGAGTAAGTCACGTTTATGCCAGGAGGAAATATTCCATGGATTGATTCTTTCATCGGCAGACCGCGAGTGGAAGTCTTCTATTGTGCATTCAACACTAGTTGGACTGTAGGCTTCCAGACATGTTGTGTTTTATTTTTAACAGAGGGTGCCTGTCTCATTGAGAAATGCCTCAATGGAAAGAAATCAGGAAAGTGCCGGACCGAGCTCACATGATGGCCCCAGGTATTAAAGGTAAGGGAGAAGTTTCTCCAAGAGGACTGGTGTGGAGAACAGCCCAGCACTGGACCTGATGAATTGGCTAAAATTATGAGGGTGAATTGAACCAAACCATTAGGTGAAGTCTAACTGCACTTACCATTTGTTTGTTGCTTACTTGCATGGATTGTATTGTTTAATTGTAAATATATTGCAAAGACAGTGCACACAAAGGTCATCTGTGTAGGGGAACCACAGGAGAAAATAAAAGAAAAATGGTTGAGTAGGTAGGGGTGGGAGGAGACATATTTTTGGGTAAAGATTTCATGCCAAGAACTTTCATAGGCAGACCCAAGACCCTTCATTGATGACATGCAGTGCATTAACCCTGATTACTACCAATGGTAGCTAGATATCAATAGTAACTAAATATCAACGTCTATAGTATTAAATAGTGTGTGCGATACAAATCAGCTCAGTAGAAACAACTTAGCTATGTCCTTACCATACAGGAATTTAAATAAACAAGTGGATTTGGCATGATTTTAAAGAAGAGTTTGGACACTCTCTGCAACAGGGATATTGGGTGATAGAAATCAAAATTATTCACTTGTTTACAAGGCTCTCATAATAAGGTCTTTTTTCCAGTAATCAACGGACCTAACAGATTAGGGAATGTCTGCAACTCTTTGCATATGAGATCATGTCCATTGGTTTCTATATGTGTAATTAGAAAATATGAGATCATTTGTGAGGCAGAGAACAATTTCTACATAGGTGATTGCAGTACTATTGTGCTATGTTCACACTTCAGTGTGGCAGTGATTCACCCATAGTCAATATATTCCCTTTACTGTCTATTCAAAGAATGGACCTTCTACAAATTACCTAGAAGTTGTCATTTTGGTATTTTTTTAAATCCGTGTGTCTGTCACTGTCTGCAGTCTAACAGAAAAATGTAGCTAACGTATACCAACAAAGAGGATAAATTCACATTGACTGTACACTTCATACAGAAGATTCATAGAGTGTTCAATAGACCTACTCACCCTACATTAAATGCAGTAAAGGCCTGTTTAACGTGGATTAAGCTAATTAAACTAACTGTTTAAGCAATATCAAAACAGTCTACCATGGATTTTGCTGTCCCCTGGTCCAACATCCCTAGCTGTTATGATGCTTGTAGTCACAAAGAGCTTTGAAGCTGTATATTTGCACACATGCCAACAAAATAAGTTAAAGTAGAAAACGTTTCTCATTTTGTCTCAACATTAGGTTATGTATAGAATTTCACTACCTCTATGTAGAAAACCAGCACCTCCAAAATGATTTTATTGTTGACTTACTGAAAGGACTGTAGGTCAGGCATCTCATACAAACCAATATGAATCACCTGCTTTGCTGACTGTAATGGTTCATTGTTACACTGTGATGGAATGGTTTCTTTTTGGCATAGACGTGCAAATTTAGGTAGAAGGTCAATGGGTAATTGCCAAAAATATAAGTCCTTAAACAAGTGGGTCTCCCAGGTCTTATCAAGAACAGCTCTCTTCTCTTCTTGGACCATTTTATGCCACTTGAATTGCTCTTTTGGTGGGCAATCTCCCAAAGGTATCACTTTCTCAAATAACTGTTTCTGCGTCCTTATCGCTCCAGGTACTGATCAACCTACTCCACACTGAAACGTAGAGATATTTAAATATTAAAAGCCTTCCTCAAAAACAGTTATTCATACCGTCTGAGGGTAGAATTACAATGCATCTGGTGCACCACTGTCTGAAAGTCTCCTACTCTCAAAAATTTACTGAGTGAACCCTGGAAATACCCGAGCAACGCACAGAGATCCCCAAAGTTGCTGAAGTTTTTCATCCAGGGGGATATTTATCTTCTTTCTAACATCGTTCCATAGCATTGAACAGCCATTAAAACCTTCTGCTTAATTTTTGTAGCACCTGCAGAACTGAGAAATTATAGATATAACTTCTTTCTGGATAAGTGTGGGACATTTCTGTCAATCCATTACCTCCAAGCTCCCTTCAGTAGCTACCAGGGCCCTCATTTATTTGATCAGGATAGCCCAATTGAATAACTAAACTCATGTAATACCAACCTCTCTGTCCTTAATTCCATGAAGAGCTTTTTCTATAAATATGTAGGTCCTTATGAACACCTGCATTCATCTATTGATCAGAGCTGGGACTGTACTGAAATAGTCATTCTACACATAGATTGCAATGTTTTCTGATAGAAAATTACATTTGGGAAAGACAGGCATCTTTATTAAATTGACCCTACCAATAAATGCGAGTGTTATTCTTGACCTACCTTTTCAACAAAGTCTTTACTTGTTCCATTACCTTAGTGAAGTTTATGTGAACCAGGTCATCTTGTAACTTTATTTATTAATTGGAGAGAGACTGATATAACAGTGTCAGACCGTCATCTCAGATTTGGTCCCAATATTGTCAAGCATTGAGAGACTACTTTGTCCTGACATCAAATAAGTTCTTCTGGATTGGACATAAACACAACTATGTCATTAGCAGAGAGGGCCAACCCCCTCTCAAAACTAACACTAATGGGCGTAATCCCATTCTTGACTTATCCTTCTTTCCCCGCACTTCAATATATAAATTCCAGTGCTTCAATATATAAAACAAACAGGACAGGTAAAAATGTATAAGCTTACCTGGCATCACTCCCTATCTCTATCTCCTGAGTCAGACAACTATTGATCAATATTCTAGCTTTGTGTCCCATGTAACAGTGCTGCACGGCATTGATCACTGTCTCTCAGATCCCAATCTTGTCCTAAATTTCTCATAGATATGTTCAGTTGACACAATTGAAAACCTTAGTGGCATTAACCATAGGGACTGTGAAAGGTGCTTTATTTTCTACGGACAAATCTTTCATGCTAATTAGTGGCTGGGTATGTTCAGACACTTGCCTACTCATAAGAAAGCTCGTCTGGTTGTGTGCACTAAACTAATGATAACCAACCACAATTTTAATATATATTTTGTAACTTTCATAAAGGGTAGACATTTCCTCATTTAACAGTCATGCATACATTATACATTGGTTCTGACCATTTATGAGGGCACTTGCTTCCTGCCTAGATGTAATTCATTAGATTTGGGTCTAGATGATGGATCAATAATGTATACCTCTCCACAAGAAAACCATCTGGTTTACCAATTTTTTACCCTTAAGCTACTGGATAGCATCTCTGTACTATAGCTTTGAGAGGTCTAGCTCTAAGCTTATTACATTGGGGATGGATACTGCTGTGAGGACGAATCAATGATTCCATTCCTTAATCAGAGTGACACTAGACATAGATACTCCTTATAAAGATGAAAAAGAACTTAAGATCCTTAACTTGCAAGATTCCCACGTCCTTCTAGCCCCTAGATCTAGGGTTGATTTAAATTCTGTTATTTTTATAAATACCAGGACAGGGGTCAGCTCTAGCTAAAGTCTCTCCCAAAACCAAATTGAATCACATTAAAATACTCTTTAAAAATGTATAAAGGAAAGGCATTGAATGTAAGCATCAAATCATAAAAAATATTGTGATCATCTATATCAAGATGATATACTCAGATCCAATAGTAATCTGATTAGGTTTCACCATAATAGTGTTAATAAGTTCAACTGTCACCAACTTCTGTTTTTTCTGCTATGGCCAACATATCCTTTTCACCTCTAAGAAGCATTGCAGTTCACTTTGTGCAGTATTGTTGGTCAAAGACAATTACACGGTCTAGTCGTGGAGGGTAGAGACGCTTCCTGGCTTCATATTCAAGAAGATGCATGCCTTATACATTCCAATATCATGATTGCCCTAGGCCAGGCCCATAATTGTATACCTTTCTGGCCTCTCCTCAGCACATTCACGATTTATGCCAAATTTTTAAAATGACAGTAAAGCAAACAGCCCTCCTATACACTTTCAATTTCTCTTGTTTAGCATACGATTGTGACTAAAGTACGAGGATCTTTTTTTCCTTTTTTACATTTCTCCCCATGTTCCTCACCTAATACCTACTAACAGTGACCCTGGGTGATCCATTAAAATCTGCCCATGAACACCTCGTCAAACCATGAACGAAAGCTGCAAAAATATAAAGGCCTTCCTCTCCCAATTTGTAAACCATAATATTAGTATAGTAACAGCACGTTTTTTGATTTTCAGAAAAAATTAACCCGACTTAACAACTGTTTTAATAATTTTATTGTGCCATATTACCATTAATTGTTCCAAAAACTTCATCCGTTTGTTGGCACTTGATACCTTGATCTCTACCATCCTTTCTCCCGGCTCCCACTGACTATTCTGTATACACCTGCAGATACCTCTTCCAGAATGTGCAGACTGCTTGTCCTAGGAGCGGCATGGAAATTGATTCAGTGAGAGCACCTAGGACTCCTGCAAAGGGACTAAAGGCAAGAGACGCAACAAAACAAATGCACAGTTTAGGGAGACCAAAATGGGAACAGAGAAAACAACAATGGTGCATCAAGAGAAAGAGCCGGGCATGAACTAACATGACAGATGAACAAGGCACAAGTTTGACAAGGAGTGAGTGTTTGCATTTGGCTGCCTTTATGATGCCTCTGCTTAGTATAATCCAGAGAGGAAGTAATGTAATGACTTGTAGCAGTGAACTCATTAGTGTGGTAGCAGTCAGTAAGCCCCACCACGAGCAAGAACCATGCAGACCACGTGTCTCATGACATCCCAATCGCCATAGCCTCCATTTCCCCTGGTGTCTTACTCTTACTGGAACCCACTGACCTCTATATATAGGCTGCGTTGGAATGACCCCTAACTATCTTTCCCAACCTCTGTACTAGAATGCTCCCAGTCAGTCAACATGGTCTTCAGTATCCCAGAGACAATGAGATCCATATCTAAAACAACAAACTCCCTTGTCCTAGCAGAACTATCCCTGCTCTCCTTAAGAAGGATATTACAAATAAGAATAAAAGAATGGACCTGGTACTGTAATGTCTAGATAGTTAATTTAGATCCGTTTGGTCCTTGCCAGATTTCATAACAACATATCATTGTAGCTATATCTACCTCATCAAATTACAAATGAATATGGCAAACATAGTCCAAAAACTGTTTGAAATAGATACAACAGCTACTAACCCCCTTCTAGTTGTCTGCTGGAAAGCCTGACAAGAAATAAAAGGATTTTGAATGCTTTTTTGACAGAAAAGTCAACAATATTAAAATTCATTATATTTTATCTTCCAATAATCCTCTACCTGCATACCTTGGATTGAAAAGCATCCAATAACTGGCATCCACTCACAGAAATAGATCAGACCCAATTTCTAAACCCTATATCTAAAATCAAATCATCCAATTGTTTCATTGCGTTTCAAAACACTTTATTTCGGCGAAGGACCTTAAAAGCAGCATAAACAAGTTGCAATATACATTCTTTCATATAAAACAACTTATCCAATAAATAATATCCGAATCCAATCAACATATCAAAAGTACATGTGTAAAATTTCCATAAAAACTCACATAAAATACAAGTGCTTTGGTAAAATTTAAAATGTTTAAAAATGTGGGTTAACAAAACAGTTATTTAGGTTTAAAATGGAAAAACGAATTTAACTTTTTTCATTAAAGTAAGTAATTCGATCCCCTCATGCCCAGGACGATAAAGTGCAACACCATAGATGGAAAGACAAATAAAAATGGACATTTTCCAATTCTATATAGGCTTGTTGTGATTAAAGTTATTTACAGATTTATTAAAGTTATTGCGTAAATGTTTATGGGCCATTAGCCCAAAGTACTTCAAGCACAATTTACAAAGAGGGGACCGGCTGGGACAGGATCTTAGACCAAATAGGCCAGACAGATTTGAGGTACTTTGTAATTGAAAATGCAATGTAATATGTGGTGTCCAACCTACAGAATCTCAATGCTACCCTGTATTGATAAATTCCCAAGGTGCGGGAAAGAGGCACAACCCAGCGCTTACGTTGTCTGATGTAATTGGACAAAAAACAATAGATGTTCACCAGTCTTTTTGATGCCCTGCACACTGGGCAAAGTTTGCAACCTTCGGTTGGGCCCTTCTACTTGCTGGTAACAATTGCAGGTGGTAGGGATCCCAACCTAACTTTTAGGTAGATAGATTTCCTGAATGGAGGATAAATCTCATCAAGGAAAAGCTCAACTTTGGTATTGATTTTGTCTCTAGGAACCTGCTAGTCAGTGTGGCAGGGTTCTGTCATCGGGTTAATTCCATCCCTCCATTATCCCAAAAGGTCATATTCACCACTTTGACATAAGAGGTACTAGATGTTGGGTGGTTCCAAAGATCAATCAGACCCAGGTTGGATAACGTGTGATCTATATATTTCAACCATGGTAATGTCACAGCTCCTTTTTGTGTACCCAAAATGTCCCTAAGTCCTATCCTATATGGTTCCTGTTCGTCGGTCAACCAAATCTTCAGTCAGTGAAAAACTGGTTTAAGCCTAACTTTGTATGTTATGGATTGCAAATCCAAATCCATTTTGAAAATTAATGGAGTACTTTGGGGATCTTTTAGTGCCGCTGTCAGAAGTTTGTTTTCTGTGACTCCCAATGGGTCGAGATTACTGTGACCCCAAAGTTCTGATCCATATACTGCGGCGGCCACTGCTTCAAATTTCAAAAACAGGTGATGCAGGGTGAAAAGAGGTGTTTTTGCAAACCCCAAGGTGGCCACTGCCCTATGGTTAAGGAGGAGCGTATTCTCGGTGATCTGGCTAGCCCAAGAGTTACCACTAGATAGGTGAATTCCCAAATTACCAAAATCTAGTACTCTCTCGAGATTTACTCCTCCAAACTTAAAACCCTCTAAAGTGCCTGTGCGGATGGATTGCCATAAACTTAGTTTTACTAGTGTTAACGGCCAGGCCACGATTAATACAGAAAAGATTAAATCTGGTAAGTATGGTCTCGATTCCTTTGGGAGTTTTTAACACTAATAGTGTCACAAACAATAAAGCTGGCATCCAATCATTTCTTAGATCAAACACTGGCTACCCTAGTCAAGGATCTGAAAACGTTCTGAGTGCCACACTCAACCAACCTTTTCAATAGATTCCTTTCTGATGGGGTGATCCAGTCTGCCTGAAAGTTGGATTGATCCTTCCTCTTAAAAAACGCCTGGTGATCTAGATGACATTATTAACTCTTGTCCAGTTTTTGACCTCTCTTTCAAAGCAAAAAGCATGGAGAATTATCTAAAGAACCAACTGAAACAGTTTTTCAATGGTAATAATCTTGTGAATCATCTCCTAACTGAATTCATAGCTGAATCGGAACAGAATAAACCATTCAGCAGATCACTGAAAATGTTTTGTGCACACTGGAAATTCTTGTCAGATGATTCAATTCTTAGTATCAAAGACAGGATCCAGAACTGGCCCGAATCTTACTTCACAAATCAATCCCAACAGATCTCCTGCATTTATGAGTTATCTTTTATGGATATGACTCTAGATTACATGCAACAGTAGATGGCTGTGCATCATTTAAAATTCAACTGAAGCAAAACATAGTTTATCTCTCCTACACAGTGATTCAAACCTTTAAACCTATGTAAACTAGAAACATCTTAGAACGCACACCAACACTCATCGAAAGCTCTAGGTATCTCTGCTTTATTCTAGATAGTCATCTCAACCTGTACAAACACTGTAATACCATGGCAAAAAGGCAAACTAGCAGCTCAAATAATCTGTAGGATAATACCAGTTTGAAGTTAAGGAAGTTCTTTTTACCCACAATCCTTTCTCAGCTAAACCCAGGTGATATTTCAATTAGGTTGGCTTAATTAGCGTAAATCTTTGGAATTTCGTGTTACACTCTTTGCGGGAAATTCCCAAAATTATGATATCATGCTATTTTGTATAATTATGCTGCATTCATAGAGCAGTTATAGCACACCAGTGTGGAAACAACATGAATGTATAAAACGTGGGCAGCTGCCGCCTGTGGTACTTGTGTTTTTGGTGCTATTATTTAGCACAAAATGTGTCCTCATGCCCAAAATGTATGTGGGGTCACATATGGCACTAAAATATAGTGCTAAATGCCACATTTTTTATTTTGCATAATTGTTTTAATTTTTGCATAGCTACGCAAAAGCAAATGAAGTACATTTTACGCCCCCCTATTCTAAACTTGAGAATGGAACCTCTTTTCAAACTGGTGTTCTTAAAATTCACCCACCCTCTCCTTCAACCTACCATTCATACCACTTCAACACTATTACTCCTTCGGTGATCTTCCTAAGATTGCTCTCCATCAATCGTCAGATCAATACAGAAAGCTATTTGCCTTCTACACAAACTCCTTCACATTAAACATTCTCACTACATTACATGGAACCGAAAGGACACTTTACCCCCACACACATTTACTCCGCATGCCATTACCCCGCAGTTTTTACACACACAACATCTTTTACACCGCAGGGCTTTACAACGTAATCCATTACAACACATTCCCCATTACAACGCAATTTACTATAGCAACTCCACGGGCGTTACTTTGGGAATTCGTTGTAATAGTTTGCTTGTGTAAAGCCCAGCGTTGTAAAAGATTTTGCGGAGTAAAAAGGCAGGGTAAGGGCATGCGGAGTAATGCATGCAGGGTGAAGGATGTTTCCCCATGGAACCATAAGATTTCAAGAGGATCTCACCAACTATCCAACTCTGACACTTTTCTCCTCATGACTCCTACTTTATTAACAGAAGTATATTGAAGCAATCATTCTCTGGCTGTGCTCCCAAAATTTGGAAATGCTAATGCCCTCCATCTTCATCATTGTCTCTTTTCCCTCATGTGAGGGAATTCTGTCCGAATATTTTCTTCATGTCTGCTTTGAAAACCAGGTTCTGCTCGGCTCAGAACTAATACTGAATGTGCCTTACCAAGGATTCGCTCTGTGTAAGGGTTCAGGAATAAAACAATTCTCTTAATTTTGTGATGCTTTGTCTACTAGTGACAATAAATACTGTCAGCATTGTATATAAGAATATATAGTTTTCTTTCTTCTAACTACTCTTGTTGACTGTGAAATGTTGGCTCACCATGTAAAATACAATGAGGATCTCAAACCTGGCCCATGTTGTACTACAATTAAAACAACACAATAATAAATGTAAATGCACATTAGGTGCCATGGCAGGGTATGCCCAGACGTGGGTCCCTTGCTCACTTTGCCACTGTATTCAAGCTAGCCTGGCTGATGAAGGGTGTTACCCAGAAACCGGTCCCAGGATGCTTGTTTCCGGTTCAGGAAAGACCTGGCTTGGCAGTTTGGGCTGGACTGTTCCCATGAGGCACAGGGTCAAGACTGATTTGCATATAGCTGCATCTGAACTGTAGTGGCGAAGTGAGCTAAAGAATGATGATGGATTCAACCCAGATCTGTGACTGGGGGTGAGTGTCTGAAAAGTTTCAGCGCTCCGTCCATCATCTCCTTGTGTTCGCTTTGTTTGCCCTAAGTTGGCAGGGTATGCCCAGAAGTGGGTCCCAAGCTCACTTTGCCACTGGATTCAAGCTAGCCTGGCTAATGAAGGGTGTTACCCAGAAACCGGTCCCAGGATGCTTGTTTCCGGTTAAGGAAAGACCTGGCTTGACAGTTTGGGCTGGACTGTTCCCATGAGGCACAGGGTCAAGACTGATTTGCATATAGCTGCGACTGAACTGAGGTGGCAGGGTGCTAATATAAAATTTATGGCACACTGCATATTGGTATAAGAATGGGTTAAGCGTGCTCTCACAGTGAAATAAATCCCCAAATCTATTTCACTGTGTAGGCTTTGCTACATTTTTCCCTTAACAAGACAGTTCTAGTGCTAGTCTTCTGGGGAAAATGCTAACCAAAATGCTTCAAAGTTATTTCTTAATTAAGTTTCAAAATCAAATGTAATGGTAAAATCAGATTTTTTCAGGACAAGGGGACAGCCCGTGGCAGTGGTGCAAAGTACCACTCAGAGGATGTGAGGAATCGACCAACCGGTTGGATTCTTTCAGCGGTGTAAACGGGAGTAAGTCACGTTTATGCCAGGAGGAAATATTCCATGGATTGATTCTTTCATCGGCAGACCGCGAGTGGAAGTCTTCTATTGTGCATTCAACACTAGTTGGACTGTAGGCTTCCAGACATGTTGTGTTTTATTTTTAACAGAGGGTGCCTGTCTCATTGAGAAATGCCTCAATGGAAAGAAATCAGGAAAGTGCCGGACCGAGCTCACATGATGGCCCCAGGTATTAAAGGTAAGGGAGAAGTTTCTCCAAGAGGACTGGTGTGGAGAACAGCCCAGCACTGGACCTGATGAATTGGCTAAAATTATGAGGGTGAATTGAACCAAACCATTAGGTGAAGTCTAACTGCACTTACCATTTGTTTGTTGCTTACTTGCATGGATTGTATTGTTTAATTGTAAATATATTGCAAAGACAGTGCACACAAAGGTCATCTGTGTAGGGGAACCACAGGAGAAAATAAAAGAAAAATGGTTGAGTAGGTAGGGGTGGGAGGAGACATATTTTTGGGTAAAGATTTCATGCCAAGAACTTTCATAGGCAGACCCAAGACCCTTCATTGATGACATGCAGTGCATTAACCCTGATTACTACCAATGGTAACTAGATATCAATAGTAACTAAATATCAACGTCTATAGTATTAAATAGTGTGTGCGATACAAATCAGCTCAGTAGAAACAACTTAGCTATGTCCTTACCATACAGGAATTTAAATAAACAAGTGGATTTGGCATGATTTTAAAGAAGAGTTTGGACACTCTCTGCAACAGGGATATTGGGTGATAGAAATCAAAATTATTCACTTGTTTACAAGGCTCTCATAATAAGGTCTTTTTTCCAGTAATCAACGGACCTAACAGATTAGGGAATGTCTGCAACTCTTTGCATATGAGATCATGTCCATTGGTTTCTATATGTGTAATTAGAAAATATGAGATCATTTGTGAGGCAGAGAACAATTTCTACATAGGTGATTGCAGTACTATTGTGCTATGTTCACACTTCAGTGTGGCAGTGATTCACCCATAGTCAATATATTCCCTTTACTGTCTATTCAAAGAATGGACCTTCTACAAATTACCTAGAAGTTGTCATTTTGGTATTTTTTTAAATCCGTGTGTCTGTCACTGTCTGCAGTCTAACAGAAAAATGTAGCTAACGTATACCAACAAAGAGGATAAATTCACATTGACTGTACACTTCATACAGAAGATTCATAGAGTGTTCAATAGACCTACTCACCCTACATTAAATGCAGTAAAGGCCTGTTTAACGTGGATTAAGCTAATTAAACTAACTGTTTAAGCAATATCAAAACAGTCTACCATGGATTTTGCTGTCCCCTGGTCCAACATCCCTAGCTGTTATGATGCTTGTAGTCACAAAGAGCTTTGAAGCTGTATATTTGCACACATGCCAACAAAATAAGTTAAAGTAGAAAACGTTTCTCATTTTGTCTCAACATTAGGTTATGTATAGAATTTCACTACCTCTATGTAGAAAACCAGCACCTCCAAAATGATTTTATTGTTGACTTACTGAAAGGACTGTAGGTCAGGCATCTCATACAAACCAATATGAATCACCTGCTTTGCTGACTGTAATGGTTCATTGTTACACTGTGATGGAATGGTTTCTTTTGGCATAGACGTGCAAATTTAGGTAGAAGGTCAATGGGTAATTGCCAAAAATATAAGTCCTTAAACAAGTGGGTCTCCCAGGTCTTATCAAGAACAGCTCTCTTCTCTTCTTGGACCATTTTATGCCACTTGAATTGCTCTTTTGGTGGGCAATCTCCCAAAGGTATCACTTTCTCAAATAACTGTTTCTGCGTCCTTATCGCTCCAGGTACTGATCAACCTACTCCACACTGAAACGTAGAGATATTTAAATATTAAAAGCCTTCCTCAAAAACAGTTATTCATACCGTCTGAGGGTAGAATTACAATGCATCTGGTGCACCACTGTCTGAAAGTCTCCTACTCTCAACAATTTACTGAGTGAACCCTGGAAATACCCGAGCAACGCACAGAGATCCCCAAAGTTGCTGAAGTTTTTCATCCAGGGGGATATTTATCTTCTTTCTAACATCGTTCCATAGCATTGAACAGCCATTAAAACCTTCTGCTTAATTTTTGTAGCACCTGCAGAACTGAGAAATTATAGATATAACTTCTTTCTGGATAAGTGTGGGACATTTCTGTCAATCCATTACCTCCAAGCTCCCTTCAGTAGCTACCAGGGCCCTCATTTATTTGATCAGGATAGCCCAATTGAATAACTAAACTCATGTAATACCAACCTCTCTGTCCTTAATTCCATGAAGAGCTTTTTCTATAAATATGTAGGTCCTTATGAACACCTGCATTCATCTATTGATCAGAGCTGGGACTGTACTGAAATAGTCATTCTACACATAGATTGCAATGTTTTCTGATAGAAAATTACATTTGGGAAAGACAGGCATCTTTATTAAATTGACCCTACCAATAAATGCGAGTGTTATTCTTGACCTACCTTTTCAACAAAGTCTTTACTTGTTCCATTACCTTAGTGAAGTTTATGTGAACCAGGTCATCTTGTAACTTTATTTATTAATTGGAGAGAGACTGATATAACAGTGTCAGACCGTCATCTCAGATTTGGTCCCAATATTGTCAAGCATTGAGAGACTACTTTGTCCTGACATCAAATAAGTTCTTCTGGATTGGACATAAACACAACTATGTCATTAGCAGAGAGGGCCAACCCCCTCTCAAAACTAACACTAATGGGCGTAATCCCATTCTTGACTTATCCTTCTTTCCCGCACTTCAATATATAAATTCCAGTGCTTCAATATATAAAACAAACAGGACAGGTAAAAATGTATAAGCTTACCTGGCATCACTCCCTATCTCTATCTCCTGAGTCAGACAACTATTGATCAATATTCTAGCTTTGTGTACCATGTAACAGTGCTGCACGGCATTGATCACTGTCTCTCAGATCCCAATCTTGTCCTAAATTTCTCATAGATATGTTCAGTTGACACAATTGAAAACCTTAGTGGCATTAACCATAGGGACTGTGAAAGGTGCTTTATTTTCTACGGACAAATCTTTCATGCTAATTAGTGGCTGGGTATGTTCAGACACTTGCCTACTCATAAGAAAGCTCGTCTGGTTGTGTGCACTAAACTAATGATAACCAACCACAATTTTAATATATATTTTGTAACTTTCATAAAGGGTAGACATTTCCTCATTTAACAGTCATGCATACATTATACATTGGTTCTGACCATTTATGAGGGCACTTGCTTCCTGCCTAGATGTAATTCATTAGATTTGGGTCTAGATGATGGATCAATAATGTATACCTCTCCACAAGAAAACCATCTGGTTTACCAATTTTTTACCCTTAAGCTACTGGATAGCATCTCTGTACTATAGCTTTGAGAGGTCTAGCTCTAAGCTTATTACATTGGGGATGGATACTGCTGTGAGGACGAATCAATGATTCCATTCCTTAATCAGAGTGACACTAGACATAGATACTCCTTATAAAGATGAAAAAAGAACTTAAGATCCTTAACTTGCAAGATTCCCACGTCCTTCTAGCCCCTAGATCTAGGGTTGATTTAAATTCTGTTATTTTTATAAATACCAGGACAGGGGTCAGCTCTAGCTAAAGTCTCTCCCAAAACCAAATTGAATCACATTAAAATACTCTTTAAAAATGTATAAAGGAAAGGCATTGAATGTAAGCATCAAATCATAAAAAATATTGTGATCATCTATATCAAGATGATATACTCAGATCCAATAGTAATCTGATTAGGTTTCACCATAATAGTGTTAATAAGTTCAACTGTCACCAACTTCTGTTTTTTCTGCTATGGCCAACATATCCTTTTCACCTCTAAGAAGCATTGCAGTTCACTTTGTGCAGTATTGTTGGTCAAAGACAATTACACGGTCTAGTCGTGGAGGGTAGAGACGCTTCCTGGCTTCATATTCAAGAAGATGCATGCCTTATACATTCCAATATCATGATTGCCCTAGGCCAGGCCCATAATTGTATACCTTTCTGGCCTCTCCTCAGCACATTCACGATTTATGCCAAATTTTTAAAATGACAGTAAAGCAAACAGCCCTCCTATACACTTTCAATTTCTCTTGTTTAGCATACGATTGTGACTAAAGTACGAGGATCTTTTTTTTTCCTTTTTTTACATTTCTCCCCATGTTCCTCACCTAATACCTACTAACAGTGACCCTGGGTGATCCATTAAAATCTGCCCATGAACACCTCGTCAAACCATGAACGAAAGCTGCAAAAATATAAAGGCCTTCCTCTCCCAATTTGTAAACCATAATATTAGTATAGTAACAGCACGTTTTTTGATTTTCAGAAAAAATTAACCCGACTTAACAACTGTTTTAATAATTTTATTGTGCCATATTACCATTAATTGTTCCAAAAACTTCATCCGTTTGTTGGCACTTGATACCTTGATCTCTACCATCCTTTCTCCCGGCTCCCACTGACTATTCTGTATACACCTGCAGATACCTCTTCCAGAATGTGCAGACTGCTTGTCCTAGGAGCGGCATGGAAATTGATTCAGTGAGAGCACCTAGGACTCCTGCAAAGGGACTAAAGGCAAGAGACGCAACAAAACAAATGCACAGTTTAGGGAGACCAAAATGGGAACAGAGAAAACAACAATGGTGCATCAAGAGAAAGAGCCGGGCATGAACTAACATGACAGATGAACAAGGCACAAGTTTGACAAGGAGTGAGTGTTTGCATTTGGCTGCCTTTATGATGCCTCTGCTTAGTATAATCCAGAGAGGAAGTAATGTAATGACTTGTAGCAGTGAACTCATTAGTGTGGTAGCAGTCAGTAAGCCCCACCACGAGCAAGAACCATGCAGACCACGTGTCTCATGACATCCCAATCGCCATAGCCTCCATTTCCCCTGGTGTCTTACTCTTACTGGAACCCACTGACCTCTATATATAGGCTGCGTTGGAATGACCCCTAACTATCTTTCCCAACCTCTGTACTAGAATGCTCCCAGTCAGTCAACATGGTCTTCAGTATCCCAGAGACAATGAGATCCATATCTAAAACAACAAACTCCCTTGTCCTAGCAGAACTATCCCTGCTCTCCTTAAGAAGGATATTACAAATAAGAATAAAAGAATGGACCTGGTACTGTAATGTCTAGATAGTTAATTTAGATCCGTTTGGTCCTTGCCAGATTTCATAACAACATATCATTGTAGCTATATCTACCTCATCAAATTACAAATGAATATGGCAAACATAGTCCAAAAACTGTTTGAAATAGATACAACAGCTACTAACCCCCTTCTAGTTGTCTGCTGGAAAGCCTGACAAGAAATAAAAGGATTTTGAATGCTTTTTTGACAGAAAAGTCAACAATATTAAAATTCATTATATTTTATCTTCCAATAATCCTCTACCTGCATACCTTGGATTGAAAAGCATCCAATAACTGGCATCCACTCACAGAAATAGATCAGACCCAATTTCTAAACCCTATATCTAAAATCAAATCATCCAATTGTTTCATTGCGTTTCAAAACACTTTATTTCGGAGAAGGACCTTAAAAGCAGCATAAACAAGTTGCAATATACATTCTTTCATATAAAACAACTTATCCAATAAATAATATCCGAATCCAATCAACATATCAAAAGTACATGTGTAAAATTTCCATAAAAACTCACATAAAATACAAGTGCTTTGGTAAAATTTAAAATGTTTAAAAATGTGGGTTAACAAAACAGTTATTTAGGTTTAAAATGGAAAAACGAATTTAACTTTTTTCATTAAAGTAAGTAATTCGATCCCCTCATGCCCAGGACGATAAAGTGCAACACCATAGATGGAAAGACAAATAAAAATGGACATTTTCCAATTCTATATAGGCTTGTTGTGATTAAAGTTATTTACAGATTTATTAAAGTTATTGCGTAAATGTTTATGGGCCATTAGCCCAAAGTACTTCAAGCACAATTTACAAAGAGGGGACCGGCTGGGACAGGATCTTAGACCAAATAGGCCAGACAGATTTGAGGTACTTTGTAATTGAAAATGCAATGTAATATGTGGTGTCCAACCTACAAAGTCTCAATGCTACCCTGTATTGATGAATTCCAAAGGTGCGGGAAAGAGGCACAACCCAGCGCTTACGTTGTCTGATGTAATTGGACAAAAAAACAATAGATGTTCACCAGTCTTTTTTGATGCCCTGCACACTGGGCAAAGTTTGCAACCTTCGGTTGGGCCCTTCTACTTGCTGGTAACAATTGCAGGTGATAGGGATCCCAACCTAACTTTTAGGTAGATAGATTTCCTGAATGGAGGATAAATCTCATCAAGGAAAAGCTCAACTTTGGTATTGATTTTGTCTCTAGGAACCTGCTAGTCAGTGTGCAAGGGTTCTGTGATTGGGTTAATTCCATCCCTCCATTATCCTTAACGGTCATATTCACCACTTTGACATAAGAGGTACTAGATGTTGGGTGGTTCCAAAGATCAATCAGACCCAGGTTGGATAACGTGTGATTTATACATTTCAACCATGGTAATGTCACAGCTCCTTTTTGTGTACCCAAAATGTCCCTAAGTCCTATCCTTTATGGTTCCAGTTCGTCGGTCAACCAAATCTTCAGTCAGTACAAAATTGGTACGGGTGAAAAGAGGTGTTTTTTGCAAACCCCAAGGTGGCCACTGCCCTATGGTTAAGGAGGAGAGTATTCCTGGTGATCTGGCTAGCCCAAGAGTTACCACTAGATAGGTGAATTCCCAAATAATCAAAATCTAGTAATCTCTCGAGATTTACTCCCTCCAAACTTAAAACCCCTCTAAAGTGCTTGTGCGGATGTATTGCCATAAACTTAGTTTTACTAGTGTTAACGGCCAGGCCATGATTAATACAGAAAAGATTAAATCTGGTAAGTAAGGTCTCGATTCCTTTGGGGATTTTTAACACTAATAGTGTCACAAACAATAAAGCTGGCATCCCAATCATTTCTTAGATCAAACACTGGCTACCCTAGTCAAGGATCTGAAAACGTTCTGAGTGCCACACTCAACCAACCTTTTCAATAGATTCCTTTCTGATGGGGTGATCCAGTCTGCCTGAAATTTGGATTGATCTTTCCTCTTAAAAAACGTCTGGTGATCTAGATGACATTAATAACTCTAGTCCAGTTTTTGACCTCTCATTCAAAGCAAAAAGCATTGAGAATTATCTACAGAACCAACTGAAACAGTTTTTCAATGGTAATAATCTTGTAAATCGTTTCCTAATTGAATTTATAGCTGAATCTGGAACAGAATCAACCATTCAGCAGATCACTGAAAATGTTTTGTGCACACTGGAAATACTTGTCAGATGATTCAATTCTTAGTATCAAGAATAGGATCCAGAACTGGCACAAATCTTACTTCACAAATCAATCCCAACAGATCTCCTGCATTTATGAGTTATCTTTTATGGATATGACTCTAGATTACATGCAACAGTAGATTGCTGTGCATCATTTAAAATTCAACTGAACCAAAACATAGTTTATCTCTCCTACACAGTGATTCAAACCTTTTAACCTATGTAAACTAGAAACATCTTAGAACGCACACCAACAGTCATCGAAAGCTCTAGATCACGGGTACTCATAGTACGGCCCGCGGGCCGCCAGCGGCCCAGCAAGCCTTCCTTGGCGGCCCGCGGACCTTGCAGACATCCTACTTGTGTGTGTTTTTTTTTTTTTTTAAATGACTATCAGCAAACACCGCCGGTTGCAGCAGCGCGGACTCCAAGAGACTCTGCTCTATGGGGGCCGGGAGATTTCAGTGATAGTCAGAGTGGAGCTGCAGGGGTGCTAAAAAGAGGCGAAACACAACAAAGCCTCATTTACAAGTAAATGGTCTTTTAAAGACCCGTGAAGTACTCGGGTGCGGCTGTGTGTGCGCGCCCGGGAAGCTGTCTCAGCCCAGGCGCACACACAGCTCTTACTAAGCCTGCGAAAGGTATTCAAGTTCCGTACGGGCACATTAAGTTGTAACATACTGTACAAAGTCTTCAGGAACTAACCAATTCAGAGGTAGAGATAAAATGGGACGAATAGTCAACATGTTATCATTAAGCAAGATTATCAAGATCGGTCAATTAAAGCACGTACCAGTTTTGTGACACATCAGAGTTTAAATATTCAATGTGAATGAAGGTTACAAGAACAGGAGGTGAAGGTCAGAGGGATAAAAAGCAAAAGCGTTGCTACAGGGCAGACAAGTAGTGAGGTAAAGGAGTCTTTTAAACCACTGCAGAGAGAATTAGACCTAAAAGGATACAGGATGGGCCAAATCTAGTTATTTTGAATTTTTGCAAAGCAATACGAGTCTCACTTCGGTTACTTGAGAGCACTAGATGAGATACAGAGTGGAGAAGTTGGAGTCCAGTAAGTGAGAGGAGGGTCACAGTCCGGCAGTCTTCTGTCACTGTGTTGAATTTAGTTAAACAGGTACTGGAACAACTCTATTTTCAGCGTCTTGACTCCTGTTGGGAGATAAGGCTTTCTGTTGCTCCGCATAGATTTTTCCTTGGGCACTTGGTGAGAAGTGAGCTCAGAGGTGAACGGGACCTTTGAATGTACCTTTGCTATACTTGGCCTTGTCGGTGGTACCAAGAACTCTGAATGTTATTTATCAGTCTACTGATAAATAACATTCAGAGTTCTTGGTACCACCGACAAGGCCAAGTATAGCAAAGGTACATTCAGAGTTCTTGGTACCACCGACAAGGCCAAGTATAGCAAAGGTCCCGGTCACCTCTGAGCTCACTGCTCACCAAGTGCCCAAGAGAAATCTATGCGCAGCAACAGAACACCTTATCTCCCAAAAGGCCTTGCACAAACGTGAAGGCAGGTATCTGGGAGAGGCAGAGACAGACAGAGATAGAGACAGAGACAGACAGACAGAGATAGAGACAGACAGGGACAAACAGAGACAGATAGAGACAGGGACAGGGGCAGACAAATAGAGGCAGAGACAGACAGAGACAGAGAGACGGAGAGGGAGACAGAGGGAGGGAGACAGAGGGAGGGAGACAGAGAGAGAGACAGAGAGAGAGACAGAGATAGAGGCAGGGACAGATAGAGGCAGAGACAGACAGAGATAGAGACAGACAGACAGAGGCAGAGACATGGACAGGGGCAGACAGAGGCAGAGACAGACAGAGACAGAGAGACGGAGAGGAAGACAGAGGGAGGGAGACAGATAGAGGGCGACAGAGGGAGGAGGGCGACAGAGGGAGGAGAGCGACAGAGGGAGGAGGGCGACAGAGGGAGGGCGACAGAGGGAGGGAGACAGACAGAGGGAGGGAGACAGACAGACGGAGGGAGACAGAGGGAGGGAGACAGACAGAGGGAGGGAGACAGAGGGAGGGAGGGAGACAGAGGGAGAGAGACAGACAGAGGGAGGGAGACAGACAGAGGGAGGGAGGGAGACAGAGGGAGGGAGAGAGACAGATGGAGGGAGAGAGAGGAAGGGAGGGAGAGAGAGGGAGGGGGAGAGAGAGAGAGAGGGAGACAAAGAGAGGGAGGGAGACAGAGAGAGGGAGGGAGACCAACAGAGTGAGTGAGACAGAGGGAGATAGAGGGAGACAGAGGGAGGGAGAGAGGGAGGGAGAGAGAGGGGGAGAGAGAGAGAGAGAGAGAGAGAGAGAGAGAGGGAGACAGAGATAGAGAGAGGGAGGGAGGGATAGAGGGAGGGAGAGATAGAGAGAGGAGAGAGAGAGAGAGAGAGAGAGAGAGAGAGAGAGAGAGAGAGAGAGAGATGTGTGTATGCCGGGTCTGGTGGCTCAGTGGACGAAGGCGTCCGCTGCAGGGGCCTGTGTTCAACCTTATGGTCAAAGTATTTTTTTTTTTGCTCTAGCCCCGCCCCCTCCCCCACTGACTCCGCCCCCACCAGTGCGGCCCTCGGCCACAAACCACACTGTAAATTTGGCCCCCGAGAGAAAGTTTGCGAGTACCCATGCTCTAGATATCTCTGCTTTATTCTAGGTGGTCATCTCAACCTGTACAAACACTGTAATACCATGGCCAAAAGGCAAACTAGCAGCTCAAATAATCTGTAGGATAATACCAGTTTTAAGTTAAGGAAGTTCTTTTTACCCACAATCCTTTCTCAACTAGACCCAGGTGATATTTCAATTAGGTTGTCTTAATTAGCGTAAATCTTTGGAATTTCGCGCAACACTCTTTGCGGTAAATTCCCATAATTATGATATCATACTATTTTGTATAATTATGCTGCATTCACAGAGCAGTTATAGCATACCAGTGTGGAAACAACATGACTGTCTAGAACGTGGGCAGCTGCCGCCTGCAGTACTTTTGTTTTTGGTGCTATTATTTAGCACAAAATGTGTCCTCATGTCCAAAATGTATGTGGAGTCACATATGGCACTAAAATATAGTGCTAAATGCCACATTTTTTATTTTGCATAGTTTGGAATAATTTGTTTAATTTTTGCATAACTACGCAAAAGCAAATGAAGTACATTTTATGCCCCCCATTCTATACTTGAGAATGGAACCTCTTTTCAAACTGGTGTTCTTAAAATTCACCCACCCTCTCCTTTAACCTACCATTCATACCGCTTCAACACTATTACTCCTTCGGTGATCTTCTTAAGATTGCTTTCCATCAATCGTCAGATCAATACAGAAAGCTATTTGCCTTCTACACAAACTCCTTCACATTAAACATTCTCACTACATCACATGGAACCGAATAGGACACTTTACCCCACACACTTTTACTCCGCATGCCATTACCCCGCAGTTTTTACACCGCAAATCTTTTACAACGCAGGGCTTTACAACGTAATCCATTACAACGCATTCCCCATTACAACGCAATTTACTATTCTAACTCCATGGGGGCGTTACTTTGAGGAATGCATTGTAATAGTTTGCGGTGTAAAGCCCAGCGTTGTAAAAGATTTTGCGGAGTAAAAAATGCGAGGTGATGGCTTGCGGAGTAATGCATGTGCGGTTAAGGATGTTTTCCCATGGAACCATAAGATTTCAAGAGGATCTCACCAACTATTCAACTCTGAAACTTTTCTCCTCATGACTCCTACTTTATGAACATAAGTATATTGAAGCAATCATTCTCTGGCTGTGCTCCCAAAATGTGGAAATGCTAATGCCCTCCATCTTCATCATTGTCTCCTTTCCCTCATGTGAGGGAATTCTGTCCGAATATTTTCTTCATGTCTGCTTTGAAAGCCAGGTTCTGCTCGGCTCAGAGGTAATACTGAATGTGCCTTACCAAGGATGCGCTCTGTGTAAGGGTTCAGGAATAAAACAATTCTCTTAATTTTGTGGTGCTTTGTCTACTAGTAACAATAAATAAAGTGTCAGCATTGCATATAAGAATATATGGTTTTCTTTCTTCTAACTACTCTTGTTGACTGTGAAATGTTGGCTCACTATGTAAGATACAATGAGGATCTCAAACCTGGCCCATGTTGTACTACAATTAAAAAAATAATAATAATAAATATAAATGCACATTAGGTGCCATGGGACTTTGCTTGGCAAGAAATTAAAGGTCCAGTGCAAACCATGCCATAACATGTAATCAATACAGCAGTGAAGAAAATCCGCCTCTTTGTGTGTTTACCAACATATGTTGGGCTGAATTGCTTGTATTTGGGCCTCTGAGCAGGCAGGTATTCCTAGGGAGTTTCCTATGGCATGTACCTTTGTTTAAAACATAGAAACCATTTTTTATTCAGTTGGCATATCTGACATTCCTATAAACCAGCAGTAAAATGTGCACAAATGTTGCAAGCGGATTAAATGTCACTTTCCAAATGTGAACTGTAGTGGCTGCTTTTCCCACTCGCATTTAGACCAAAACCTACAACATGAGCTGCGAAACGGCAATGGAAGCCTGTGGGGGAAGGCCTGGGCGTTGGCAACAAAATCGGAGCCCATTCATATTTTTTTAAATTCTAGTTGAACACTGTGTAAGTCAGCTGTAACTATGCCTTTTCAAACTTAGGCCCTGCTATACAGTTCTTCAGTCTTAAATGTAAGCTGTGTACATACTTATATTTGTAAAAAGTCACACACGCTTAAGTCTATGTTCCAAAAGCAAAGCTGCTCATTGTGTAATGTATAAACCCATTTCTCGAATTACATTTATGAAATACATTAACAAGTCATTCTTGTGGCATGTAAATCATGAAAAACGCATTAGTAAACAAACATTTTAATTTCATATACTGTCAAATTTACTTTTTTTTTTCTTTTAAGCAACCAGCCTGCACCCTATTGTTAAAGTTGAGACCATGAGGGCTCACAGGTAATCAAGCCCAGTCACACCTACTTCCCTCATAGTAAAGGAGGTCCGCTGACTGATTTAAGCTTTCCCTGTGTCAATGGTGACTTATCACACTTGCCTTATTTGAAGACAAAGTATCTGACAGACTTGGGGGAGCCTCACTCTCTAGGTGAGAACATAAGATGCGCTTAAAAGGGGTGGGATTCCATTTTGATCCTGCAGTGCCCATAGATGGTTTGGCATAAGCAGGAGTCATGAAGGTAAGAGGGGGAATTCTAGGCTAACCTGATATTTGCAGTTTTGAAATACTGTCCTGGAGTTTTAACTTTATTTGTTCAGAGAATGTTAGCAATCTCATATTGATTTGCCTAATGAAAATTTCTGAAAGGCACAGAACAGTAACGCACAGAGGAGAGAAGATGGATCAGTGTTTGCAGGAAGAATATCTCTTTCCCTATTAAGTAGCCTGTGTAGTGACTGACTCCAGTATTGCCTTTATTCCTTGGATCTGAAAGGCTTCTCTGATGTCTAGAGAAGCTGGCCTCTTACTTGCTCAGAAGGGTAAAAGGATACAGGTATGGCTGTAAGTCAGACTATTGACTGCAGCAAAATTGTGCTTCTAGAAACTTGTAGGAAAAATGCCATCAAAAAAAATATCATGGAGGTAAGTGTATATTTGTAAGTATAGCTATACAGTCGCTAAATCTTGAATCTGTCAATATTTTAGACATCAATATTTTTGCTATGATGCTATGACTTGCTGCACCATAATTAATACTCTATATTCTGGAACTAATCTCCAGGTATATCCAGAATGGTCCTAACAGCTGTGGAACCTATTAACCTATGGCTGAGAAAATCTGGAAGGACCAAGAAACAGAAGGAGCTGCATCCACTTAGAGAAACCGGCAAGGCCACTGGTGACTGACCTTTCGGCTGTGGACTGCCTAAAATTCGGGAAACTCTTTTCAGACATGAAACTGTGCTGTGACCTAGTGTCCAAGGAGCCTTCCTTTGAATTTTGGGATACCACGGAGGAAGTTACAGAATTTTGTAAGAAAGTAGACCTTTTAGCTGGGATAAACTGCCAACTCTTGACCAACTTTAATCCATTACGTGTTGACTACAAATGGACCTACCTCTTATTCCTTTGTAAATCTTGACTGGGGAGAACCACCCACCTCTTATCTGACCTTGCTCCATCTTGTTTGGCTTTGGCCTAAGACTTGGTGATCCACAACCCATTGAATTAGATTGTTTTTTTCAATATCATACAGTTTTATGTGATCCCTACTTCGGAGTTTAGTCATTATGGTGTCATTTTAATTATCACATGTCATTCATTTTACTTAATTTGATTTCGAATTTTTACCAAATTTATATCTGAACAGGAATGTTTATTTTATACTGCTTTTTGTGTACCAAATGCTATTTCTCTGATGAAGGCCACACTGTTTGTGCCATATTACTAAGGGTAAGTTCAGCCTTCTGTACAAAACATATTCCTTTCTAGTAGCTAGTTTGCTGCAACTTTGTAGGGGCTTGGTCACTGCTCATATTTAGACTAAGGCATCCCCCCTCCATTCTAATAATCTAGTTTTCTTCAAGCTGTCCTTTTGTTCCACAGAAGGAGAAGCACGATTTAGAGGAAAATTATTCATTAATGAAGCTGGAAGGCCTCACAGGACAGGAAGAAGAGTTTATTTAAATATTCTGCAACCATTCACATGGTGTAATTAACACATCTTTTTGTATGGTCACCACACTTTTTCTAGACAGATGCTGTTGGTCTTCTAACTTGGCTCACTCGGACACTGCTTACCTGGAACCAGTACATGTGTTCTGACCCCTAAAACATGTTCACATTGGCTAAACTCCTGATTGACATATTTAACTTATTGTTCCTTAGTATATGGTACACAATTGTACCCATGGCCTGTAAGTTAAATGACACTAGAGGCCTTCAGTACCTGTTGTGTCACTACTAAAATGACAAAGCAAAACATGTATCCAGGCCTACCCCTGCAGCCTTAGTATGCCGTTTTAAAACTGCCAATGGAACCTGGCAAAATAATGATTACTTGTTTGTAATTTGTGTTATAAAAATGTAAAAGAGTTATGTGAAATTGTTGATATATACAAAGCTGTGCACATAGTCACTCAGGTACACAGTTACTTGAACACCATTTGTAAAATAATCCTCTTGCCAAGCCTTAATTTGATTTTTAATACTTGCAAGTCACCATAAATGCCCATATGGCAGGGAGTATTTAAAAAGTATATTTTATGTTTTAGATGTCCTGGCAGTGAAAAACTCCAAGTATGCTTTCCACTGTGGCAAGGGTTGCCCTCCCTTAGGAAAGCACTGGATTAATTTATAGTACCTTATAATGCTTAATTTCAGTTTGGGAGTAGCTAGAAAAATGGTTCAAGGACTAATTTTAATAGTAATTTCAAATTCAACTTAATGCTCAAGTCGGATTTTATATTACTATTTTGAACATTACTTTTAGAAAGCCATTAGAAAGCCATTTTTCTGCCTGGGACAAATGTGCCTTTCTGCCAGTGTTCATTGTTACCCAGGAGCTGAATGGCTCCGTGATTAGGTGTGGAGTGGCTACCAGAGCGGAGACAAAAGGAAAGGGGTTGACCTTCCTCTGACAGGATGACCATTATGGCTTTGTCCAGAAACATAATTAACTCCAAAAGATGTCTCCACATAGGTCTGCTTTCCTTTTGTCTTCATAGCCCGCTTGTCTCCAAACCCAGTGCGAGGGGGAGCTACCCCAGAACTGGTATGGAATGACCTCAAGAGAGAGTTTGCCCATTATCATAGCTACACCCCTGGTGGGCACAGGCAGATCTGCCCAGTGGAAAAAAGGTTCTGCCATGTTGGTTTTAGGTAGAGAGGGGCACTCTGGGATAATGTACATTAAAACACATAGGAAGTGCTGCAAAAGGGTGTAGGGTCACCCGTGGGAACTTTTACCTGGTTGGTTAGGGAATGGCCAGGAATTTCCCCCACCCACAGGCTGGCACTCAGCATAAATATGGCACTCCCAGTGCCCTCTTCAGAACACTGTTTGAAATTTGGAAGACTGAAGAAGGACTGCAGATGCCATTGTGACCTGTGAGGAGAACCCTAAGAGCTGGACCTGCGCCCAGGTGTACCCAGGACCAAGAAGAGGAACCCAAGGATCAGTTTGCAGACCTCCTGTTAAGCTCCAAGGACACCAAAAACTGGTTTCTCCCAGATTTCACAAGTCCAGATGGGGCGGTTGCTCCTTTTCTGCGGCAGCCACCAAACTCTGTAACTCCTTGCCCCCTTCCATTTCCAAGGCAGACTCTCTTCCGGTCTTCAGGAAACTTTGAAAACCTGGCTATTTGCTTCTCAGCTGGATGTTGGCACTTTCTCCTCCCCCCCCATCCGCTTAGCGCCTTGACACCCGTGAGCTTTATAAATATTATCCTATCCTATCCTACCAAGCTGCAAGAAGCCCACTTTCCTAAAGAGCCCAGCTGGCCAGTTCCAACTGGGACTAAGTGGGGTCTGTAAGGTCCTAGGGCCCTTAGTTAAGTGTGATAGTTTAGTCCTCCTGCCCAAACTGCAAAAGCTCGGATTTAGAAACTTTCTGGCAATTTGTTTTCTCTGAAGAACTGGTTAGAGATCGGGACCGCCTTCAAGCTAAAGCCATTGATGTCGAATCGCCAGTCTGATCCAACTTCCTGCTTTGTCCCGCTGAAGGAGATCTGACTTCCAGAAACGTTTCTAAGTCCGAACGTAGAGGGCTTCACAGAGAGCTACATTGAGCCAAAGCAAATTCATGTTGAGACCTGCCTGGGCATGAATGGCGGTTTTTAACCAGCTTGGAGCTTTAGGTCTTTGTAAACAACAGCACCGTCGTTGAATCCCAAACACAGGTCCAACTTGCGGCTTGCCACGCCGACGACTTATCAATGACCACCTTTTCCTCAGAAAAATGTGTAAGTCCAAAGTTAACTCTTTGACTTGGACCTATATGGGCCCGTATTCGACCCGCACTCCATCGTGGTCGGCCTCAAACCATACCCTTGTCGAATCTAGCACAAAAAGTTGCCCACAGTTGGAGCTTTGTGCTTTTTGGTGCTAAAATATAATTTGAACTTCAAAAATTCATATCTCTGGTTTACCCTCTTTTTGCTTATTAAAATATTCTCTATTTTTATAAATTAGAGTGGAATCTTTTGGGGTGTGTTTTTGACTTTTAAACTGTTTTGGTACTTCTAAATGCTTTTTACACAGTTTCTTAAGTTATGCCTGCCTGCTCTGGTCCATAGCTACCTGGTTTTGTGCTTCAGTTTGAATTACTTAAACCTTTGCTCAACCTAACAAGAATAGTGACGTTATTACTTATGGTGGGCTAATACCAATCCCCCAAAATAATCCACTTTCTCACCCATGGTAACTAGGGAATTTACTTTCTTTGGTTTGCAAAAGATTTACTTCTCATGGGTTTACTCAAGTGTGCCTTCAACATTGAAGAGTTGCTTTGGGTGGTGCTCCATGCAAAAAGTGATGAGTGGAATTCTTGAATTAATGTTAGCTATTGGTAATTACTGTAGGGTGCAATTCAGTCTATTTCTTTGTTTTCTCACTGTGCCACTACAGAGAGGGACCTTCTATAAATCAGCCCTGGTCTTGTTCCAATATAAACAGCCCATCCTGCACTGCTAAGCCATGTCCCATTTATGCAGTAACAAAAGTTGTACCAGAGTTACTGCTAGAGTACTTATCACTGACTGAGATCAATTGAAGCATTCAAACCATCACGGTTTTTGTTGTTCTCAGTAGAACACTCCTGGTGTGAAGGGTATGCCTATACGTTGGGCTTGTGGTAGCTGTGCTATAGGATTTAGGGTGTACCTCCCTGATGAGGCCTAACAGGACTGACATTGATCAGTGCTTGCTTTTGTTCTGGTTCAGAAGGAATGTGGCTCTTGATGAAGTGTTGGATGTGACAATGCATTTTCCTTTGCAAATATTACTATGTACAGCAGGCACTCTGCATTTACAATATTTGAAGAGGCAATGGGAGCTGCTGAAATAAGAGGACATTTCTGAACAGGCCATTGCCTCTGAAAGATCGGTTAGGATACAGAAGTCTATAAGGTTATACGGTTAGGGAAGAGTCAATCAAGACAACACCCTACCACACACCCTACAGGGTACAGCATGAGACCCATGTAGGCAATAGCTGCAGTGCTCCACATAGATGTAGTAAGTGCTTTGTTAACATTACAATGCAATACAATGACATGGGAAAATCAAACTTAGTGTAACACGTGACTCAGCCTGTTTGAAAACCACCGGGATTTTAGAGACAAAGGCTTCTGAGTATTAAGTACTGATCATGGCCAAAACTGAATCGATTAAAGTATGAATAAAAGAGCTTCTAATTGTAGAGAAAGTCCACCTGCGATTTGGTTTCTCAGTGAAAAGATCGGTGACTTATTTTACAGTCTTTCTTATTTTGTTCTCTTGCGCTCCTAAATTAAAACAAGCATTGGACAGCCAATTTGCCAAGTGTTTTTTGTTTATCGTGAATACAAATATGTGTCTAACAATATTCAGCACATTCAATTAATCCCATGTCTTTTTATTTTTCCATCGATTATCAAATTATTTATCATGTTTTGAAACATTCTGAACTCACCTAATTTTTTTGCAGCTGTAATTGCGCACTTGGATGGCGCTCTTGCAAGAGTTTATATTGTGGCTACATTCTCCCTCCTTCGTGGGATTATGATGAACTTGCCATGAAACAACTCAGTTTCATGTGCTTTTAAATAACTTAATTTAAAATATGAGCGATCATCGCTCACTTCAAGTTACAGACATCAATATACAGTACAGATGTGTGGCCGCGCTGCTTATTTGTACTGCAAGGGCAGCATTTATTATGCCCGAAAAGAGAATGTGTATTTTTTATGTTGTCAAAACAAATATTCTGACTAAACGCTTTATTCTGAAAAGACCTAATGCAACATTGAAAGGCTTATCAAATGTACTGCAGTCTGTATTTAATCAATTTGGGGAAAGCGAACCATGAATCCTGACAAAGGCTCCACACACTTCAAAATATAGTACCTTTAATGGAAATCACAGATGAATTGATGCAAGAATTGCTTTTCGGAATTATGTTGTTCTTATGTGTTATAATGGCAATGCCAGAATTCTTACTTATAGTGAAAAGGATGTATTATTAGATCTTTTCTCAGAAATGGTTGAATTTAAGCAAGATAGTGCGCAATGTATAGTATTTGGCCAGTCGCATGCCATCAATAGAAAATGTTAAATCTAATCAACCAAAGTGGAGTTTGCATAAATTAGCAAATGTCGAAAAACATCTTGAAGCCATTTTTGTAGATTTTCTGCGTATCTATTTGCAAGTGCATGCGTTGAGCACACTAGGGATACCCTTTCAACTCCTAAAACTTCCTAAAAGCCGACTTAACACATAGAGATCCATTCAACAGTGGGCAACACAACAAGGGGGGCGTGGCCAGGCGCCAATGGGGCGAAACACAGGCCCCCGCAGCCCCCAAGCTCCAGGGGGCCCCCTCAGCACAGAACTCTGGCTGCAGAGCTCCTGATTGAGCCCGGAGGGGCCCCTCCACGTGTCTTGCAGGGAGGCCCCCTCAAGTTTCGTTACGCCATTCAGTGAATGGAGGCAGACACGGAGTGAGGGAGCTCCCGTCTGCATGCCGCCATCTGATATATCCTGACTGCTTTCCGCCTCATCGGCAGCTATTTTGAGTTCCTGCACAACAGGGGGCTCATATGGTTGTGCACACTTGTACAATTTGCGCCTTCCACTGAATTGTTAGCGACTCTAAGGTCAAGCCCATCCTTGGGCACTTCACTAAGATGGCGGCACATACTTGACGTTCACCGGAGCGCCTGCAGCCTACAGAAACAGGCGTGGTGAGCGTGTTGGCTGCTGGAGCAGGGGGCTGGTGTCAGATTACATTGCCTGCCTGTGATGCTGGCCACACCGCCTATAGTGTGACAGTTTGTGGTTGAGCGGGTCCTTGTTGCAAGATGGCGGACGGGCGTGAGGCGGCCCCCCTGTAGTGGGCACATGGGGCCACACTGCTTTGCAGGCTTCATTGATTTCAGCGTGCATGCAGCGTTTCAGCTTACATTGTGAGGGGGCGGCGCCTGATTTGTATTGGCATCCTGCATCACTTTAAATGTTGCCTCCTGTAATGTGATAGTTTGCGACTGAGTGGGGGCCTTGTCACAAGATGGAGGATGGGTGTGAAGAGGCCTCCCAGTAATCGGTGCCTGGGGCCATGATTTTTGCCTGCTTGCAGTGTCTTAGCTCAAATTGTGAGGGGGTCAGCGCCTGATTTGTATTTGCATCCCACATCACATTAAACGTTTGCTGACAGAAAGGGCCTTGTTAAAAGATGGCGGATGGCCAGGGAGTGAGCTGCCTGTGATTGCTGCCCGCCCCTTCACAGTCTTCAATCTGCTCCAGACATCAACCTGTTTTTTGGTCACTGCTGGCCCCTAGTCACAGGATGGCAGACGGCCGGGGTGTGGGCCTCCTGTGATTACTGCGGGCTCCTTCATAGGCTTCAACCTGCTTAAAACTTCACCCGCATAATGAATACTGCAGACCCGTGTAAACTTCACAGACTCCGGCTTGTTGTGTGTCTGCCCTAATTGCGGGGGGTATCGGTGCCGTACTTGGATTCAGCCTGCTTTTTGTGTATCTGCCCTAATTGTGAGGGGAGTCTGTGCCTGATTTGGATTTGTTGCCCTCCTTTTAAGAGACTTTGGCCTTTGATGAGCGTGACCAGCTCCTGAGGTTGCTGCTGTATACCCTGCAACGTGCTTTCACTGCAACTTGGTTCTTTGCCTGCCTGGGGGTCTGTGGATTGTGCAAGTTGCGGACTCCATATAAATGTTCTGCAGTAGGTCCATGAAGAGTTTGGTGGGCAGTGGTCTGTGAGGGGCATACAGTGAGTTTGGAGCACACACTCGCTGAACTGTCTCAGCTGTCTAGGAAATACTGTTAATGTCACACTTGGAACTTGAGCAGCCGCTACAGCTACAGTTGTACTGTATCTGTTTCATGGCGACCCTGTGGTGTTTGATACCTAACTGGGTTCTTTATTTTAATTGAGAGGACGTTGCCATGGGTAAAGTCAGTAGGAAGAAGGAGACATTCGAGCCTGGCCCTTCTCTGGTGTTGGGCTCTTGTGTTCTGGACAAATTTTGACAGATGAGGGGATACTGAGTGGGGAGGACACTGTGACTACTCTGGACACAGTTCTACAAGCTATTACTGCCTCTAGGGAGGCACTCAAGCTAAAGATTGATTCCATGGTAGCAGATATGGGCCTGTTGCCAGATGGCCAGAAGTGGCTGGCTGAGTTCATCTCCACTACTGAATGTTCGATAGATGACCTTTTGCCTGAGATGGCCTCTGTGCAATCCAGGCTTTCTATTATGGGAAGAAAGTTCAAATCTTTGGAATGCAGAGCTGAGGATGATGAAAATAGAGCTTGCCGGAATAACATCAGAATCATTGGGCTCCCATAGCTCATTGAGGGCACTGCCGCAAATATGACCAGTTTCTTAGAAGCTTGGATTAAAGAAAACGTGGCCCTGGAGGGCCTCTCTCCGCATTTTGCTTTGGAGCGAGCCCATTGTATTCCTTCATGGCTCACTCTGCCTGGTGTGGCTTCTTGTCTAATAGTGGCGGAGCTCTTGCATTATTGGGATCATGATTATATCCTGGCGCACGCCAGACTTCACAGTGACATTATGGTTGAGAATCATAGAATTATGCTTTTCCCAGATTTCATGCGTGATGTGCAAAAGCAGAGGGCTCTTTTACTGATGCCAAAAAGCGCCTTCATCTACTTGGCATCTCGTACACCATGTTGTACCCGGCAAGGCTGCAGGTTAACAGTGGCGAGGAGGTCCAATTCTTCAAGTCTCCACAGTCCATTTAGGAATGGATGGATCGTCTTCCACAGCAGAAAGAGGAGTCCAAGCTGAGAAGAAGTCAATGTTGCCACAGAGGCCCTAAGAAGAGTGCAAGGGGTGTCCATGGGGCAGTTCCATCTCAGTTGCAAGTGCGCTATGAACGACAGCAGGTCGTGGAAGCAGTGGCTGCCTTGAGTAGTGGGGGATCTGTGCCGTCGGCTCTTCATGGTGAAAGTGATCTGTGCGACTCGGACTCAGATCAAACATCTGTCTCTTCAGGGGATTCTGCAGAATCATTGCCTAAGATTACTCCAGGCACATTGGATGAGATAATCAAAAACTGGTGGAATACTGACGTGATTGTAATGTGTATGCAAAGGGCTCAAATTGGAGGTGGGTATCCTGTTTGTATCTGGCAGATGGTGTATTTCGAGGTAGGAAATCGCCTCAGTTGGAGCCTTCCCCCTCTTATTGTTGTGCTTGTTATGCATGCACATGCATTGGATGGTTAATCGTAATTGTGTATTTAATTTTAGGTGTGTGTTGTGGATATTATAGTGTTAAAGAATGTGTAATTAATGAATGTTTATTAACTTATTTAATAATATCTTTTAAATTTAATATTAATTATGTTAATTATGGAAATAAAATTTAATAGAAATGTTGATGTTTTTTTATTGGTGTGGTGTTATAGGGTAGGAAATAAAAGAAATAAATTTATGTTTTAAATAATTTGCTGTTTTTTTAAATATTTGTTTCTTTTAAATAAATATTGTTTATAAATGTATTTATTATTTTTTTAAAATATATTTGTAGGTTTTTATTATATGTAATTAACATTATAATATGTGTTATTTTTATATGTTTAATATGTTTAATTGTATATTTTTAAAATATTGTTTATTTATTTTTAAGAAAATATATTTTTTTTTAATTGTTGAAATGTTATTAGTAATTTTAGTTTTTCTGCTATCCAATACTTTCCCTACTGTTGCACCCACTGGAGTGGGAATAGTAATTTTTACCCCTCCGCTATCCATCACTTTCCCTACTGTTGCATTCACTGGAGTGGGAATAGTAATTTTTACCCCTCCGCTATCCAACACTTTACCTACTGTTGCACTCCCTGGAGTGGGAATAGTAATTTTTCCCCCTCCGCTATCCAGCACTTTCCCTACTGTTGCATTCACTGGAGTGGGAATAGTAATTTTTACCCCTCCGCTAGCCAACACTTTCCCTACTGTTTCACTTACTGTAGTCGGAATAGTAATTTTTACTCCTCCGCTATCCAATACTTTCCGTACTGTTGCACTCACTGGAGTGGGAATACTAATTTTTACCCCTCCGCTATCCAACATTTTCCCTACTGTTGTATTTATTATGTTGCGAAATTTATGTTTTATTTTTATTTTAATAGTTTAATGTTTTAATTAATTATAGAATTTTTTATTTTATTTTAAATTATTGATATATATATATATTGTATTTTTATATAATTTAAACAGTTTATAAATTAAATAAAGATAATAGTTAATAAATTATATTTAAGTAAATATATGTATATGTATACATTTTTATGTTTGTGTTTATATTTTTTTAAATTAAGTTTATTTGTTATATTTAGTTAAAATATATATTAAATGTAATTTATTTTGTTAAAAATATGAATAATATTTAATATATTTTAAGTTATATATATATTTTAAGTCGATATTTTTTACATCTATATTTTTTACTTCAATATTTTTGATTCGATATTTTTGTACTTACCTGTTTAAGTATAGGGAGTCGATATTTTTGTAATCTATATTTTTGAGTCGATATTCGTGTATGTCTATATTTATTTCATCAGGGAACCATCTGGGTTGTTACAAGAAAAGAAGCGAGTCTCGCACAGATAATAAATACCAAGTTGGACAGGATTTAACAATTTATCAAATTAGAGGTGGGTATCCTATTTGTATCTGGCAGATGGTGTGTTTCGAGGCAGGAAATCACCTCGGTTGAAGCCTTCCCCCCTTATTGTTGTTGCGCTTGTTATGCATGCACGTGGGTTGGATGGTATATGACTGGTTTGGATGGGGAGTCATTTGCTTCTGCTCCTGGGGAAGGGGAGTTGGGTTAGTTGTATTGGGTTTTGAGTTTTAGGTAAAGTTGCCCCTGTCTGCTGCTCTCAGATGGCATGGACGGTACGTTGGGCCACCGTTGTGTGGTCCACAGTGATTTCCCTCATTGCTCACTCTACTTGGCGACCCCCATGAGATACAACAGCTTGTCTAAAAGATACACGGTGTACTCCTATCTTAAGAGGCGGGGTTCTCACATTGCCTTGCTCCAGGAGACCCATCTTACTAGGTCTGAAGGGTTGGCTTTGCACAAGAGATGGCGGGGGAAGGTGTATGAAACAAATTATTTGGCTTTTGCCAGGGGTGGTTTATTATAGATAAGGCCCGTAGTACCCTTACAGAAAACAGTTGAACTTGTAGATCTGGTAGGTATGTGGTCATCTCTGGGAGGTTGGCTGGTCGCGATCTTGCTATTGTTGGAATCTATGCTCCAAACACAGACCAGGTGAGGTTCTCATGGACCTGTCCAGGTCTTTGGCATCTTTTCAGGCTCAGACCATATTATTGGTGGGGTTTAACTATGTTGCAGATCCTGTAGTGGAGCATTCGCATCTGCACTTGGAGGATCCTCTGGTGTCCCAGGCGGCTTGTATTTTCTATGCATGTCAGCGGCCAGTGGGGTCTTGTGGACTCTTGGAGGCAACTGCACCCTGTGGCACACAACTTCTCATTTTATTTAGGCTTACATGAACTTCATGTCCGGCTTGATACATTTGTGTGCTTCCCGACTCTACATGATGCAGTCCACAATATTGAAAACTTGTGTAGAACCATTTCAGATCATAACCCACTCTTAGTCTCTCTGAATTGGGAGCGGGAGCATTCTTGCATTCCGCTTTGGTGGCTGCAAGTGGAGCCACTGGATGATCTGGTCTTTAAAAACAATACAAGAGAAAACATAAATGCTTATTTTTCAGACAACGCAGGGATTGCTACATCCCCTCTGATTGAGTGGGATTCTTTTAAGGCAGTGTTCAGGGGTCACTGTATTGTGGAAGTGGTTGGGGTGCATAAAGCACTGGTAGGTGAGTTAGAATCCCAGGAAAAAAAAGTCTGGGATCTTGAGCAGCAGAGGGCAGGTAATCCGTCACTTAAATATCAATGTTCAATGGGGACTATAAACTTCTTAGTCAAATCCTTGTGAGCCAGCTTCAGCCTCACATGCCCTTTTTGATTCATATAGATCAGGCAGGTTTTATTCCTGGGTGTAATACGGTGCTAATTATCTGGAGACTCATCTCAATCATAAATGATGAGCTCCTGGATAAACGGTTGCAGCTAATATGGCAATAGACATCGAGAAAGCCTTTGACAGTTTGAGTTAGGACTTCCTGTATGAAGTAATGGTTTGAATGGGACTAGGTCCTGGGTTTATACACTGGATCAAGCTTCTCTACACGGGTCCCACGGCTCGTGTTCACGCTTGTAGAACAGTATCTGAACCTTATAATGTGGGGAGTGGTACCAGGCAGGGATGTCCGATTTCCCCCTTATTATGTGCCATCGCAATTGAGCCCCTGGCCTTCTGTGCTCGCACCGGAGGGTTTTATCATTCGTTAGAGATCTGAGGGCAATCCCATTATGCAGCATTATATGCTGACAATATGCTGCTCTGTCTCCGGGATGTTGGAGTGGACATGCTGGGTGCAATAGACTTGTTGGAGTGCTTTGGGGCTGTCTCTGGCCAGCATATGAACTGGCAGAAATTCCATTTGTTCCCACTCTGCGGGGATGCCGTCCCTCCTCAGAATCTGCATGGTCTTGCCTGGAGCCCTTCTTGCCTTAAATATTTAGGAGTTAACATATACCATAGCCAGAAAGACTTGCTGGATGGTAATGTTGGGGCAGCTGTTGGAGCACTTTGAACTAATATAAGCTTTTGGGTGACATTGCCATTATCTATGGCTGGCAGAATTGCAGTGGTGAAGATGGTGGCGCTCCCGAGATTGGTTTATTTCTTCCACATGCTGCCACTGCTGGTGCCTCGCCGGTTGTTCCGGGATTTGGAGAATCTACTGTTGGAGCTAATGTGGGGGGCAGGTAGGCATAGGGTGGCTCTGTCTAAATTGCAGCACCCTGTGGTGGAGGATGGGCTAGCTGCACCTGACTTTGAGTCTTATTATTTAGCGGCCCAGCTGCAGTGGTTAAAGCAACATATTTATAGTAGGATAAATCAAGGGCAGGGTGTAGTTGGCTCACCGCCTGTTCTGCAGGAGTTGTTGCAGGTCCTCTTGGTTCCCCGGTGGCAGACAATTACAGCCTAACAGGAGCTCCAGGTAATACAGCAGTGCTGGCCGTGCTGCCTTTAATGGACCCGTGTTCCAGTGTCTTATTCGCCCAATCTCCCACTTAGGTGGACGAAGACATTGGCTCACATAGGTGTGTTGGGAGCCATTGAGGGGTGGGCTGCCTATGGGGTTAATCGTGTAGGTGATTTATACTGGGATGAAGTATTGCTCCAGTTTTAAGAATTTGCAGAAGAGTATAGTGTTCCTGGTGGCAAATTATTGTTGCACAGGGCAGTGGTCACCACGATTCAAAATCATTGGGGAAACAGAGCCAGTAACACATCTTCTGTGTCAGCTGCTCTGCACTGCGTTGGGCTGTGTAAAAGCGGTTTTGTGTCTATATCACACTATACCTGTGAGTGTTCTTACCCCTCACTGAATTGAAAATGAAATGGGAAGTGTACTTAGAACTCCAGATTGCAGATATGGAGTGGGAGAGTATTTTAGCGCATATATCCACTGTATGGCGAAAGGCTAGGTTCAAATTAATAATTATTTTCAGCCTGCATAGAGCTTACCCTTCACCTGGCAGTATGAACCGTATCTATGCGACTGCTGCTGCGAAATGTTGGAGATGTGGGGAGTTGGGGGCAGAATTGTTTTCTAAGATATGGTCCTGCCCGTCCTTAGCAGGGTTCTGGGAAGAAGTAATGAGCTGTGTAAATGAAATAACATTATGGGCAATCCCTTGTACAGGATGCTTGTTTCCGGTCCAGGGAAGACATGGCTTGGCAGTTCGGGCTGGACTGTTCCCATGAGGCACAGGGTCAGACTGATTTGTATATGGCCATGTCTGAACTGGGGTGGCGAAGTGAGCTAAAGAATGATGATGGATTAAACCCAGATCAGTTGACTGGGGGTGAGTGCTTGCAATGTTCAACACTCCGTCCATCATCCCCTTTGGTTTTGCAATGTTCGCCCTAAGTTGGCAGGATATGCCCAGACGTGGGTCCCTTGCTCACTTTGCCACTGGATTCAAGATAGCCTGGCTGATGACGGCTGTAAGCCAGAAACCGGTCCCAGGATGCTTGTTTCCGGTCCAGGGAAGACATGGCTTGGCAGTTCGGGCTGGACTGTTCCCATGAGGCACAGGGTTAGACTGATTTGTATATGGCCATGTCTGAACTGGGGTGGCGAAGTGAGCTAAAGAATGATGATGGATTAAACCCAGATCAGTTGACTGGGGGTGAGTGCTTGCAATGTTCAACACTCCGTCCATCATCCCCTTTGGTTTTGCAATCCCTTGTACAGCCTTGACCTGCCTCCTTGGAGGATATCTTCACCTCAAAAAGAGGAAAATCACTACTTGATTTACTAACTTAGCGTTGATTCTGGCAAAGCATGAAGTCATAATGCAGTGGATGTTGGCACGTGGCCCTCTGATGACTAGATGATGAAAAGAACTGGTTAAATGGACGGGGCTTGAGAGTGCTGTGTTGTTTCAGGAGTTGGAAAGAGGGCGGGGAATGATCGAAATGGCACGAGCATGGGAAATCTTGTGAGCTGCGTGTTGACCCCGGACACTGACACAAATATGCTGAATAGCTCTCTGGTGTCTCTAGAGGATCGTAATAAGTGGCCTTGCATGGATAGGTTTGGGAGGGATTTGGATCCACTGTGGTGGGCATTATGGCATCCAATATTTGGTAGCTTGACAAGAGTAACTATTGGAGGGGGAGTAAATTGTTGTTGATTGCTAGTTGGAGGCTGTAAGGATCTAATGGGTTTTTGCAATATGTTTTGCACTCAGATTGTATCTATTGTATGTACTTGCTTGCAAAACATTTTTAATCTATTTATTAGATGTTTTTGCTTACTTGATATTTTTGACCTATTTATTGTATGTATTTGCTCGCTTTTCAATTTTAACCTATTTATTATATGTTCTTGCTTGCTTGTCATTTTTATTTACTTACTTGACATTTTTTAACATTTCCTGTGCAGTATTTCGTCTCGGTAGCAAATCCTTGCAGCTGCGGTTTAATGTTTTACTTTGAAAATAATCAAATTTGTTTAAGATAAATAACAGTAGGCAACAAGTGTTCTCTATCAGACAGTCCACATTAGGAGACAATGCAATGAAGAAAGATACACACCTGATATTTAAAGATACCCTTTTTATTTCAATATATATATTTAATTTTAAATATTTTATTACAGAAAGAAAAAACCAATCAAATTGATTATTGATTACTTTGTCAAAGAGTGGCATGCACATCCAATAGGAATCAGGAGATGGCGGAGAACAGGGAGTGATGGGAGAGATGCCACCTTACATTGGTTTTATGAAGCCATCATCCATAAATTTGTGCATTAATGAAAAAAAGTGTTGAGCGTAGGTGTTGACTAAGTTCCTAAGTTGTAGAAATAGGAGCTTGGAGGTTAGTAAAGTCTGGAGATAAGAATCTTGCAGGTGGTTTGGGGTCTTCTTCACGGACTTTGTTAACTTTAAGGTATTCTGAACACAGTCTTGGGTTATGTATGAATATTTACGAAGATACCCAAACGATATTAAATGCAATTGGTGATGGATTGTCACATGATAGAGCATTTCTCAGTCCAGGAACATTTCTTAATAAAGCACCCACCAGGAGGATAGCTGAGGATGATCTTGAATATCTTGTTGAAAAAAACTGGACCTGTGATCAGGCTCCACTTTAGCAAACACAACAAGCGGATGGAGGTAGTGCTAAAACTTTTCAACCACTCACCCCCAGTGACTGATCTAGGCTTAATCCATCGTTCTTTTGCTCACTATGCCACCCCAATTTGGACCCAGCCATATGCAAATCAGTCGTGACCTTGTTCCTCATGGGAACAGTTCAGCCCGAACTGCCAGGCCAGGTCCTCCCTGGACCGGAAACAGGCATCTGGGACCGGTTTCAGGGTTTCACCCCTCATCAGCCAAGCTAGCTTGAATCCAGTGGCACAGCGAGCTAGGGACCCATGTCTGGGCATACCCATAGCCACATAGGGTGAAAATAGCAAACAACAAGATGATGGAAAGAGTGCTGAAACTTTTCAACCACTCACCCCCAGTCACAGATCTGGGTTTAATCCATCGTTCTTTTGCTCACTATGCTACCCTATTTTGGATCCAACCATATGCAAATCAGTTTTGACCCTGTTCCTCATGGGAACATTCCAGCCCGAACTGCCAGGCCAGGTCCTCCCTGGACTGGAAACAGGCATCCTGGGACCCGTTTCAGGGTTTCACCCCTCATCAGCCAGGCTAGATTGAATCCAGTGGCACAGCAAGCAAGGGACCCACGTCTGGGCATACCCATAGCCATATAGGGTGAAAATAGCAAACACAACAAGATGAAGGACGGAGTGCTGAAACTTTTCAACCACTCACCCCTAGTCACAGATCTGGGTTTAATCCATTGTTCTTTTGCTCACTATGCCACCCAAGTTTGGACCCAGCCATATGCAAATCAGTCTTGACCCTGCCCCTCATGGGAACAGTCCAGCCCCAACTGCCAGGCCAGGTCCTCCTTGGACCGGAACTACTACATACTAAACACAAGGGCCTGATTTTGATGCATACAAGGCAACCTATTATATTCTTAATTCCCTGGGTATCAACTATACCTCCTAGGTAGGATATGCTCATGCTATTTCAGTCATACCCCCTATATGTGTATGATTGTTCAAATAGATAAAACATTCAACCACAGCCATGTCCCAGTATTCCTAAAGACATTACGGATAATACTGACGCACTAGTCATAAACAGTGTAAAACCAAATGGAAACAATTATGTAGAAGAAATGTGAGGTGGGTCAGAAAGTGCCTCACGTAAGCAACCACCATAGAGCTGCTGGTAGGTACTCACCAGTGTGCTAACTTTATCATCATCGACACTTTCATGACAAAAAATAAGTGACCTAACTCAACTAAATGTGAATATTGATAAAAACTGTAAAAAATATATATAATGGTGCTAACTACATTACGCCCCTCTAATATGTAACAAAGATTCACGCAAACCCCCTGATGGAGCAAGGACTCGTAAAGAAAAAGACTTGCTTGGAAGTAATTGTATTGTATTATAGTATTGTATTGTATTATATTCTTATATAGCACATACTGTCACCCTGCGGGTATCCTGGCGCTGTTACTTATCAGATGATCTCATCGGCCAGCAGGCCTTGTTAACAGAAGGTAGCAGTGCTGTCGTTCCTAGGGAATAGCCATGTTTTCAGGCTTTTCCTGAAACATAGCAAGGTGTCTGCTTGTCTGATCCTCTGGGGGAGGTCATTCCAGAGGCGGGAGGCCACAGTGCTGAAAGCCCTGCCGCCCAATCTTGTTTTTTTAAATCTGGTAGTTGTAACCAGGTTAGCACTGGAGGACCGAAGAAGTCTTACAGGCTTATACCATGTGAATCTATCTTGCATGGAGAGCGGGCCCGTGCCATGTGCCGCTCTAAACACAATGCACAGAGATTTAAAACTGACTCTTTCCTTGACAGGTAGCCAGTGTAGATCTCTCAGGGCCAAAGTAGCAGAGGATCTGCGTTGCCTTTTTAGTGCCAGCTTTGCTGCTATGAACTGGACTCTCTGCAACCCCTGCAGGATATACTGCGGGGCTCCCAAATATAGGGAATTGCAGTAGGCCAGTCTGCTTAGAATTATACTCCTTACTACAAGGGGTCTGGTCTCGTCCGGTAATAAGGGAAGGATCTTCCGGAGTGCTTTTAATAAAGCAAAGCAGACGCTGATTGTTTTGTTGGCCTGTGATACCATTTGAAGATTGTCATCAATCAGGACACCTAGATTACGAACGGTCTTAACTGGAGACAATGGATCATCTCCAGGGGTGAGTTTGAACTCCAGCGGCAGATGGTGTGCCACTTTGGCAGTGGAGCAGTAAACCACTTCTGTTTTTCCCCGTTGAATTGCAGCGAATTTCCTTTAAGCCAGCCAGAGGTCTGGCGCATACACTCCTGAAAGGTGTCCATGGTCACTGCACCCTTCCCTTCCAGGGAGAAGACTAATTGAGTGTCGTCGGCATAGTTGACCAGGTCAATTCCAAATGATTTTATTAGAGGGATCAATGGGCGCAGGTATATATTGAAGAGAATGGGGCTTATCGCCGAGCCCTGTGGTACTCCATAGCGGACCGGGGACTTAGAGGAGGCAAACGGTGTCATGGTTACCACCTGTTGTCTCTCTATTAAATATGATTGTAACCATTTCAGGGCTCAGCCTTTTACCCCCACTCTCTCCAACCTTCCCAACAGCACTGCATGGCTCACTGTGTCGAAAGCGGCCGACATATCTAGCAGCACTAATACTGAAGAATTCCCTTTGTCGGCTCGCATTCGGAGATTGTCCAATACAGTTGCCAAGGCTGTTTCCGTCCCATGACCTGGACGAAAGCCGAACTGATCCCTATCTAACAAGTTGTTCTCTTCTAGATAGCAGGATAGAGACTTGCTGACTACTTTTAATTGATTAATTTTTATGGGGTAGGGCAGTAATGATATGGGTCTAAAGTTTGCCGGATCAGTAGGATCCAGAGACGTTTTTTTAAGCAGGGGAGTTACCACTGCCTGCTTCCAGACCTCTGGAACCACCCCTTCTTCTAGAGACTGACTGCAAATCTGTCGCATCCAGGGAAATAGTTCTTGCCCACATTTCTTCCAGATCTTATGTGGGAGGGGGTCTAATCCTCTCGTTTAACTTATTAATGAATTACTAACAATGTTTCGTAAATAATAACACGCACCACAGAAACACGTGGGTTAGTGAAGCTTGCGTATGTGTTTTATTAATGCTATTAACACGGATAAAGGACTAAACAGCATTAACCGGGAATCTTTACCGCGCATGCGACAACTGCATCTACGCAGTATGACGGAATAAAGCTTGCAGGGAAATTCTTGTGCATGAGCAAAAAGCACTAAAATGGCGTCTTTAAGACCCACATGCATAGCACCTGCTTAGCCGGAATGAAAGCAAGCTATTTTACTAATGCTAATGCGGGGAAAGTATTAATAAGTAAAGGGGGTTAGAGTAGAGATGGGTGGTATACAGTGTGATCATTTTTTTTGTGAAATTAATACTTCTTCTTTTGACTTTATTATTAGTGCGCATTTGGGCCTTTTACGTTTATCCGAATTGAGCCGACTGATTCAAGTCTGCGCATGCTTACATGAGAAGCTCACCCGGAAGGATGACCGAGGCTTTTGAAAACAAGCCAAGGACGAGAATGATGTGCCCTGAGAACGGAGGGTGAAGAGTTCAACTATGAAGATTTCTATTCATGCTTTTTCATAATTTGTTACAAATAAAGTTTGGACATGTATGGGAACGAAAGAAATGAATAAAGTTTAAGGGGATGGGTTTTGCAAACAATGGATTGATAGAATAAAAATAATATGTAAGCATGGTGTGATGATCATCCCCCTTGCCTGACCAATTAGATTTCGTATTTTTACGATATTGAAACTTTAGTGGGTGGTACATGATGAACGAAAGGTATAATTGAGGTAGCCTTTAGTTAGTTAGTTAGAGACATCGATGCTGGAAGTCGAGAGCTCGGGATGCTGTCGGTGCTGTGGGTGGTGCTGATGCTAGGAGAAACGCTGTGAGATGCTGATGAATAAGCCGAATGCAGAACCTTCTATCCTAATTTAATTGGGTTAGATAAGAAAATCGTGGAAGAATCTCGAGGAGGAAGAGAGTGTCAGAGAGGGGTGCGACGCAGTCGTCGGTACTTAGAGAGGTCAACTATCCTGTCCTGAATACTGTCCTAAAGTCTTTGTCTCCTGATCTATCCCGGGGGACCCGTACCAGCCCTTTGGCCAGGGGGCTTGGTCTTCACACCATCCTTGGTAATTATAATTTCATGTCGATTTGTAGAGGTTCTTTTCTCTCTGTCCTCTCCTTTCCTGAGCATTTGTCATTGAATGAGTCCGAAATATATGCTTGATGTTTAATCGATTGAATTATTTTTTCATAGATGATGGTGAATGCACTGTAATTTTGAGACAGTTCACATGCATTTAATTTAGATAAAGATTTTAAAACTTCCCGAGTCTGTGGTTATTTATTTTAAGAATTAAAAGAATAGTTAAGAGTTATGTTAATTATCACCATCAATTAGTTCAACTAATGGTCCATCGACCAGAAGAAAGAACTTTTTGATCAGTGAAGATTAGTTAGGAATGTTAAATAACTAATCTTGAGAAATATGAAATTATAAACTAAACCCCAGAGGTCTACTAGATCCGGAGTGTGTTGTGTTTATGGGCCCAGGTGAGTATATGGTAGCGGAGTATCTGTTGTTAGTATACCGCCGGATCAGTTTTCTGGTAGCAGAGTTATGGTTATTATTGACTAGTTTGGTGATAAGTATAGATTATTGATTATTGATTTATGTTTTAACAAAATAGTTAGCGTCTTTGTTATATGTTGTCCAGAATTCCCGGGAAATGAATAGCGGGTGGTGACAGAAGCCATACTGCAGTGAGGTTACTCGTCTGTTGGAATAACACTGAGAAGCTAGGTAGGGCTGGCAGTGTTAAACTAGGGACTATTTCGTATAAAAGTAGAGTGCGAATGATAGCAAAAGGGGTTCGCTGGTGAAACTTTGGTCTCATTTCCCAATACGGGTGACACTGGAGGAGTAGCAGGTTCTCCGGAGCTTGAGTGAAGGGTAAACAGGGGTTTTTACTCGCAGTAGCTGAAACTTAAGAATAAGTTGAAATCTATCCTTTTGAATAGTGGAACAGACAGAGTAGCGAATGTTTTTATGTCGTTATTAATAAAGAATTTAATGAAAAGTATTAAGAAATAAGTTTTCGTATTACCTTGTGAAGGGAGGGTCAGTCGCCAGAGTTGTACTGACGTCACAGTGAGCCGCGCTGGGATTGGTAGAAACAGCGGGCGTGTGATAGAAGCAGATTGTAAAGGAGGGGTCAGTAGTAAGGAGCAGAACTGATGTCAACAAAAAGGCCGCGCTAGCATTGGTCAGACCATGAGCATGAGCCTGAGTTTGATTGAATAATTAGTTAGAAGCCGCGCTAGGATTGGTAGAAAGAGAAATTGTATGCAGGATTCTGATTTGACTGCCAGTGTGAGACGCGCAGATAGAAGATTTCAAGGGTTTGCAGAATATAATTTTATATATCGTTCATCTAGGATGTATGGAGAAAAGAGAAAAATTTCATTAATAAAGAAAATTAAGAATTTCTTTAAGAAAGATAAGCCTGTGCTGACTAGGGAGGGAATTCCTATTCTGCCACCGAAGACACCTGCTTCTTTTATGATGATGGAAAGAGGATATCATACTTGTGTGTGGTTGGAAAATTGGATAGAATATACGAAAGGTGATGGAGTGCTAGCTTTTCCTGAAAATGGTACGTTTAACAGGAGAATTCTTCAGAATTTAAGAATGAGAATGAATGATTTAGAACCAAGACCTAGGTTAACTCAATATGAGGCTTTAGAAGAGTGGGAGGCTGAGTCATATGAACGCGAGAAATGCAGAAGTGGGAGATATAAAGGATTTTTCCCCAGATACTTGCATGAGTCACGCGAAGGTCAGATGAAACAATGGAGAAGAGCTATGGTATCAGAAGGTTTATATCCAGTGATAATGGCTGAGGAACAGTCTGGAGGAAAGTGTAAAGAGAAAACAAAACACATGAATACAACAGGATATGGTGAATCAGATGATGAGTTATTAGAAGATATTTTAATTAAAAATCCACCACCGTATCAAGAAGCAACTAGTAAAGTTACCCCAAGTGCACCAGTGATGGGAATGCCTTTGACCCCACAAATTTTACATGATACATCATTTAATAGGGTGTTGCAGGATAATGAGAGAGATGTTTTGAATAAAACAAGAGAAGAATTAGTTCATAAAGTAAGTCAGTTGAATTTAAATGCTGAAGCTTTGACAGTACCAGTGACCATTGGTCCGGTAATCCCATTGTATGAAGATAAAAAGACTTGCCAGAAACCACAAACTGTAACAATTCCGTTGAATAGTCCCAGAAAAGAAGTAATAATTATAGATGATCAGGTCAGTGAAAGTGAATCAGTTATTTCATTAATGGATCTCCCGAATGTAGAACCTTCAACTGAAACTCCGAAAAGAGTTACGCCTACAAATTTGAGAGAAAAGAGATCCTTGGTTCCTATAGGAACTGGAGGTGCAACAGTAGTTACCCCTGAAGATATAGAAAGATGGGCACAGGAAATAGATAATCGAAACCCACCACCAAAGATTTTAGATATCAGCAGATTGAAAGTGGAATTGGAAGAAATGATAGTGGGAAGTGTGAGCATAGAAAGATTGAACGTTTATAATGATGAAGAGTTATTATTCTTATGAAAGAGTATAACCAGGAGAGCAAGAGTATTTCATGAGAAATTAAGAGAAGTCGCTTCAGAGATTGGAATACATATAGGGAAATCGAAATTGTTGCAGAAACCATATCGAGTGGATTTTACTGAAAGTGTTAATGCGTCTGGAAAGAGACTACAGATAAAGGAGTTGATTAATATTTTGAGGAAATGGGGAGACATTGACAAATGGAGAATTAGGTGGATAAGAAAGAAAGAAGAGGTGCAAGCAAGAGAAGCAGCAGCTACCTTCCCAGTGAGATAATCAGATAAAGTTGAGAAAATGTGCCCAATGAGAGAAGTTCCTGGAGGTGGATATGTTCATGTTCCTTGGAGTAGACAGGATATTTTATCATTTACAAATGATTTCCCCAGATTGAGAGAAAAGCCAGTTGAATGGTATAAACAAGTGGAAAGATTTGTGCAGGTTTCAAACGTTTTATTGAAAGACCTGGATGGTTTATTTGACATTGTGGTACCTGTTGATTTATGGACAGAGTGTAAGATCACAATTGATTGGCCAAGTGAGGAGTATGCTAGAGATTCGAAGACAGGAGCACCCTCAGAGGAGGTGATGAAGAAATATCATCAAGTAATTACTTTCCTGAAAGGGAAAATTCCTCCTAAAGAGACAGATTGGGTAAAGATAGATAGGACAACACAAGAAACAAATGAATCCGTACATGCATATTATGAACGGCTGCTACAGGTGTTTAAGCAGTATAGTGGATTTGAGAACATTGGTGATAAGGATATGGGACATTTTGTGTATCGGTTTGTATATGGTTTGAAACTGCAGATTAGTCAGATGATTCAGCAGCACATGTTGTGCTGGCAAAGCAAGACAGTGGATTAAATTTTAAAGTATGCAAAATATTGCAGAGACGACATTGAGGCGAGGCGTAGAAAGTTAAAGGAGAAAATGATGTGGGCACAGGTAAAATTGGCAGAAAAGCAGGAGAATAAAACAAATACCCAGACTGATAATCAAGTGAAAGAGCAGAGTCAGATCGATCAAGTAGCGAATGGTAGCAAATTTAGAGGACGAATGAATAGAGAAGAAGCGAAGAAGAAGTTTCCTTGTCATGCGTGCGGAAAGCTTGGACATTGGAAGAACGAGTGTAAGAGTATTCAGAGTAATAATGGGCCAAATCAAAATTTAATTCCACAGATGCAGAATGAAGTACTTATGAATCAGCAGCAGCAGGTAGTTACTCCACAATATCAGGTGCCACCAGCTCCTATACCAAATTTTGTGAACGTACAAAAGTACAGTGCGAATGCCAGATTCCAAGGAGAAAGTGGTAAGAATAATAGAGCAGTTACACAATATTTTTTGCAGAATGATGAAGAAAATTCGGACTGTGTGCAATGACGGTGCCTGAGGGGGGAGGAAGAGGAGTGCGTGCTTGGTGCATCCTTGCCGGTAGATCAGTCAGGTCCATTTGTTCATGGGAAAGTGGAAGGTAAAGACATCACTTTTCTATTGGATACTGGTGCTACCTGGTCTACTGTGAGAACAGCAGACATCCCTAACCTACCCCTCTTGGGAGAATCCATCCAAGTTGTAGGAGTATCAAATCAACAGATTAGAACCCCAATTACAAAACCAATGGAGGTGCATATTGGAAATTTTAAATAAATGCATCGATTTGTGGTTTGTGACTCCAGTCCAATAAATCTGTTGGGAAGAGATCTACTGTGCAAAATGAATTGCACGATCTATTGTACACCAGATGGTGTCGCTTTCCAAACCCCTGATGAAGATGTTATATAGAAAATGATGCTAGCCAAGCAAGGTACATAAGTAGATGGGATGTTTTCATTAGTGACTGAAGGTGATTTGCCAGAAGAGTTGAGAAACACAGTGAACCCAGAAGTGTGGGATTTTACAGGAAAAGATATTGGGCTAATGGCGAATGCAGATCCAGTTAAAGTGACGGTGAAAGAAGGTGCAGTTTATCCAAACACACGACAATACAAAATGAGTCCAGAAGTAAAAGCAGGAATTACTCCAGAAATTGATCGAATGATTAATCAAGGCATTTTAAAAGAAATAATGAGTAGTCCTTGTAATTCGCCAATAATGGGACTTAAAAAGCCTAGCGGAAAATACAGAATAGAGCAGGATTTAAGAAAGATTAACAAAATCGTAGTGCCTTGTTGCCCAATAGTGCCAAATCCAGCAGTGATCCTTTATCAGATACCCTGGAATGCTGGTTGGTTTACAGTAATTGATTTATGCCAAGCATTCTTTTCTATTCCACTGCACCCAGATAGCCAGTTTCTTTTTGCCTTTAGGTTTGAGGACCGTATTTTGGCCTGGTGCCGAGTTCCTCAAGGGTACACAGAAAGTCCCTCAATTTTCAATCAAATACTGAAAAAGTGTCTGGAGTCATTAGTCATGCCCAAGAAATTAGTTCTGGTTCAGTACATTGATGACCTATTGGTGGCATCAAAAACACGAGAAGATTGTGTCACTGATACAATTGCATTACTGAACCATTTGGCCGAAGGAGGAAACAAAGTGTCTCCAGAAAAATTGCAATTCTGTCAACAAGATATGTAGGGCATAAAATAGAAAGAGGAGTTAGAAAAGTGACACCGGAAAGAATACAAATAATCAAAGAGATGCAACTACCTCAGACACAAAGAGAAATGAGAATGTTTCTGGGAGTGGTTGGATATTGTAGGCAATGGATTAATGGCTTCTCCATGCTAGTGAAGCCATTGATACAATTGACCCGGAAAAGAGCGAAAGACCCAATTGATTGGAATGATGAATGTTTGGAAGCTTTTGTAAAGTTACGAAATTGTTTGTTTGAGGCCCCTGCCTTAGGCATGCCTGATTATTCAAAAGAATTTGCGTTGTTTTGCTGTGAGAGAGAAAATTGTGCACTTTCAGTTTTAACACAGAGACATGGACTGAGCCGACGTCCAGTGGCGTATTTTTCTGCCACCTTGGATCCAGTGGCTTCAGCTTTACCTGGCTGCTTAAAAGCAGAAGCTGCTACTTGTATGAGTCTAGAGCAAAGTGAGTCAATAGTGATGGGACATTCTGTAAAAGTTTACGTTCCACACTCAGTTGAAAATTCTTCTGACAAGAACAAGAACGCAACATCTCACACCTAGTCGGCTGACTAAGTATGAAAGAGTGATTTTGGGAGCAGAAAATGTGACAGTGATAAGATGTACGATCATGAACCCTGCCACATTATTACCAGATCCATATAATGAAGAAGTGAAAGATGAAATTGATCATGATTGTCTGGATATGACTGAATTGTGCACTAAGCCCCGTCCTGATATAAGAGAAACACCATTGAAAGAAGCTGATCACGAATTATTTGTGGATAGGTCTTGCCTAAGAAATGAAGGAGGAGGGTTAAGGTGCTGCATATGCTGTATGTAAAATAACAGGGGTGGTTGAAGCATCCTGTTTACCGGGAGTCAAATCTGCACAAGTAGCCGAATTGGTGGCCTTAACAAAGGCATGCAAAAATGGGAAAAATTGGAGAATAACCATATTTACGGACAGTCAATATGGTTTCGGGGTTGTGCACGATTTTGGCCAACTCTGGATGCAAAGGGGATTCATGACTTCTTCAGGATCTCCTATCAGAAACAGTAAAAATGTAAAGGATTTATTGGAAGCATTACAATTGCCAAAAGAAGTAGCAGTTGTTAAATGCGCTGTACATCAGTCAGGAAATGACTATGTGGCAGCTGGCAATAGATATGCTGACCAAATTGCTCGATACTGCGCAAGAAATACAATGGCAATTAACAGAAAAATTGAAACGGGTGAAACCAGCTGCCAACTTATGTTTTTCTCAGTTCCAGAAACATGGGATGAGGTTAGACAGTTGCAGGAAGAAGCTGAGGAAAAAGAAAAAGAAATTTGGATAAAATCAGCTTGTACAAAAAGAGCAGAAGATGAAGTGTGGGTGTACTTAGATGGCAGACCAGTCATGCCAGACTGTCTGCTCTCTCAAATGGCAAGAGTATACCATGGGACAACTCACACAGGCAGGGATTCGATGATCAGATTATTCAGACAGAGTTGGTATAATGCAAAATTTAGGGTAGTCTCAGAGAGCCTTTGCCAAAGATGTTTAATATGTCAGCAGCAAATCCAGGTAGGAAGACAGTGGTCAGTTGGGGAAAGATTGGAAAAGCAGAAGGACCCTTCACCAGGTTGCAGTTCGATTTCATTGAGTTGCCTCCTTGTAATGGACTAAAATATGTACTTGTCATAGTGTGCCTGTTTTCGAGATGGGTGGAGGCATACCCCGCCAGAAGAAATGACAGTCTTACAGTTGCTAAACTACTGTTGAGGGAGTTGAGTCCTCGTTTTGGTTTTCCAGTCACTTTGGAATCAGATAGAGGACCTCATTTTAATAATGAGATAATTTGATTAATCTGTGCTGCATTTAACATTGAACAAAAACTGCACTGTGCTTATCGTCCAGAGGCTTCTGAAATAGTTGAACAGCTAAATGGCACAATCAAGTCAAGATTAGGGAAAGTGTGTGCATCCACAATGCTGAAATGGCCAGATGCATTACCTCTTGTATTGATGGGTCTCAGAAGTATTCCTGACAGAAAGACAGGAATGAGTTCTCATGAGGTACTCATGGGAAGGGCAATGAGACAAGCATTTATTCCTGGAAACAAATTAATGAATATAACTGATGATCTGGTATTGGACTATTGCAAAGGATTGGCTGAAATGGTGTGTTCTGTCTCTCACCAGGTTGGAGAAGACGCAGTTGAAAGACAGCCAGACCAAGCACATTATTTGAATCCTGGAGATTGGGTGTTAGTGAAGAAACATGCAAGGAAATCGTGCCTAGCACCCAGGTGGGATAAACCACATCAAGTCATACTAGTCACTACCACAGCAGTGAAGTGTGCAGGTTTACCCAATTGGATTCATGCTAGAAATACCAGAAGAGTTCCGAGCCCATCTGAACAACAAGAGCAGCCACTGACTGAGCAGGCTGAAACGTCAGAAGTTGAAAACTGTGAAATTGAAGAATCTAGAGTGATAGATTCTGAAAGACAACTATATGACGAACAGCCAAGTACAAGTCAGGAAGAGTAGACACCAATAATTGAAATACCTGATGATACTGTTGGAACAAGAAGAATAACCAAATTGAAGAGACAGGAAGGTAGAGAGGAAAAGACAGGGGAAGAAGAACACACTCAGGTAGAAATAAACAAAGACACTGATGAACCTGAGCAGGGAAAGACAGATCTAGAAGAACAAGTTCAGGCAGAAGAAGAACAAATTGAAATAAGACCTGAACAGGATCAGGTAGAACTAGAAGAACAAGTTCAGGCAGAAGAAGAAGAACACATTATAATAAGACCTGAACAGGTACAAATAGAGGAAGGTCCAAGCACAGAGAATAGAGAACAAGGACAGATTATGCCTAGATTAAGTGAAAATAAAAGAACTCTAGAAAGAGACAGAGAAGGTGAAAGTGCAGTTCAGGTCAAAAGAGTTAGAAAAGGAGACAATTAGCCAGAAGGAGTGAAGAAATTAAGGTATTATCTGAGAAAATCAGAAAGGAAACCAGAGCAAGTGAATGAAGTTACGAGTCAGACGCAATCAAAACAGACCTTAATAAAAGTTACACGAAGAAGCCCGAGATTGAGAAATCTGAACAGAAAGTACAAGGCCCTTGAGTGGACCTACGTCATACTAGAAGAATTTGAAAACTTAGATTTAAGTGAAGAATCAGAACAGGTTCATGTTGCACAGATTGATTAAAAAAAATTAAGACCTCCTTAAAATAAAAGAAAAATTAAACAGACAAAGAAAGAAAAAGAGAAAAGAATTTTTCTCAGATTAAAATGGCAGAAGTAGGAGACACTGGAAGACCAAAATGAAATTTGAAAAGAAAATGTTTAAGATTTTGCTTATGTAGTATTTCATTAGTAGTATTAGTATGGTTATTTTTAACAATACGAGTACCTTTGTTGATGGAAATAAGTAACAAAAATGATACGATTACTAAGGGGAAAGTAGATGGAATAAAAGAAACTAGAATAGAAATAGGGGTAGAAGATGAAACAAACTATCATAATGAATCAAACAATGATTCGTCTTTAAATGTGTTTACTAAATTGTTATTTTAGTATGTTAATACAATGGAGATTAGTAATTGTTATGTTTGAATGCAGTTACCCTCATCAGTATTACAAGGGGTGACATATCACCATATACCTCTAACATATGGTGTGTCATGTAGTGTTTTATCAAGTTTATTTTTTGCAACAGGGAGACTTCAGTATTTTTATTCAAATCTAGATGTAGTATTTTCAGAATTGCCTATTAGAAAGAATATGAATCCAGTAGCTGGTAGTAGGAATGCACAGTTTATGGGTGAATTCTTTTTAACAATGAGTTCAATAGATATAGCTCAGGCACACAAAAATAACTTGACTTGTACATTACGCGAAGAAGAAAAAGAGTTTTTGAATTTAGTAGAAGAAAGGAGACAGGATTTAATAAAGAAAGCTGCTGAACAGAAAACCCATGTACCTCCATGGACTGAGAAAGAGGGAATTTATGCAAAGGGCGAAGCTCATGCTGCGATGTCCCTAGACTTTGTGAAAAAGGGAAAATTCTGCCTCCATGGATTAAAGACAGATTACAATAACATTTTCATTGGTTCCAGTGAATGTGAACACAACTTCCTAATTTTAGGAGGGTGGGGACTAAAAGGGGGAACTGATCCTGTATTTCCAGGTATCTATTATGTTTGTGGGAACAATGCCTATTATAGGTTACCCGCATGGAGCTGTTATTTTGGAATAGTTTTTCCAAAAATATACCATGTGGACATAATCAATGGAATCAATGGAAAGTCTAATGGACTAACACGTAAAAGAAGAGCTAGTTTTTCTGAAATAGTAGGTGATATATTTAGTGCATTGATACCCTCAGTTGGAGTCATTCTAAATTCGCGGAAAATGTGTAAATTATCAACCATAGTTGATCGTCTTTCTACAGATACTGCAGGAGGATTCTTAATGATTAACACAGAGATGGTTGCAATAAGGTCTATGGTTTTACAAAATCGTCTTGCTCTTGATATTTTATTAGCAAAAGAGGGTGGAGTCTGTGGTATGTTGAAAATTCAACATTGCTGCACTTATATTCCGGACAAAAGCAAAGAAATTAAGGGGTATATTGGAAATATTACAAGAATGCACATTGACTTGACCCAACTGGAGGTTGACAGTGTATGGGGAATACTAACAAAGAGTATAACACCAATAGGGAATTGGTTTACTGATTTTGGGAAGAGTTTTCTAGGTCAAATAATATTGCCAGTAGTTATAATAATAACAATAGTTATGATAGTGATGATTACATGCAAATGTTACAGAAGTAAAGGAACGAGAAGGATACATGTAGAAAGGGAAGGAAAAGGAAAGAAACGAAAGAGAGAATATGAAGAAATTCAACTAGAAGAGATGAAAGGAAAACTGTATAAAAAGATGAAAGACTTGGAAGGGAAAGAAGTAAATGATGACATCAAAAGAAAAGAAGGAGAAACTGAGATGTGCTAAAGTTGGCATCTGGAATGGGATGGGTAATTTTGTGATGGCTCAAAATGCCATCAGAGAGGGGATTGATGGAGCAACGACTCGTAAAGAAAAAGACTTGCTCGGAAGTAATCCTCTCGTTTAACTTATTAACGAATTACTAACAATGTTTCGTAAATAATAACACGCACCACAGAAACACGTGGGTTAGTGAAGCTTGCGTATGTGTTCTATTAATGCTATTAACACAGATAAAGGACTAAACAGCATTAACGGGGAATCTTTACCGCGCATGCGTCAACTGCATCTACGCAGTATGACGGAATAAGGCTTGGAGGGAAATTCTTGCGCATGAGCAAAAAGCACTAAAATGGCGTCTTTAAGACCCACATGCATGGCACCTGCTTAGCCGGAATGAAAGCAAGCTATTTTACTAATGCTAATGCGGGGAAAGTATTAATAAGTAAAGGGGGTTAGAGTAGAGATGGGTGGTATACAGTGTGATCATTTTTTTTGTGAAATTAATATTTCTTCTTTTGACTTCATTATTAGTGCGCATTTGGGCCTTTTACGTTTATTCGAATTGAGCCGACTGATTCAAGTCTGCGCATGCTTACATGAGAAGCTCACCCGGAAGGATGACCGAGGCTTTTGAAAACAAGCCAAGGACGAGAATGATGTGCCCTGAGAACGGAGGGTGAAGAGTTCAACTATGACGATTTCTATTCATGCTTTTTTATAATTTGTTACAAATAAAGTTTGGACATGTATGGGAATGAAAGAAATGAATAAAGTTTAAGGGGAGGGGTTTTGCAAACAATGGATTGATAGAATAAAAATAATATGTAAGCATGGTGTGATGATCATCTCCCTTGCCTGACCAATTAGATTTCATATTTTTACGATATTGAAACTTTAGTGGGTGGTACATGATGAACGAAAGGTATAATTGAGGTAGCCTTTAGTTAGTTAGTTAGAGACATCGATGCTGGAAGTCGAGAGCTCGGGATGCTGTTGGTGCTGTGGGTGGTGCTGGTGCTAGGAGAGACGCTGTGAGATGCTGATGAAGAAGCCGAATGCAGAACCTTCTATCCTAATTTAATTGGGTTAGATTAGAAGATCGCGGAAGAATCTCGAGGAGGAAGAGAGTGTCAGAGAGGGGTGCGACGCAGTCGTCGGTATTTAGAGAGGTCAACTATCCTGTCCTGAATCCTGTCCTAAAGTCTTTGTCTCCTGATCTATCCCATACCAGCCCTTTGGCCAGGGGGCTTGGTCTTCACACCATCCTTGGTAATTATAATTTCATGTCGATTTGTAGATGTTCTTTTCTCTCTGTCCTCTCCTTTCCTGAGCATTTGTCATTTTATTTTTTATTTATAAAAGTTTTATATAGCGCGAACATGACCCACGAGGGTATCAGAGCGCTTTACAATACACAGTATATAGACAATAGATGAATGGGATAATATATACATACATTCGCAAATCTACATTCAATACAAAGGAGGTAGACAGTGGTATATGGATAGCATAGGTGGCTAATAGTCATCAAGGAATTAAAGTCTTAGGATGTGAATTTGTTCATTAGAAGCATTTTTACTTCTTTTTTGAAGGAGGTAAAGGAAGAGATCCTGCGTACATCTGGGGGTAAGGAGTTCCAAATCTTCGGAGCGATACCTGAAAATGCTCTGCAACCAGTTCTCTTTTTGTGGAAGGATTGTGGTCTTAGTAGTAGAGAACTCGCACTTCTCGATTGTCTGCATCCTCCCGACCGCTCTAGTTTTTGTGCTAAGTAACTGGGGGTATTGCTATGCAAGGCTTTATGGGTCATGCAGGCGATCTTTAGTTGTATTCTAGCCTCGTACGGTAACCAGTTTAGAGCTTTTAAGGTCAGAGAAATGTGGTTATTTCTTTTAGTTCCCGAGACCAGTCTGTCCGCAGCGTTAAGTGATGCCCTCAGCGGGGCCAGCTTGTATTTGGGAAGACCGCATAGAGTGGTGCTGCCATAGTCCAATCTTGGTAACACTAGGGCTTGTACTGCCATTTTTAAGTCGGTCTGGTCCAAAAGTTATGTATGGCCAAGCATTGCATAGGTGGTGTGCACTTTTCCACAATATACGCCCCATGCATTTGTATTCTTCTGAAGTATCCTTCAAATGAGTCCTCCTGGCTCCTCGTAAGAACTGAGGGTTCATTATGCTTACTGAAGTTAGTAACTTAACACTGTGTTGCTAATTGTTGTTTTACGATGGTAGCCCCAATCTTGGATTTTCCACTCATTCTGTTTTCTTTTAGTCTAGTTGGGGCTGCGATGCACTGGTTCATCTCACCAGGCTCCTTTACCATGTACTGCTGCATTCCCTGTGATGTCGTGCCTGTTGTGCATGTCGTGCCTGTTAGCGCTGCTAGTTTACCACCACAAACAATAAGAAGGAGGTTTGAAAGACCCTGCATTAAGGTCTGGTCCGATTAAAGGAGAGGCAGCAGACATCGCTTTATCTGTTCAGGTAAATAAAGAAGCTCTCTGGAAAGAGGGATTGTTTTTGATTTATGCTGATGGACCCCATTAGCGGTCATCAGTTACATAGGGTAGGGCAAGGGTAGTACGTAGTATATAAATATTACTGACACTGGGAGGGCGAGTGCTGATCAGTCTCATCAAACAAGGGTGGGAAGGTTGAATGAACCATCCCACCATTGAACCATGACCATGAATGAATGGACATTGAATGAGTCCGAAATATATGCTTGATGTTTAATCGATTGAATTACTTTTTCCTAGATGATGGTGAATGCACTGTAATTTTGAGACAGTTCACATGCATTTAATTTAGATAAAGATTTTAAAACTTCCCGAGTCTGTGGTTATTTATTTTAAGAATTAAAAGAATAGTTAAGAGTTATGTTAATTATCACCATCAATTAGTTCAACTAATGGTCCATCGACCAGAAGAAAGAACTTTTTGATCAGTGAAGATTAGTTAGGAATGTTAAATAACTATCTTGAGAAATATGAAATTATAAACTAAACCCCAGCGGTCTACTCGATTCAGAGTGTGTTGTGTTTATGGGCCCAGGTGAGTATATGGTAGCGGAGTATCTGTTGTTAGTATACAGCTGGATCACCCCCATTAAAAATGGGTTGTGAACACCTATCATATGTATTTAATATTTGTCTAGTGTTCACACCTAGTTAAAACAACGGCATGTTTAGGCCATTTTAAGATGAACGGCCGACATGTTTCATTGCCTTACAATTTTGCAGCAATTTGTGGCACAGCGAGCAAGGGACCAATGTCTGGGCATACCCTTGGCCACTTAGGGTGAACATAGCAAACAAAACAAGATGATGGACGGACTGCTGAAACTTTTCATCCACTCAACCCCAGTCACAGATCTGGGTTTAATCCATTGTTCTTTTGCTCACTATGCCACTCCAGTTTAGACCCAGCCATATGCAAATCAGTCTTGACCCTGTTCCTCAAGGGAACAGTCCAGCCCGAACTACCAGTACCGGAAACAAGCATCCTGGGACCGGTTTTGGGGTTTCGCCCCTCAGCAGCCAGGCTAGCTTGAATCCAGTGGCATTTTGTTGTGTTTGCTAGGCTCATTTTTAGGCATCATTTGGAAGACTTCCCAATCGTTTCTCACAAGCCAGTGTAAATTAGATGTTTGGATGGCCTAAAATACTGAGGGTCCCAATTTGCATAGACAAAATATGTTTAAGAGATATTTGAACAGGAAAAAGTAATCAATCTTCTGGATCAAAGGCTGTAATAATAAAATATGAATTTTAAACTGTCTAGGTTGGTTAAATCTAGCAAACTCTTCCTCTTTAGCTTCTTCTCAGATCCCATTTGATCCTCAGTGGTGATACAGTAATCAATGGATGTTGAGTTAATTAGGTATGGCTGGAGGACTGTGAAAGTGGTAGGGCATAAATCAATTCACTGAATGGTAGCATGCAAATGATCAGCACAAACAAGCGTTACTCTTGCCCTCTTGGTTTGAATGAAAAGTCGTTGTTTTTACAGGAATTTCTAAAGAGACACACAAGAAATATTTTTGGTTTGACTAGCAGGCGTTTCCTTCCCTTAAAGTGCAGGCAACAGACAGGAGACCTTGTTTGAAAAAAGAAAAAGATGCATTACTAAGCACATTCACAAATTAAATTGGTTTAGAAAAGTATACTTTAGTTTCGAAAAACCATGGAAACAAAAGTTTCAGATAAAAATGCCTCTTATCCTTAATGTGCCAGCTTTCCAGATGTACTCATCAAGTTAGACAGAAATGCCAAATATGTGGGTGGTGTTGAATAAATAGTGTCAGGCTGCTTCTTGTGCCTTGGCAGGTGACCACACTGTGAACCACGTCACCTCTGGGCGCCTAAATAATTTGAAATACAGATATGCTCAGGGGGTGTGAATTTAGTTAATACCACATGCTCATCATTTCTTGGACTCTCTGGAAACTTCCAACAGGAATATAATCTATGACCATACTGTTGTGGTGGCTTAAGAGACAAAAGTAGAGAACGGACCGGGTGCAAAAATCGCTGTAAAAGTTCATAAGAAGCAGAGAAAGCGTCCAAAAAGTGACCATTATTTTAGAAAGGTGCAATATTATTTGATTAAATGACTTTTATGAAATGCATTTGTGAGTCGTATGTCACTGTGAGACACTCTGGTTCCTGGTGCATTAACTATGCACACAAATCTCAAATGAATCCGGTGCTCTGACACTGCCTTTGGTGGAACATTCAGCTTCTCTCCATAGTCCCAATAATAGAAGCAGGGCTTTAAGTGGCGTGGGTCCACCCAGTGCTCAGTAACAGTAGTAATAACAAACTTTGAAATAGGTCCCTACCGGGTCTTAGATACAAGTGCCATTTTGTATTGCTCATCTGTGATAAAGTGCTGAGTGTTTAATTTTAAAATCTGTGCCTCTAGGTAAATAGCTATAGAAAACACTTTTCCTTATTATTCACTCCTTCCCCCATCTCAAGTAGGCAAAGTATAATAGTAGTAATAATAATAATAATAATTATAAGCATAATTATAATTATTATAATTATAATAATAGTACTTATTATTAATAATAATTTTATTTGTAACATTATTAGCGTTATTATTATTATTAATAATATTATTATGATTACAATGATTATGATGATGATGATGATGATTATTATTATTATTGTGGTACAGATCTCTGCAGTGTATGTGTCAACTGACCGAGCTACATTCCCAAATATCAAAGCACAACCAATATGTGTGGGTGGACAATTGTTTCCCGCGGAACACATAGGACAGACTCAGGAGGTCAGATCATTTGGTACACTGCAATTTGTTTAAAAAAAATTATTATTACCTCATAACTGGCCAAAAGGAACAAAACTGTTTTACTTGATATAGGAGATCAAACCCCTCAGGAGTGAATGGCTTTGCTCCTGTTTCCCGTTACTATTGAAAACAAAATAAAATTAGATACTTGAGATGCTTCAGGTTTTCAAAATGGGCAGAGCTATAAGCAAGAGAATGTAGAGTTGTTGGACACATTTCACACACTGATTGAGTTAAGGTTGTAGGTAGTGTGTGTGTGTGGTGTGTTTTTAATTGGAAGATATAAAATGGAGTACATGTTTAAGGGGACACTTCAAAAAGAGAAATGTGGGTAGAAAAAGGAAGGAAATGACTAATACAGAGGGAGTGACTGCAGAAGAAAGTAAGATAATAGGGAGACAAGGGGTGATTGACACCCCCTTTTCAACACACGTTTGTAATGTTTAATTCACATTCTGAAAATTTCAAAATTTCTAACAATCTCATCTTTTCAGAATTCAAACTTTTTCAATTCAAATTATCCACAACATCATTGTCCCTGATTGAAAACAGTGATAACATGCATTTACAAAGCCAATGGGCAATGTATATTTTTGAAGTATGTACCTCCTTTGATATAGTGGCCCATATTTGGATGCTATAACAGAAACCAAACATAGAAATACCCAAACACTGGTCAGGTTCACTTTTTGTCTATTTCCTATTTATTAGGCTACGTCCTTAATTACAAAATCGACTCTCTTGTAAAGGAGTCCTAGTCCTTCTTTGGCCACACCTCTTTTAGAGCTGTCTCACCTTTTTCATCCTATTTATAGAAATAATTAAAGAAAATGAGCACATGAGCACAGTTCAATATCGACCATGGCAGTGATCGAACAACAAGGGTGACAGTAAACAATAGTATTAAGCCGGGTGGATGCTGGCTCCCTTGCTGTTCTCCTTGTTTGTAAAGGATTGTCCCTCTGCCTTATAGAAGGCTAAAGACAATCCCCCTAAATGAAATGACATACATGTCAATTATTTACTGTATGCAGGTGATCTTGATATTTTCAACTACACACCTATTGGGTTGCAGAAGCAGATGGAGGCTTCAGAAAATTATTGAAAAACAAAGAGATTGTTAACACTATTAAAACAAGTCATGCATTTGGACAACACAATTTGACATTTGCAGGGAAAGGTTATTGTCTAAAATGATAACTGTATAACTATTTAGGAAACATTTTTAATGACAGATTGACAGTGACAGACCATTTGCAACAATTGTTATCAAGGGCACTGTGGCATTGACAGGTCTCTGTTGCTTTAACCATCAGTATGGATAATATACAGTGAATTCTTTATTGAAGGCATAGTTGGCTAACGTTTATCCAATTGCTACTCCTGATCCCCCAGGGTTTACCCAAACTAAAGGTTATGCAATGAAGATGGCATTGTGTGCCCTCTGTATTTACAACGGAGGCATTACACCTTGAGTTAAGGCTGTCCTCTCTGACTTTATGTTAAAAAGATGATACACTGGGAAGATTCAACTGGAACTTTATTTCGCTCTTCACACCATCAAAGGTTCCAGTCAGCTGGAGTCAGCTGTAGAACCTTCAGATCAACCGATGCCAAGACATTCCTAGAGGGACAGGACAAAGAGGTAAATTATAACACTTTATTAAATGAGACGGTCAGTTTAAATATTATATCCTCATGACCTAGACAAGGTAATCACCCAGTTGCCACTGATTGTTTAATGGACAAGAGTGAAACAAGTATTGCTTTTGGGATTAGACTGAAGCTTCATAAATTGTAGCTAAATTATAGATTGCATTTTGATCCAGAGGAAATTATAAATGGTCAGAGCTAGAGACTTTCGAAAAGGCTGTTGAAACAGGGAGTTTGAAATGATGTGTACAGCTGACAAACACATAATTGAGAGTAAAATAATTCTGGCTCACCTTTTCAAGGATAAGGTGACCACAAGGGTAGTGTGATCTGTTAACAAAACTGCCAAGTCCTATCAAGTGACATGAGCTTCTTTTATTTCGAATTGATGTGCAAACTAATCAACATAGTCGATCCGGGCCAATATGTTTTCATAATGTATCTGTCAACTACACAGACCGTATAAATTACAACCGACTATGGCTGTGGCCCTATTTTTAATGTCTGTAAACTGCGGCTGAAAGGAAAGATGGTCACGCACTCCCTTTGCAAGCTCCATGCCACTCTAGACAGCCCAACAACTATGGCTAACCGAAGGGTATTCCGGGCCAAACTGCTGCCATCACTCAACCACGCGCAACAGGCATTTCCGGAATGCTTGCGGCGGACCTAGAGAAAATTCAATGCGCTGCATATAAAAAAATATATCGCTTGCCCGCACCCACAAGAAACACCTTGATCCGCCTTGAGTTCGATCTCACCCAACAAAAATTAGAAGAGTTGGCCACCTTAGCAAAATACTACCACCTGGCAACTATGGCCCCAGCTAACTCCATGAAGGCCATCATAAAAACCATTTTCACAAAACCAAACAATCCCTGGTCTGTTAAACTTTCAGCAGCAAAGGAGCTATTGCAGCTAGCCACTGAGAATTGGGACCCGTGTATAATTGACTATGCCACCATCAAATTAACTATAAAAAAGCAACTGTGTATTTGCTCCCGCAAACTGGACATGGAATCCCTCATTGCCAGGAACTTCCACGAAACTCTGTGCCTTCCACAAGCCTAACAATCAACCAAGCGCCACCTCATGCAGGCCGTGGGGAGTCAGGCATTATATCAGATCTTAGCCGCAAGACTACACCCGCTTCCCATAAAAAAACTATATCCAACCTGGAAAGCGCTTACAGATATCACAGAATGTCATCTATTCAACTACAGAAGGGAGTCCCTGGCACATATACTCCTATGTTGCCCTGCTCTGCGGCAAGCCCGCCGAATCTACCTCAGACCCACACTCCTCCTACTGGGCACTCGCACAGCAAAGGAGGCCATCTGCAAGGTCTACACCTTGAACACAGTAAAGAATATGGCCAATTTTGGGAAATTCATCTACCAAGCACGTTCGCTCTTGAAAGAAAAAATGGCACACGGAGAGAGTGACTAATAGTTTGACCTGCTCCACTATAACAGAACCACACTCTGCAATTTTTTTTTTTTTTCCAGGGACTCAACAAATGAACAATAGCGAGATTTGATTCTTATTTGCTAACCACACAGTCAGCATTGGCTGCGTACACACCCTCTCATTGCTATGTTTTTAAAGCTCAATTCCGTTCGTTTTAATTCATGACGTTTTTTTAAACTTTATATTGTAATGATTTTAAGTAATCACACAATAAACTTATTCATTCATTCATTCACAGGACACTCACAAGACATCCCTATACGCAGCCCATTGAATTTTCTCTACGTCCGGTGCAAGCATTCCCGGAAATGCCTGTTGCGCGTAGTTGAGTGATGGTAGCAGTTTGGTCCGCAATACCCTTCGGATAGCCATAGTTGTTGGGCTGTCTAGAGTGGCATGCAGCTTGCAAAGGGAGTGCGTGACCATCTTTCCTTTCAGCCGCAGTTTTTGTAAATGTAGCGAGGGGTGACCAGTCTCACTTAGCCAGGCGCCTAGGTAGTTGTAGCTTTGCACACAGTCCAGGCTCAAAGTACCCAAGTGCTACTTGATGAGCTTTTTCTTTGGGTGGCTTCTGAAGATCACGGTTTTAGATTTGCTCGCATTAGCTGTTAGCGTGTTTTTGGTGTTGTATACAGCTAGGGCTTTGAGAGCTTTTTGAAGGCCTATTCTTGTGTGGTCCAGAAGAACTAGGTCATCGGCGTACTGCTTTAAATGGATTATTTGTCACCAATTTTTGGGGCGGCGAGGGAGGCCCCCTGCAGTGCCGAGCCCAGATCGGCGGTGTACAGGTTGAATAGTAGCAGTGCCAAAACACAGAAGTGCTTTAGCCCCCGGTCAGTGGCAATTTTCTTTGTAGCTGACTCTGTGGAAAGCAGCCGCGGCCTGTGCAGGTAAGAGCGGTGGACCAGGTGAGGGGGGATTTCGACGGACGATGACGAGAGAAAATTAATTATTTATTCAATTTTGCCTCGTCATTGTCCTTCGAAATCCCCCCTCACCTGGCCCCACCGCTCTTATCTGCATGGGCCGCGGCTGGTGGAAAGTTTTATCCTTACTCAAGTTCACGAGTACAATGATGTAATAGCTCACAGTAGGCTCGGGCAGATGTTCCAACCCACTAATTTCCGCCAGAGGATGTTTCTATTAATCCCATCGAAGGCTTCTGAGTAATCAATGAAGCATGCGAAGACTGGGGGGGAGCAGTGGGCAACTGCTTGTTGGGCTAGATATGACAGGACTGTGATGTTGTCAACAGTAGAGCCCCCTGGTCTGAACCCGGTCTGGTAAAATGGCAGTCGGCCTTCTGAGTCGACCCAGTCCGCTAGTTCCTGCAAAAGGGTGCTTGCGTATGCCTTCTCCTAGATATCCAGCAGAGCGATCATCCGATAGTTCCTGGGGTCGGTGTTTGCACCTTTTTTGAAAATAGGTTGCAGCAGTGAGCCCCTCCAAGAATCTGGGACCTCTTCTAGGAACCTGCATTCTGCATTCAACATGGCAAGATTTGTAGACCAGAAGTTGATGTACTCCCCGAAGAGGGAGCCGGGCAAGCCATTGGGGCCTAGCGCTCCATTTTTCCAGATCCTTTATAGAACAGTGCGGACAGCGGCCACACTTGGAGTTGTGAGTTCCACCGAGGGCATGAGGCGGTCAGTTCTGGCAGTTTCTGGTTTGCTCTGCATGTGTTGACCCTTTACGTATGTAGGTTTCTGGTCACTGGTGTATACAGACTTCACGTGCACTTCCCAGATCTCTGCAGGTATAGAATTCCCTCTGTTAGAGGATTCATGGATTAGGTTGTTTAAATATCGAAATTGTTGGGCCTTGTTATCCATTTCTCCTCGATAGCTTCTCGTTTTAGGTTCCAAACGAGATGCTTATGAGCCTTTATTGCAAGTTGCAGCTGCTTCTTAGAGGCTTTGATTCCTTTTTTTTGTATGCCCTTTGTTTTCTTTTGAATTAATGTCCACTTTGTTTGATCTGTGGAGCTGAGCCTGGAATTTGAGTTCCCGTGCTTGTTTTAGTGCAAGGGAAGTTTCCACGAAGCAGCGTGGCCAATTCTGGTGCGAAAAGATCCCATTCCCCTATGATGTCGGACACAGTGGTCCTTTTGTCCAGCCAATCCACGTGGATTTCCATAAGTCAAATTTGTTAATGGTGGTCTGCACCTATTTGATTCTCTTCATGAGTCTGTGCTGTTCCTCACCGTTTGAGTGCCCGAGGTGGCTCAGGATATGTTGGCTTCTCGCTGAGATCTTTAGACGCATTAAAAGGGCTGCGTGATCACTTTTGCTCTGAGGGAGCACTTTATAGCTTAGCATGAGCTTCCCTAATTGCTGGCTCAATAGGATATAGTCAATGGCTGTCTGGTTGTTGTAGGTAGGTGGATGGACTATACCGGTTTGGATCAGGTAGATAGAAAGTTTGCTGATTTTAAGTTATACGTCTGTAGGAGGGTGTTAAATCTCCCGGTGCTCCCAGTTGTACTACTGTCAGCATTCCGTCCCCCTAGATGGTGCATGTTGAGGTCCCTGAGGATAATGATTTCCAGGGATACATGTTGTATTATCAAGGTTTCAATCTGTTTGATCAGCCCGATGAGCTTGTTGTTGGCTCCTTGGCCGTGGGGGTTGTAGTATACGTTGATCAGTAGGATAGATAGTGGTCCTTCAGCGCACTTGAGTCCTTTCAGGATACCGGCTAGAACCATGTCGGAGGTGTTTTTTATTTCCGTAAAGCTCAACTTCAGGGAATGTTTTATGTGTAAGGCGCTGCCCCCAGAAGGTCTCCCAAATAGACTGGTTTTGATTGCTGGTTTATAAAATTCTACATAGCCTTTGAGAGGATTAGATGTACTCGCCCAAGTTTCTTGCATGCAAATAAGGTCCGCCCCTTCAAGGAGCGTGATCGCCGTCGGGCTTTGTAGGGTCTTATGCATGCCTGCCACATTCCAACTGAGGATATTTAATATTCGAGTGCTTTCTGCAGTGCTCTTGGCAAGAAGGGTCGAGGCCGAGTCTTGTCTGCCATGTTGGAGGTGACCCAGCCCCAGTAAACTGAGTTTGGAGAAGGTGGTAGACGAGAAGGTGGGCTGTCTACGTTGGTCACTATGACAAACCTACCACCATACTGGCCGTCCACCCTACACTTGATGTTCATATTTACGGTTTCCAGAAGTTGCCCCTCGGCTGGCCCCTTTCAGGACCGAAGCTGTTGAGATGTTGTTGGGGGGTGCATATAAGATGAATAGGTACTTTTCCTTGTCAACGATCTGGATATCGATCCCCCATTCCGCAAATTGGTCTTTTTCTTTAAGCACGCTTGCTGATAGACTAGTGTTGCACCAAGTTATGATGGTTTGCTCCTTCCTAGGCTGCGTTGTCATGGTTACAAATTGTACCCTGGCACTACCCCTGGAGGTGATATGAGACAGCGAGTGAATATGGTGTAGAAGTTTAAGGATGTTTGTTCTATTGAGGACGTCCATATTGCCTTTTGAAAAATACAACAGAGTCATGCTGGTCTTTGACAGTTGTCCGTCCCCTAGAAACAAGGTTATTTGGCCTAAGACTAATGTCCATGCAAGAGCGCCTTTGTGTGGCTGAAGTTGTAAGGGCATGAACGTGAGTGCTGCGTGGATCTTGTCGGAGCCCTGAGGTGCTTGATTCTGCCCCTTGTACCGGGCTTGAGGGTGCTTTGTCCCTGAGGGCTATGTCGAACCAGGTGGGCTGTTCTGTTGGAGTCTCTCTGTTGCTGAGACTTCCTTGTTTGAATGTTTCTACCCCTGGACCATTTCGCAATGTAGTTAGTAGACTTATATGTGTGCCTGGGCCTTAGGGGAACTGAGAGGCAGCGGAGTGGGGGCCCTTAAGATGCTGAATTAAAGTGGTCATCCCTGAATCACTGGCCAGCGTAGTCTGTTGGTGGTCGTTGACGTTTTTGCCCCATAGATTGGAATTTTGAATGTTGACTGTCTGCTGCTTTTCAATCCAGGCCTGGGGTGTTTTATCCCCTTGCGAAGAGGTCACTGTCTGTGCTTTGCAGGCCCCCGTGGTAGCCTGCGCGTATGTCTGAGCCATGATCATTTTTGTCGTGGGGGCACCCGGTTCTGGTGCGGCCGGTGGGTGTGTGCTTTTTAGAAATATAGGGAAGAGTGGTGGGCTGATTCCGACATCGGTATTCTGGTTTGGTGGCTCTTTTCTTCTTCCCGTGTTGCTTGATTTGTGCCATGAAGTATTCGTTAGTTGTCGCTTTAAATGCTTTTGTTGCTTTTTGTGACACTTCTTCTCTCTTCGAGTCATGGGCAGTGCTGTTTGAGGCACCCCCTGCAGGCCTGTAGCCCCTAGGTTGTGGGGTGTTGCGTCCACTATTTGGTTACTGTGCCCTATCGTTGGTTCTTAATGAGATATACTGGTTGCGTTAGTTGTAGCCTGGCTTCTGCAGTTGGCTAGGAGCGGGGACTGGATCTCTGCTTGCGTCTACAAGCTCATTTATTTTGTCCCCCAAGGTCTGTGGGCCTGGGCAGATTTTACTTTTAAGTTTTAGCTCCTCCACCAACGAGGTGAGTACTCTGGGAAGGGATGCAAGTTTGTCCACTATCTCAGGGCACCGGCATTCAAATGAGGGGGTCGGACTGCTGCTAGCTGCCATGATTCTATCGACTTTCTTGGTCATGTCAGCCATTGTAAGTACCATTATTTGTATGGTTTCCATCTGTAATTCCAGTTTTTCTGATTGCCATGTTAGAGCATTGGCTGCAGACAAATAGATGTTGACTGATTGTCTTGAGCACATGAGAGCTCGAATGGTAGTAACGAAGGTGATCTATGCAGAGAGTAACTTAATTCTGGCTCTGAGAAGGAGTCTAAGATGATGCATGAGCCCTCGTTTGCATGTGCAAGGTTTGGTCTTGTAGAGGCTCACCCTTTGTGGCTTTATTTTCTGTGCGCAAATTGTGGGAGGTCAGTTTTGAGGTGTTGCACGGGCTAAAGATGCCGTCCAGTCTCTCTAGGGCCATGGCAGTGACAGTGAGAGGGCTTCCTTGTTGCGTTCTTTTCTCCGTGTTGGGGGGCTCCAATGCTGTACCTTGATGCGCTCCCAGGTTATGGCAAGAGTGGGACCATTTCTTCTCTCGGAGGGGACTGGGTTCCCTGGAGCGGTTAGGCGCTGTGTTTGTAACTGTTGTATGGAGTGTTTCTGTACCAGTTGATGCAAATGCAGGTCTGGTCCCAGTGTTGCTATCTGTACCCATCGTGGGTGTACCTTGCATTTTTGCAGGTGTGGAGACGTCGATGGCGTTTTCTTTAAGGCACTCAACAGCCTGGCTAGTGGTGCTAGGGGTGCACTCTGCAAAGGTCGAGTCCCAGGTCCTTACCCAGCTGCGCAAATCGTATCTCTTTGAATTGATAGGCCGGGTCGCTGTTCCCCCAGATGCATCTGCGTGCGATGGCGTGCCTTCAGAGATGGATTTGGATTTCTGCTTTGGCCTTGCCGCTAGCAAGCGTGTACTTATTTTTACCATTGCAATGGTAGTGCCCTTGTCCAAGCCCTAAGTGTGTGGGGTTGAAGGGGCGCGAGGGCAACTGGAAGAGTTCCGACCCCCGGAATGGAGTCTGGAGTCTAGGAAGTGTCTACACCAGGAGCTTGTCTGCACCTGGTCCTCTTAGGCTTCCCACCAGATTAGCCACCTGCTTTTACCACACCCGGTTAGCCCCAGAGTACAACCAGGAGAAAAGAAGAGGGAGCGCCCCTGGGTGGAAAGGGTGGGAAAGCCGTCACACGGCAGAGATTTTGCTTTTCTGCAGTAGGTTGTGGATAGTGTCTGGCTGCCCTGTCTCAATGTTTGCGATGAGCTGTTGTGAGCTGTCAGGTTAGCTATATTTTTGTGGCATGACTGAGACAATCTGCTGGTTTTATTTGTTACCTTTGAGATTGTGGCCTTCAAGGAATGGGCGGACTTGGTGCTTGGACACCAGCTGCTGGAAAAATGACCGGTTAAAATGGCCCGAGCCATCTGGGCAGACGATTCTTAAGTTCCCTTAAATTCTCTGAAAACCCTTAAATCCATTTCGGTCCATTTGAATCCCTGTAGTCCCTGCAGACTAGTCGGGGGGGGCAACGAGGTGTAAACTAGGTGCAGCGTCCCGGGGGCCCCTTGAAGTCTCTGGCTGGGCCCTACCATCAAACGGGGCTGGGGGAGCTGGCCACAGAGTGAGCAGCCGGGTCAGCGGGCTGGAAGCGGTCGCACCGGCCCACAAGCTGCACCGGTCTAATGCCGGCCGCTTCCGCGAGTTCGGGCGGAGCCGTGGCTCTAGCCTTCAGTGCAGCCGCTATCCCCTGCTGCTGATCCACGGCCGCCGGTCACACACTTCTCCGGCCCTCAAGAGTGGAAGGGGTCCCGGCTGTAGGCTGCAGGCTACGGCACCAAATGATCCACACCTCGCTCGCCCTCAGTCACAGCTCCTCCTCCTGCATGTGTGTGTACGTCCTCACAGCAGAGAGAGAGGAGGTCACAGCAGAAACCGACTGTCAGTCCTTTGAGTAGAAAGGGAAACAAAGTGGAAATGTACAGTTTTTGCTTTTTGGTTATTAGGGTAATGAAACTGCAAAAAGCCTGTAGCATTGGCCAGCTCCTCTTCTGCTGGACCCAGGAGGCTCCAAGCGCCACAGGCTGGAAAGGCCCTGTCTATCATAGCCAGCATTGCTTCTCATGTGGTAGATAAGGCCTTCCCAGTGTTTCCTTAATGATGTCTGGGGTCACTAAACAGCAGGGGCGTAGCTTGGTCAGTAAGGTTGGAGGGGGTGAGCTTCAAATTTCCCAACAATCATGCTGGCATATCATGGTAAAGTACATTATTTGAGAAGCAGAGCATGAGGGGGCGTAACAGGCAGTGGGAAGGGATAGCAGTGCAGATTGTTGAGGTTACTTAAAAGAAAATGTGTTGTAAAATAACCAACAGTTTTAAGAACTTCAAAACAGAAAGGAGAGAGAGAGAGAGAGTGCGTGAGTATGTATGTGTGTGTGTGTGTGTGTGTGTGTGCGTATTTTTTTGTCAGGGAGTGCATGTAAAAATCCTAGTTGAAATCTGACAGCCACCCAACCATACCCGACTGAAAACACCTGCTATTTACTAGAGAATTCATTTATTAGGGGGTTGTAACACCGCAAACACCCCCATAGCTACTTCCCTGCTAACAATGAATGCTTTTTTAAGCATGGTAATGACCTGACATGGGGAGAGACAGGGCAGCAGAGAGAGGGCAGACAGAGAGAGAAAGCGGGATGGGGAGAGATAAAGAAAGAGAGAGAAACAGCGTACACAAGAAAGGGAAATTGAGGGAAGAGCGAGTGAGAGACAGAGAGTGAGACCTAGGGAGGCTGAGTCATATAGAGAAGGAGAGAGTGGAGTCAGGGAACAGAAAATGAGAGCTAGAGAGCGAGAGAGAGGTAAAGAACGGGAGAGAGTGTCTGTGTGTGTTTAAGATATAAAAGTAAATATGGGTAGGTGTGTATAAAAAGCAGAACCGGGGTACTAGGAGAGAACAACTCATGCTCCTTTATCAGATATTTTTGTTGGCTGGGCTCGTGCTTAGGCTACACTCTGAGCTTGGCACTGGCACAGTTTTTCCTCTGACTTCTTTGGCTAGCCCACCTCTTTGACTCAATTTAATGAACTGGAGCGACAAAGAGGTGTAAATAAGTTGTAAAAACAAATATCAACATAATGGAGGAACAGAGTATCTGGAGCCCCCATAACGAGATGATTTATGGGAAAACCTCGGAATAAGTAGAAATGTTTGTTTCAAGGGGGAAGAGGGTTTCAATTGCTTGCAGATCACTATTAGTGTGAAGGCTAAATGTTGGTCATTTTAGGTATCACTCAATTGATGTACATCATATTATAATTAGATGTTTGACAGAGAAATACATTTATGTATTTCTTTACAGGAATCTAACAAAATGAAGATTCCTCCAGGCCACCTGTTGAGAATGGTGGGTGAATATACCCTTCCCTACCAGCATTAGGTCTGTCATGGTTTATTTAAATATTGCCAAAGCGAATTAATGCACTGCATATGAACTGCAGCATCTCATCTGAGCATGTCAGTCACGTGGTATGCTTGTATATTTAATAAAGTATTTTTTTGAATGAATAAAGATATCATTCAAGGGAGATATAACTAATCGTCCGTCATCTTTTATAAACATGAATTCTAAAAAGGATAAGAAATATTGGTTTTCAATTCTGTAGTGAAGTGCAGGCTGGGTTGAATATGTCGTTTATTTGTGCTCACAGAAGGGGAGACCTCACTAAAACATGAAAGACATTCAAGTAGATATCTGTGTTATTTTGGCCTTTCTGTTATCATTGCTGCAAACCCTAGACAATTTACACACAATATACCCAAAGAAAGACCGTTTAATAAAAGAACATATGAAGGGAACTATTGGTAACACAGGATTTCTGGACAATTTATGTAATAAAAGACGCTTTTATAATTTCTAGAGTTCGATGGGGCTAGCAAAACGTGTATTCTAGTGCTTCATTTCTATTTTTATTTAAACACAAATCGCAGTATTATTCTTCTTAAATTATATCACTCTATGGCTTCTTGGCGACAGTCTAGAGAGGTGATAGTCTCAGTTCTCAACTTATTATCAAGGTTGGCCCATAGCAAATATAATTGTTGTTCTAATTATAAGTTTGCCAGTAATTACCAATGAAAATGGTTGGCATGTTGCTTCCACAAAACTAACACACTAAGAAAGGAAGTAAACCATATCAAGGTATAGTTAAGTATAAGTTCACTTCTTAAAAGGGAGTGCAATTGTTTCTTAGCAGAGATTAATGCATCATTTGTCTTATATAAATTTTCTGGACAGTTTTTTTCCATATCATAGCCATTGTAGTGTTATTTATTTTGTAGAAAAATATTATATTTTGTATTCTTTGCATGGGAGGAGATCATCACATTGCATAATTGTAACCCCTCTACCAAGCTATTTTTGTGGGAATTTGATGAGAACCCTAGGTCGCTTTATTTTCAGAGTTTAGGCACATATTACCATTACCTGTAGTGGAGCAGACAACCTTTTCTTTCAGCCACGTACAACAGGTTTCTTTGTACTTATTTGCAGCCGCGCTCCGTGCAGGTAACAGCGGTGGGGCATTGGGGCCGGATAAGGGGGGATTTCGAGGGACGATGCAGAGGGAAAATTAAATAAATAATTAATTTTCCCTCTACATCGTCCCTCGAAATCCCCCCTTACCCGGCCCCACAGCTGTTACCTGCACGGACCGCGGCTGCTTATTTGTTTTTAAAAATTCAAGGAATTGTAATATGTGACACATATGAGGATTGACGGTCAGAATACATGTTGTGACAAGGTAAAAACGTTTTCTGCCAATATCCGTGCTGGAAAACCCACAACAAATAGGGGGTAGGAGGGGCGCAATAGAGAAAAGGAAAACAGTATTGAAGGACAATGTCATGAGTGGGTCCAAATTCATTTAACATAAGGCGACCGTGATCCGACATTGCGCATGCATTATATTTTTACTAACTCTGCCCCCAAAGAAATTGGCAAAAAGGAAAACGTTAGTAAATCTATTCTGCCTTACTTAAACACATATATTGCATATATATGTGTGTTTCAGTAAGTATCAGTGCATAATGCTAGTAAGCTAACTCAGGGCGTTAACACACTTTCGTTAAAGATCTCTTTGTACTCTCTGGTCACAGACTTCATTGACCATAAAATATATCACAGAGTTAAAGTGCCTTCTGCAGAGCACTTCATTCAACATGCAGGTCACACATTTGTATTCCATATAAACCAGCTTAGAAGGTAATGAATATCTCGCAGAGTTTGAATTTCCTCAGATTATATTGTAAGGGTGATAAAATCTGTTATGTTGGTAATTACTAAACAATTATTAAGTGCCAAAACAATTCAGTTTGGATTGTGTGCTATTTTAATGGTTGCACACCTTAAATTTCCACTGAATACACATGACCTGCGTATCTTACGTGGATAACAGAATGCCGAAAAACCCTTTCACGTCGTGTTTTTTTTTTTTAAACAGAGTTTTATATAGCGCAAACTTGACTCGAAGGTATCGGGTATCAGAGCGCTTTACACGAGCACCAGTTGCGTTACATGAGGACCCATCACATTCATTTTTGTTAGGCACAGGGAGATTAAGTGATTTGCCCAGAATCACAGGATGTTGCGCGTCTTTGCCCAGACTTGAACCCGGTTCCCCAGATTCAAGGTCGACCGTCCTAGCCGTCAGGCCAACACATATCTCTATATATATATATCTATATATATATATATATATATATATATATATATATATATATATATATATATATATATATATATATTCACTGAAAAAACCATAGGTTTTAGGGACAGTTATAGTTAGTTGGACATTGCACTCGTACAAAACCCGTGAAATTCCCCCGTTATAGTTAGTCCAGCTAACTATAACTCGCGCCCCGCAATGCACTGCTGATGACGTCACATATTACATCACTCATGACATGGTCAGTGACATCACTGATGACATCACTGATGACATCTCAAATGACATCACTGTTGACATCATCCAGTGACTGTGTGTTTCTGTAAAGTTTAAATATTTTTAATATATATAGGAAAAGACGTATTGAAGAATGAGTGGGTGTGTAAGTGTCTGTATGGATGATTTAGTAGGTGCGTGACTGACTGTATAAGTGAGTGATTTAACGTATCTTACTGAATGCATGGGTTAGTGACTAAACTGGGTGAATGTCTGTATCCGTCTGTCTGTTGCTGTGTAAGTGGCTGCATGTGTTTGTGAATAGCTACATGAGTGTCTATATGAGTTAATGAATGCTTGTGTGAGTATCTGTATGGGTGCCTGAGTGTTTGTGTGGGAGGGGTGTGTGCGACTCTGTGCATAAATGTGTGAGTGGGTGATTCACTGGGTGGATGGTTTCAAGAGTGCATCTGTGATAGACTGTATGGGTGGGTAAGTGTGTGTAAGAGTGTGTTAGTGAGTGAATGTATGTCCCAGTGGTACATGTGTGAGTAACTACATATGTGAAAGGCAGTATATATGTGTGTTGGAGTATATAAATAGCTATAGCGAGAGTGAGTGATTGTGATAGTGGCCGTATGGATGAGTGTGTGCTTGTATCAGTGATTGTATAAGAGCGTAAGAATGTGCTAGTATTTGTATGAGTAAGTGAGCTGGTATGTGTATAACTGTATAGGTGAGTAAATGGTAGTGTGTTTAATTATTTGCATGACTGACTAGGTGTGTGAGTACCTCTATGGATGAGTGGCGGTGTTTGAGTGTCTATATAGGAGTATGAGTGCATATGATAGTCCTGTACTGAGTGACCGTAAGTATGAGTGACTGTACGGGTGAGTGAGTTGATGTGTGCGTAGACCTAAGAATCAGTGAGTGGGTATGTAGTTATTGGTGTTGGAGTGTCTATGGTTTTGCGAATGGCAGTCTGTAATTTAGAGTGGGTGTATCAAAGGTTATATTAGGGTGTGAGAAGATGCATGAAATTATCACATGGATGATGTCACCAGTGATGTCATCAGTGATGTCATTTGAGATGTCATCAGTGATGTCATCAGTGATGTCACTGACCATGTCATGAGTGATGTAATATGTGACGTCATCAGCAGTGCATTGCGGGGCGCGAGTTATAGTTAGCTGGACTAACTATAACGGGGGAATTTCACGGGTTTTGTACGAGTGCAATGTCCAACTAACTATAACTGTCCCTAAAACCTATGGTTTTTTCAGTGAATTTCAAAGGTTTTTTAAATGCTAATTTGTAACTATAACGTCCCTGAAACCTATGGTTTTTTCAGTGAATTTCAAAGGTTTTTTAAATGCTAATTTGTAACTATAACATGTCTGAAACCTACGGTTTTTTCAGTGAATTTCAAAGGTTTTGTAAATGACAATTTTTAAATGTATTAATTGTTATATACATTTTTTTAATACTAATTTACTCCATTTTTAGAAACAATTTTTTTTTACATATTTTATTTTTTAAATTACATTGTAATTACATTATACATTACATTACAAAAATACTTTCTCAGAATGAATTACTTTAGTTTAAATACTTTGCACATAGGCAATAGACTTTTAAGTACAGTAGTTACAGTTGTTGCAATGGGCAACACATTTTCAAACACAATGCAACATTCAGCTCATTGTGAATTTCTAGTTAAATGCAATTAGTTACTTTATGGATTACTTTTCTAACCACAGGACTGGATCCTAGATTCAGTCCTGGCACATCTCCTGTAAACAGTTGAGTAAAAGCGTTTTGGTTACAGTCGTGATTTTTAAGGAATATTATTGTACTTTAAAAGTTGACACTTAGAAACTTTTTCTCATAGAATCACCAATGTTATCCTATGGAAGGAAATTCACTTAGAAGGTAAAAACTGTTATCGTTACTTTTTCTTACTCAGTGTTGGATCCTGGATCCAGCACTGGTGCATCTCCTGTAAACAGTTGAAAGAATGCGTTTAAGTCATACAGGCGATTTTTTAGGAATATTTGTAGTTTGTGAAAATCGACACTTTGAAACTTTTCTGCTGAAAAGCAGACAATGGATTCCTATGGAAGAAAATATAAGTTACTGGTAAGTACGGTTAAAATTACTTTTCAGGGTCAGTGCTGGGCTAAAAGATGCAGCACTGGGTTCTCTCCTGATAACAGGTGAGTAAATTGGAATTCGTACTTTGGTTGATTTTAGAGGAATATTATAAAGTTCCAAAACTCCACACTTAGAAGAATTTCCAAGTGAAACCAGTCAATGTTAGCCTATGAAGGAAATTCAAGTTACCGGTAAGAACGGTTAAAATTACTTTTCAGGACCAGTACTGGGCTGAAAGATGCAGCACTGAGGTCTCTCCTGATAACAGGTGAGTAAATCAGAATTCGGATTTCGGCTGATTTTAGAGGAATATTTGTATGTTTCAAAAATTAACACTTAGAAACTTTTTCAGCAAAAAGCAGGCAATGATATCCTATGGAAGGAAATTCAAGTTACTGGTAAGTACGGTTAAAATTACTTTTGAGGATCAGTACTGGGCTGAAAGATGCAGCACTGAGGTCTCTCCTGATAACAGGTGAGTAAATCGGAATTCGTATTTCGGCTGATTTTAGAGGAATATTTTAAAGTTCCAAAACTCCACACTTAGAAGAATTTCCAAGTGAAACCAGTCAATGTTAGCCTATGGAAGGAAATTCAAGTTACTGGTAAGTACGGTTAAAATTACTTTTCAGGACCAGTACTGGGCTGAAAGATACAGCACTGAGGTCTCTCCTGAAAACAGGTGAGTAAATCGGAATTCGTATTTCGGCTGATTTTAGAGGAATATTTTAAAGTTCCAAAACTCCACACTTAGAAGAATTTCCAAGTGAAACCAGTCAATGTTAGCCTATGGAAGGAAATTCAAGTTACTGGTAAGTACGGTTAAAATTACTTTTCAGGATTAGTACTGGGCTGAAAGATGCAGCACTGAGGTCTCTCCTGATAACAGGTGAGTAAATCAGAATTCGTATTTCGGCTGATTTTAGAGGAATATTTGCACAATGGTGAAGGGAGGGCGGGGCCTGAGGTGACATCTGTGCAAACGCGCCCCGTGGCGCGTTTTAAGTAGGGGGATTAAGTCCCCTTGAATCATGAGGGTCCCTACGGGCCAACTAGCCCACCAGGAACCTCCAGTATGCGCCAGGGGCTGCGTTGCAGAGACATGTACAGAGGCCACACCCCTTTTACACCTCTCTGCAACGCAGCTCTGTAGCGCTTTCTGGACGTACCTGTTGGGCTAGTTGGCCCCAGGGTCCCTCAGGATTGAAGGGGATTTAATTCCCCATCTTAAAACGCGCCACGGGGCCTGTTTGCACACATGTCACCTGAAGCCCCGCCCCTCCCTTCACCACTGTGCAAACGCGCCCCGTGGCGCGTTTTAAGTTGGGGGATTAACTCCCCTTGAATCCTGAGGGTCCCTGGGGTGCAACTAGCCCACCATATACCTCCAAAATGGCTGCCAACACTTCCTGATTTGGAGTGTTGACAGCCAATTAACATGCAGCTCGTGATCGGGAGGGTGCGCGAATCCGACGCGGCCATAGATATCACTATCTTTTTACTTTTCATTTTCTCAGCAACTACTGAACGGATTTACACCATTTAACAAAAGGGTTCTTTCTGAACCAAAAACTACCTCTTTGCCAAATTTGGTGTAATTCCGTTCAGCAGTTCGAGGCTGTAGCCGTGTCTAAAGTTTCCTATGGAAAAATGCATGGGGAAAACGCGTTTTGGGACCCCCTTTTTCTCGGCCCCCGTTTGACGAATCTCCCCGAGACTTTCAGGGAAGGAGCGGACCGGAGCGGGCCACAAAGTTTGAAAATTTCGCGAAGATACGTCAACCGGCAAGAGAGTTATCTCAAATAGAATGTCGCGGATTTCCTATGGATAATAGGTTGTAACTATAACTATCTACTGGCGACCGCCAGTAGATAATATATATATATATATATATCTCTCTCTCTCTCTCTCTCTCTCTCTCTCTCTCTCTCTCTCTCTCTCTCTCTATATATATATATATATATATATATATATGTATATATAATGTGATCAAGACTGCCGTTGGGCAGTCGAAATGCGTCATGCTGGGCACTTGCTTTTGAAGAACTATGCACTGACACTTTGTTAATCTGCACTGAATAAAGAAGAACTTTTCACCGCATTTTGTGGTACCTACCTGCTTTTTCGACCAGGATTGTGATCGTTCCAGGACTGTGGATGTCATATATATATATATATATATATATTTTTTTTTTTTCAACTTGCGAAGTGCCTAGTTGAGTTTTCGAGCCTGTTGAGCCGGGTGGCAAGTTGTCAGAGTGCTGAAATGTTCCATTTGTTTTCTAACTGCTTCCACCAAGGACACCACTTTGACAATTGAGGAATATATGTCTCTCATCTGATTGTAAGAATACGGACAGTGCTCCTGTTTTCCAGTGTCAACTGGTCTACAACTAGGACACAGTCAGTCTGACAGTCTGATTCTCTTAGGCCTGCCTAGAACTTGATTCCAGCTCCAGCAGAGGCGCAACAAGAGCTAAATTTCGGGGGGGGGGACAGGAGGGGGCTAAGAAAAAATTTCGGAGGGAAGCTCATTCTTCCAGCAATAGGTAGAGTGGAGATGCAGGGGCTCTAAGAAGGGGTGAAAAAACAACAAAGTCTCATTAACAAGCAAATGGTCTTTTAAAGACCTGTGAATTACTCGGGTGCGGCTGTGTGTGTGCCCAGGAAGCTGCCTCAGCCCGGTCCGCCACACATGACGGGGGGGGCTGAAGACCTTTGAGCCCAATGTGCGTTGCGCGCCTGTGCTCCAGAATAGGCACCCCAACTGTAATCTGCGTGGTCCCCACTCTAATCCATACTCTCTAAAATATTGAGACATCGTTGGTTAGCCCCAAATTCCTTAGTAAAAAAAAGCCAAGGTAAACATCCCCTTTTCTTTTGCAATTCCCACGTTGCATGGTGGGTGCCAGCGCAAGGTCAGTTTGTTAGCTGAAACCGATTTAGCCATTTATGATTGTCACAATCAGACTTACCAGATTGCAAGTCGATCCTGATATCAAGGTAAGAAAGGCCACAGGAGTCATCTAACAAGAATAAGACATCTTTGGTTTCCAGTGTCTCTGTGGTGTAGTTGCTATGAAGTTCATCCCAGAACAAGATGGCAAATGTCGACGGTGCTTAATCCAAGGCTTCCTAAACAAAGATAGCAACCAGCAAGCCGTACTGGAACTCCCGAGTCAAAACTGGCAGACCAGGTATAAAAGTACAAGCCCTCGCAACAGAAGGTCGCCTGGCAATTGGGTGTCTTGTTCGGTTTCTCACATTTATCCAGTCTTTCAATACCATTCCTTCTGAGAGAATCCTTTGTTATTTTGACATTACCTTTAATGCACACAAACTACAAATCACCTTTTGTGAATTGACTTCCTTCTCTCCTCTGGGGTGTGTGTAAAATGCCTCCATGAAGGATTCTCCTCTAGAATGATCTGGTCACTCTGTAAAGTTGTTGCCACTTCCAAGGCATCATCTTCTTGTAGTACCACAGCTTCACTCGATCCTGCTGCTTGCTGGCTCTGTCCAAGTTGTTGTGCAGGTTTCTTCTCTTAGTCTCTGGGGAGAAAGTGGAAATGGTGATCTCCAAAGGGTGGCAGAGCAGAGAGATTCGAGGAAAATACAGTTTTGGAACATCCACAATGCACAAGCATCTTAATGATTGGCATGAACCACTGTTCATGTTGCTGACTACGTCACCTATTTAATATATTTGTTAGAGGGTGTAGTGAAACAAAATCATAATTTTACGTAGATTGTCCTGCTTCGGGCAGTGAACGGCATACCCAAGCTCTGATCCATTGAAATGAAAGATACACTGTCCTTTCATGATGTCTATCAAAACAAGACTGTACCAATAGTAACAACTGTGTTTGAAACAATAGTTAATTATAAATATAATATTAAAGCCCTGATTCATCATATAGAGCATATTGCGTTTGCTGTTATTCTTCAAGATAATCATCATGTACATAACAATATTCATCAATTGCAATATCCGATATGTGCATAAGGATAATAAATCAATTATTGGCCCATAATCACAAGTATCAAATTCCATGTGTTATCATATGTACCTATGGATGCCTCATCCTTCCCATCGTCAAATGTTTTCTGCAGGTAAATAAGAAGTAAGTGAAAAGAATAAGTAAAAACAAAGAGATCAAGTGAATAGATATTCCACTGGTACATCCTCAATCTCATGCTACCAATAAATAACTAGTATATGTCAAAAGAAGCCACATGCATCACTAATCAATGCCTGATGTATTAACCTACTAGGTTTCATACATCAACCTCATGTGACCTGTATAGTCTGGAAAACAGAGTAAATATAGGATCTTTTGCCAAAGTAGGTAGTTGATGTAATTTGAACTCCTCATTTGGCCACAGTCGGTGGAACCACAAAATTACATAATCGTTTCAAGTTTTGATCCATAGGGAGGGTCTTAGCTCATCTTTCAGTGTGTACGAAAGCATTTACCACTTCTTATTTGTGTTCATAATGTGTTTTTTTTTAATATCGTCATGTGCATAAAGGAAATATTTCATTTCACTTCCCAATTTGCCTTCTTACTAACTATGACTATCCACTGGTGATTATAGGAGTGACCTAATCATTTCAAATAACTTGTAAATACTGTATAAGAGTAACATTGCCTTATAGTTTTCTGATGAATGTCCGTAATTGTCACTCATCTGTTGGAGAGAATCTCGACTCCCATTTAATTTAAACATTCATTCAATTCCTCATCCATATTATGAACTGAGAGCTGCTTTTTATTCAGTTCTAGAATGTATTTCGACTCCCGCCCTTTCAGTAGCTTCTCTCTGTTGCCACCTCTCTCGTTTTATTCAATCCTATCAATGGCAAAAGAATTAGAAGCTTCAACAATTTGCTGAGGACGGCTCTGAAAAAGTCTGGCTATTGGGTATAAAACGTCAAACAGGCCTCATGTGTTCTAAAATACTCTTTCACACGGGGATAATCTCACTCCGAAAATATAACATCTCACATGGACATTTTAACACATATACACAATAATCAGATGAGCAGGTCAGATGTTTGTTGAATTTGTGTTTGCCTGTACCTAATTTGCATTTGTCACAGTAACCACATTTAAAACAAATCTTCTTTGTATTTTGAAAAGGCAGCGTGTGTCCGTTATTTTCTTGGAATAACTGTTGGCTAACGTCCTTGATTGATTGTGATTCACAATAAGTCACAGAGGGACAGGTGTCAGTGGACAGTCCCATTGCATGGTCCGATCTGAGAATGTCCTGGTATTTTCAAAGAATATTAGGAGGCTCACCACTGGCTTTATTGTAAGTGCAAATGAATCTAGTTACTTTGTACTTGCTTCATCCTGTTGGCTTCAGAGCTCCCACAGCCATGCCACCTCGGGTAATGTTCAGCTGTTGGTGGTCTCCATGGACGATGTAATGCAGCAGACTGGATAAAATGATAAAGGAGAAGGCATGGCTAGTCGTAAAATATTCCTATTCAAGATGGCCACATTCCAAAAGTTTTTGTCAGAGTTTTTCAATCAAAGTTGGAAGTGCACTTTTTTTCCTTTGATGTCATGTCCTGACCATAATCTAAGAAGTACTGGATCAGAGAGCGTTACATCGCAAAACTCTCATATGTCTACTTTATGTTGATTCTATCTACATGTCGATACTACTTTTGGCCCTGAGTTTTGCTTCCTTTTTCAGCAACACCATTCCTAGTTGGATGTCTCTCCAGGAAGGCTTTTTGCTTGATGCTTTCTTGATCATGTCTCAAGGTAGTTTTGGTGCCTTGCTTTTCAACACTTGTATGATTCATCACGTTCAATCAAGAACTATCAATATTGCCACTGAGGTTTTTCTGCCCTTTGTTGCTTTTTTCTTTAACTGGGATCCTCCTGACGAGTAACTTGTCACCTTTCCATTGCATATCTAATGCAGGATGCCACGGTGGCTTACTGGGAGGAATCACACCTTCATCTGTGTATGAACCAGCAATCAAGAGCGACATTCACAGAATCTTGCCCTTGACACTATTAGAAAAAAAGCATTGAGCAACAGTCTTTGATCACGAGGTCCCATTCATGTAAGAGGTACTACTCATGCAGACTCTCATGTAATGTGTCACTAAATCACATAGGCCAGATCAGGTGGGTGAAGCAGAGGATGTAGCACTGTGCAGTTGCTACATCTGATTATCTGACAATTTCATGAAGTCCCACGTATCCACTGGAGTGGCCTGACAATATAAAAGTGAGATATTTTTAATACAAAATCAGCAGTCTCCTGACTTATTTAGATGCCAGAGAGTGTGAACGCTGAGTGAGCCTTGTACAGTGTGTCCCATTCAGGCAGGATGCACCTCTGTAAATGCATTCCTGCAAAGCAGTCCAGGTTCAGGAGGCTGGCCAGGTGATTGCCAGGAGTGCAGGGAGGAGCATCCTAAGTTCAATACATTTGGGAGCATATGTACAAGCCCCTATCACCACGGGAACGTCACTTTTTCCAACATTCCTGTGGCGATAGGGGCTTTGCCTTATTTACAAGGCAGCTTTAAGCCACTTAACGTGGCTTAATGCTGCCTTGTAAATAAGGCCCCCTTTCACGCTATGCTTAGCGTGAAAGGGGTGGGCAGTGGGTGTTGTGGTGGGCGTTTCACCGCAACACCCATTGATTTTGACGCTGCCCCCTATTTACAAGGGTGGCGTAAATAGGAGGCAGAGCCAAAATTAAGATCAGGGAAAACCTGGTCTTAACTTGGCAAAACGAGGAGAAATGCTTTATTTCTCCTCGTTTTTGCTATTTCCATGTGTGCTGCCTTGTGCAGCACACATGGAAAAAGCAAAATGCCTTGGATTGTTTATGTGTAGGAAGGTGTCCCTTCCTGCACATAAACAATCTTTAAAAAAAATTACATTTTGTAACTTCCATGTGTGCTGCATTAAGCAGCACACATAGAAGTGACAAAAAGGCATTTAAAGATTGTTTATGTGCAGGAAGGGACACCTTCCTACACATAAACAATCTTCCCCTGCACGCAGACACCCTTGCATTTATGGTGCAAGGGTGCCTGCGTTGGCGCTGCACTGCTAAGTGCCATCGCAGGGGGAAACGCAAGGCTGCACCATATTCTTGTAAATATGGTGCAGCCTTGCGTTTCTGAATTGGCGTAGTGAGGCGTTAAGCCATGACGGCTAACGCCTCACTCCGCCACTTCTTTGTACATATGGCCCTTGAATTGCAAACTTAAAAAAAAAACATTGATCCATCCATCAGAGCAAAGTGAAAGTGGCACATTTTGCAGGTGAATGGCCTAACTGCTAGAGCGGTCGACCTTGAAGCTGAGGATCCAGGTTCGAGTCTTGGCAGGGACGCTCAACAAACTGTGTATCTGGGCAAATCACTTAATCTACCCGTGCTTAACAAAATGAATGTGTCTGTCTGTAACACAACTGGTGCTCATGTAAAGGGCTTTGATACCTGCGGGTTGAGTTTGCGCTATATAAAACTCCAACCCAAAAAATTATACTGGACACAATTACAATGTACGTCTGGTGTGCTGGTACAATACTTGATATTTTTTCCACAATATTTTTGTATCAACTATATTTCTGAGGCCCATATTATGGCATACGGCCAGGATTCTGCAAGTATAATGACCAAATGAGAGGAGTGACCTCTTTTTTATTGACTGTTTGACCACATTCAGCTCAAAATGTCACAGGGTCCTAGCTAGTCTAAACAGTTCAAATAATTTTGAAAGCCGGGTGCTGAATCTCAGATGTGTTATCAGTGGCTCTCAATTGACAGTCGTGGAACTGTAAAGATGCATCGTCCAAATAATAGCACTGTATATTGCTTCAATTGACTATCAATTGACTTCAAGTGTAGATCTAGTGAATTGTAATATGGTTCAAGCAGAGGTGATTACCAAGATCTGCACTTGTGCGCTGATGTGGTAAAAGTAAGAGAATTACCAGTCATTTTAAATACTGTGATCAATAACAGGAGAACACAAAAAGTGTTGGATCATGATAAAGGACAAAAAGCAGGTTTGAGAGAAGTTAGCCACCTTGAAAGGATGGTGGTTAACATACTTTAAAATCACCTTATCTTACACGACCAGGCCTGTCATTCAGCCCTTGACTGACCCAGCCATCATTGCTGGGTGTCTGGTACCTTGTGGGGAGACCCTAAGGGAAGTTGCAGAAAGTCCAGACAATGACTACTTCTTACAGACACTGGGGGATATTCTCAAGAACGTGCGATAATCATCGCCAAAATAGGTTAACGCAATTTTTCATATCGCCGTCTATCGCGGGAAAATAACTCTGTGTTAACGCTGTATTCCCAACACGGCGGTAACATGCGATAGTTTCCCGACAACGCGTCAAATGTCCGCGATAAAATTACCGGCACTGCGATAAAAATCTAAAGCCGAACGTGAAAAAAGCGCCGATGGGCCCAACCGCGATAAAAAAATCAGCGATAAGCTGCGCCAGGCCTGCAATTCACACACGTCAGGCGGGAAAAATCACCATAAAAGCAGAAAAAAAACCACAAACAAAACCAAAACAACTGCGAAGCACAATGGAGGTAGCCGGAACAAGTGCAGAGGACAACCAGAACCCCACAAGCCCCACGGAGGACCAGCCTGGGACCTCGGGGTCAGGGAAGGGCAAGGAGAAGAAGAAGAGGAAGACGCGTTTCAGTCCGCAGGAAAACAGGATCCTGATAACGGAGGTGGTAGAACACCATCAACAACTGTTCGTCGCCTCCACTGTGTCATTGGCAACAAAAAATGGAATATGGCAGTCTATCCTGGACAAGGTGAATGCAGTCGGAGTGCTGAGGAGGACAATGGAAGAGCTCAAGAGGCGCTGGAATGATGTGAAGCGCAAAACCAAGCAGAAACTCGGCAACAACCAGAAGGCAGCAATGCAGACTGCAGGTTGGAGTCCAGCGCCACAGGAGGAGCTGGATGAGATGGAGGAAATGGTGTCCACAGTCATCAGTGGGGAGACGGTGGCAGGAGTTGGGGGACCAGACACTGCTCAACATGACCTGACACAACAGCAACAGGGTGAGTAACGACCAGGGACTGGGAGGACGGGGGGAGATGGGCACAATGGCACACATGCACAATTAAGTATAGCACAGTGCACACCCACAATGACTCTGGATCATGTCCCTGATCCCCTTGGCACACTACAGCACACCTAGAAACAGCAAGTAGGCCCCCCTCGACTATGTGCCCAGAGGGGGCCCTTCCCACACATCACCAATCTCACAACCAACCCATGCACATGTGCCAAACCCAGCAAAGCGGCGTGTCTGTGAGCCACACTGACAATGCAAGTGACACTGCATGACGAATAGCATGGCTGCAGTCAATATATCATGACATGTTGCACGCCACGACACTGAGTTGGCTTAGTGTGGACCACATCCGTAAAGGAGCAGGTCACACTCTGACACATCCACGTGCACAAACAACCCCTGACCTCAACAACACATCTCCGGACAAACCATGCCCCAGAGTCCCAACTCCCACCAAGAGCTCAATTTACCCAAGTATGCAACAACTCAGCACTGTATAAGCACAGAAGTCAAAGGCACACCGCCAGAAAGGGATAAGAGGCAGCAAAATCAGAGCTGCAGGGGCGACTCTCCCAAAATGCAGCACACACACATAACATCCAGAGCACATCAACATTGACAACAATGTGGTACAAACTGCAACACGTTCACAACAGTACAGAGGACACAACTGGTGCCGCTTGTGTGTAGAAACTGGCCAATCACATTTGGCATAGCAGGGAAATGTGAGATGATAATGTACAAGTACAAACACACATCCGTGATGTTGTCGAAATGTCCACTGTCCCGCATCAAATAGGCAGCTCCTCCCAAACAGTCACAATGTACATTGTCATGCAGTCTGTATGTAAACTTGTACAATGCGTCAACATACATGTGAACACAATGTTAAACTGCATCTCCCCTTCACATTGCAGAGGGAGAATCAACACCTCCTGCAGAGCAGACCGAACATCTCTTCACTGATGACGAAGAGGACCTCCACACCTTCGACACCGACGCCCTCCAAGAGCTCATGGACAGCTTCGGCACCTCACCTCCAGGAGCAGGGAAGCCCAGCTGCATCGAGGAGACTTCACCCCCTGCACAGACCACACAGCAGGAAGCACCTACCACCACGGCTGTCTCCCAGGACCCCCACGAACAACACATGGCCTTCCAACGCCGTGTGTTAGGGTGCCAGGAGAAGATGGCTGATCAGGTGCGGGTGGGGTTCGACCTCATGGCAGCCAAACTAGATGCCAAACGTGGGTGTCTAAGTCCCATCAGGGACCACTTACAGTCCCTAACGGACACCACAGTTCACTCCATGCTCTCCAACGATCCATGGCTGACATCGCTGGAGTCCTGACTCTGAGACAAGGACAACTGTCTAATCAGAGTGGCTCCAGCGATGTCAGCCGGGAGTTGGGACACATGCAGAGGATCATGGAGAATAGGGAGCGGATGGAGGCGGAAAGAATGGCTGCCACGGCTGCACACCAGCGAGATGTAGCTGGGATCTTCCATGCCCTGCAGATCCTCATCATGGCATTGCTGCCACAAGGCCTGGCGCCGATGAATGCTGCTGCTGCTTCTGCATCCACATCTCCGCCCCCTGATGTGTCAGTGCCTCACAGTGCGGCAGACATTCCACCTCCGGCCCCTGATGTGTCACTGCCACACAGTGCGGCAGACATTCCACCTCCGTCCCCTGATGTGTCAGTGCCACACAGTGCTGCTGACAAAACACCACCACCCACATGTGAAGCACATGAAACATCAGAGGACGAAGATGCGGATGATTCTGCCTTAGTGGTAAGAAGGAAGCGGTAGCATTCATCTCCACCATATGGCCTGTTTCTGCTTGGTTCTGCCCTCTGCATCATCACCTTCCACTGTCCCCCGATACACTCTGCGACACTCACCTTGGACCTCGACATGGACTGCCATATTCTGATTGGTTACCAATGACACAGCAATCAGACTGTGGACTGACCTCTTCCTCTTCCGATGAACTTGTCATTCCCTAAAGGACTCTGGCTGGCCCTCCACGGGGCAACAATGTAAAGTGGGGTTTGCATGGCCCTGTACTGCTCCAGCTTCAACACTCCACTGAATGTGAATAAAACATTCAGATTCACACAGATATGTCATGTCTATGATCATTCAAGTATGAAAGTATGGATGAATGAAGGGTCAGTGATTCCCCCTTACGTCCATGTTGCTCATGTTGTGGGACTTGAGTCACAGGGTGCAACATTGCCGATTGCGGTCCGGGTGGCGCCGACACTACAACAGAGACACACGCATTAGTTACTTCCTTGTCCAGCCCAGAACTGAATCACGCCCAGAGCCCCGGGCTCATTGTTCACACCCCTACGCTGGACTGGCATATGCCAGCCCAGCCCACTCCACTTACGCTTACAGGGGACGACGACAAAGCTACATGTCCAAGGTCTTCCACACTGCCTGAGGTAACCTGTTTGCGTCCACTGTCCACAACACTACAAACACCAGCAGTATATGTCCACATGGACATGTCTGTGCTCTGCATACTGAAGTCTGTCCAGCACATCACCGCCACACTTGGCATTGTGTACATTCTTATTGATGGGTCACTTGCCTCCTTCGCACATACTTTGTTCCCACCTCTCCCCACATTCTGCAATTGTGTGGCAGAGGTGCCATGCCGTGGACGGTTTGTCTACATGGCTGGCCACGGTTACCACAGTTACTTGAGTTGTCGTGTCTGGTAGTTGGGCCTGTTGATTGGCATGTTGTATGTGATTTTGTAACATGTGCATTCCCACAGTTGTGAGTTGTATGATTGTGGAGTTGAGGTGTGTGGTGTGTTCAGTTGGTACTTACCGACGAGCAGTGCATTTCCATAGGTGCCATCCTCAAAGCGCTGGTTGGTGATGGACTTGCGGAAGATGTAGGAATCATGCACACTGCTTGGGAAGTTTGCGACGACATTCGTGAACAGGCCCCGGTGGTCCACTTTTGCCTGCACATTGATGGAATGCGTGTGGTTTCTGTTGCGGTTTTTGTGTGCAGTGTCGGCAGGGGGAACAAGTAGTATATGTGTGCAGTCAATTGCCCCCAACACGTGCGGGAAGCCAGCTATGGCGTAGTTCCCTTGCTTGGTCTCCAGCTGTTCCTGCGCAGTGTGGGGGAAGTGAAGGTGCAGGGGTGTCAAGCTGATACAAACCGTGATGCTTACAGGTATGATAACTCCTGCATAATGAGACGGTAACAGAAGTTCGTGTGGTCGTAACCTTCCTTTTCTTTCCTAAGAAGGTTACGCCCACACGAACTTCTGTTACGGTCTTTTTATGCAGGATTTATCATACCTGTTAGCATTCCGGTTTGTCCAAGTGCAATACACTGTACCAGATTACGTTTGTGACTATACGGACGCTTGACCATTGTCACCATTTATCCAACAGGTTTCTGAATACTGACTTTCGGAATATGGAATTGTATTAGGGAGTTCCCGCAGCATATGCAGTTAATTGAATCCACAAGTTCCCCGTTGGGAATGGGACGCATTGGCTGAGCTTTTCGTATTGTTGATTTATGTATGTGTGATAAAGAACTGTTTTTACACTACTGTTGACTACTGGACTTCATGACCTGGGGCACCCCCATTTCAGTAACTACAATCTTGGATCTGGAGCACAGAGGCATCAGGCAACGGCTGGCGTTGGGGTTGGTTGCGCAGGAACACTATGAATTGGAACTAGCGTGTGGTGCGGATACAGGAGCCCGCCGTTGCTTTTGTGGACATGCATCCAAGACATGTGTGAGGAAGTTTGATAGGGCTGGCTGTGAGACTCCTCCGACTCTGGCTGTTGTTGGTTGGAAGGTACCAGAGGCCAACAGGTGCAGCACAGCCAGCAGCTTTGTCTACGGAGGGATGTTGGTTGTCCGCTGTGTTGGTACCGTCAGCCTGTGGGCAATGTGGGTCAGGATGCGGAGGATGGTTGTCCTTTTGAGCCTGTAGTGGCAATGGCATCCTCTGGCGTTGAGTGTCTGAGGCTGGTGCGTTTTAGGAACGTCCGCTGTCTTCTTCTGCGCTGCCTAGGGGGTAGTCCGGGGGGGGATGGTCCGGGGGGGGGCCTGGGGGTGGTGGCGGTGGGTGTTGTGGCCCTCTTGGGTCTCCGAGCTACATGATCATTGGCTCCATGGCATCTGTTGGTCTTCAGATGTGGCTCTGGGCTGGGCTCCCTTTCATACTGCAGGTTGTCGTCCTGCTTAACACCAGTAAAAGGCAGGTGTTAAATCCCTGCTGCTAACGCGCCTTATCGCCTGTTTTTGGTTCGCTTCGCCGATCTGGCTGGTCGTTGAGAATATCGCAAAGTGGTGTTTTCGTGTGTTTTTGCACGGGAACGCCTACTCTGCATATCATTAGCGTTAGTTGTCGCTCTCATCCATGGCGATGTTTTTTGCGGCAGCTATCGCTGGAAAACTGGCGAAATCGGCAGTTTGCACCAGCTTGGGAATAGGGCGATAAATCTATTGCCACTTTTGCGGCGCTAAAGTGCCGATAAATCGGCGATGAGTCCTTGAGAATATGCCCCACTGTGTATTCTGCAAGGGGTGGTCACATAGGTATTTCCCAGTGAGTGGAAGGCACTGTTCGCCATCTTAGTATGGTATATCGGCCAGCAAGAGTTGAGCTGGCAAGCTGCTTTCCCCTGTCCAATACCATTAGTCTATAATTGGTCTACTGTTTCACTCCCACCTAGACCACTTTCTCTATCCAGGATTAGGTTTTAGTCAGGTGCCGCACTCCCTCCTACAAGTTGGGTCTGCCCCAAGGTCTTCACTGGCCAGCGATCTATGATGGATGTCTGGCACTAGGGGATGACCCAAAGGGATGCTGCAGTAAGGCCCAGACCTTGCCATCTTTTGTGTCCCATTTATTCAGAAAGATTTTGCCACATAGGTATTCCGTATGCACAAGGTTTAATTTGCATAAAATGCTGCAGTTATATTTTAGCCAACGTTTGTTACACTAATTTGCACATTGTGGGATTTGATGTACTCCTGTGTTGTGCTTTTTGTGATCCTGGAGCAGTATATTTTAACTTGGTAAATGTCACCATATTATGGTAGGCACAAGGCATTTGCCTCCATTTTAGGTTGGTGTATTAGCCTGTGTGCATTCTGCAGGAAAGCTCACTATACTCAGCAGCATTGTCCTGTAATTGCCCTACTGTTCTATATCGTACCCTTGCCTGTCCACTGCCCCTTCCCTGCCCAGGAATGGGCCCCAGTAGTGGGTTAAATCGCCTGCAAGGTCCTCTCAAGTGGTTCCTAATCCTAAGCCATACATTCTATTTAATATCTCCTTATAGGGTATCCTACCCCAGCATTAAAGTAAAGGATAGAGGTATTAAGTGTGACCTCCAGTGGGGACTTCCCTGTGTGTGCGCCTAGAAAGGGCCTAACACAAGAACCACTGCCCTGTCTCTCTTTCTCACCCTCCCTTTCAATTAAACTAACATCTTCCTTGTGCAGATGCCCTTAGACTGACTACATAGTATACCTAATATTCATAGGCTTTACCTCAGCCAGTAACACAGTCCATAGCTATAATTCAACACCTGTTGTATTGACCAATTGTGAGATCCCTCCAAAAATGCTGCTGTGGCAGTTACCTCAACACCTCTTAAGTTGCAGACCCCATTATTTATTATTTACTGATGACTTAACTGCACCTTCAATGGTTGGGCTTCTTATACTCCTTGCCTTGGTGTACTTTATATAGTATTTATTTGTGGCTCAACATTGCCTCCAGGGCCTTGGTTTCTGCCCTTCCTCTGTGGATCCCAAACTGTATTTGCTGGTGGCTAAACAGTGCCTGTAGAGTTTGATCTTCTTTTGCACCTTAGTGGTCTCCATATAGTATTTAATCAGAATATAAAAGGCTGGAGGCATAGGTCTCTAGGGTGGACTTCACATTTTATTTACTGGCAGTCTAACAGTCCCTCTATGATTTCTGAGTATGACGCTCCCCGCTGAACACCATATAACATTTATTGGCGGCCTAACAACACCTCCAAGACTTTGACCTCTGCAACACCTTAGTGGACTTCCACCAAGCCTGCAAAAATGGGAACAAGTTCTCTCTCCAGACTTGGAAGCCCTGGAATATTCTACAAAAGAGAACAAAAGTCATCAACAGACCCCATGAATTCAGAATAGTGATAAAGACTTGGCACCTCCAAATCCCTAACTCAATGCGCCTTAACTGTAAGTTACACTGGTTTGCAGATAATGTAGACAAGGTTATGCCTTACACTCGCTTTGCACTCCATTCCCTATGAAGGATGTTGATACATGTGCCCATGAAAAGTTTGCAGCAAATCCTCCTGGACTCAGGCAATACACCAAGATACGCTATTTATAGGTGGCACGTTTCAACACCTTTCATTGACCATGCACAACAAACAGAATATCTATATGTACTCAACGAAACAAAAAGCACATTTGGGTCCTATCAAGGGGCAGGAACACTCTGTAGAGATGCTACAACACAATACAATACAATACTTTAAAGTGTGATTTACACCAGAAACAGTTTGATGATTACAAGAGACTGATTTTTCCATGGCCCACGTTGCAGATTTTGAGTCATGGGAATTCCAGCCTTTTTTATTGAAAATATAGGAAAGTGCTTAAAAAAAGTCCTACAAGGAGAACTAATTCAGTCCTGGAACTTAATATATATAATTTTTTTGTCTCGAACGAAATGCATTAATGAATGGTCTACCCAAGCAGCCATGGTTTTTAGTCAAAAAAGAAGAAAAAAACAAAAATCACAACTCAAGTTAAACTTAAAGGAAAATACTTGATGAAGGTGGATGTCCTGGCTGCTCTGCCTCTGTTGACTTCCACTAAACTATCCTAAGCACTGGGAATTGATGTGGTGATGCACACAGGGCAAAGTGATATATTAGATGTTATAAAGCCATGCTGCAAGGCACCACAACTGAGGGAGTATCCAACTTCAAACACATTTTGTGTCCCTTCTGAGGAACAAACTGTAGGGGATTCATAAAGAGATAAAAGTAAAATTAAAAACTCTTAACATCTCTGAGGAATATAACACTAGTCTGGTCTATACTATGTGTCACTTCCAGTAAAAATGAGCCTGCTTGGAGCAAAAAGCTTTCACCTGTACATTAATTGAAGAACCAAATCAGAAATATATAGAGAAAACTGAGATATTGGTGATTTCATATAAAAGAGCAAAGGACCAAAAAGGCTGTAATAATTTATTTCTATTTTGAATCAAACATTCAATTCCTCTGCTCTTCATGATGTCTTAAATTAAGGCAAAAGTATAGCCTATAGGGTTCAAGATATCTCACCTTGAGGCAACATTATTGCCTTGTTACAGTCATATCCAAAACGTTGTTTTTGAACTTCAAATTATATCATTTGGATTTGGATGTTTGGAACACAATGGCATGCTGAATAAACCCACATGGATCACTTGGGCAGCTAGTAGCCTCATTACTTGGTCCCAAACATGTTATGCATGGGGAAACAAAGTGGGAGGCTCAGTGAAAATATTAGGACTGGGCAGTGAACTTCGCTCCGTTCGCGGAGTTTTCTGCACTCCGCACTCCGCGGAGCTCGCGGAGTGCAGAAAACTCCGCTTTGCGATGTGCAGCAGAGTTTTTTCCCCGCTCGCGAGCGCGAACAGTAAGTTCGCGAGCGCGAGCTGCCGCTCGGGTAGAATTTCTACCCGAGCGGCAGGAATACCAGCACAAACTGCAGTTTGCACTGCACTCCGCTACTCGCGGAACTTCGCAGAGTTTTTTTGTAACTTAACGGAGTTCCGCGTAGCAAAACTCCGCGAACTACGCCCAGGGTTAGAAAATATTCTACCATTACTTATTCATTTCTAGGGGGGAAGCAAGATGACTACAGTCATTTCAACATCACATAGTAAAAAATGGCAATGATAATGCTTAAAAATGTGCAAGGCGCTGAAACACTCTATTTAAAGGAAATTGACAATCTAAAAAAATGCAGAGGGAGAGGTTCTGGGCCTTGACTCTATTAAATCTTGCCTTACAGCAGTTTTTACCTGGCTATATCAGAATCAGCTGGTGTGCTATACAGACAAGACCGAAATTCTCTTCTTTAGCACCTCTGTGCCCTCCGACTGGTCTGCTTGTTGGGCAGATGGTTTCATTTCTCCGGTGCCCCATACAGACACAGTCAGGAATCTTGGAGTTACTTTCCAACCCCAGATTAGCGCAGTGACTGGTATGTGTTTTGGCATATTAAGGACTTTGAAAAAATTCAGTTTCTTCTCTCCTTTACTGCCAGAGTTCTCCAGGCTCTCATAATGTCTCACCTCAATTACGCTAATGCCCTATATCTTGGCCTGCCAGAATATATCATCCATAGGTTACAAGTGGTGTAAATTGCAGCGGCGCAACTCTTACTGAATTTACCTAAGAAAGCAAGTATCTCAAGTAAACTTTCCTCTCTGCACTTGCTACCAGTGAGGAAAATAATTCTGTTTAAAGCCTTGGTAATGATGTTTCGGACTCTCCACAATATTGGTCCGGGTTACCTGGCTTCCCGTATTCTTTTCTATAATCCAGCGAGGAGCCTACGGTCCTCTAATCTGGCTCTGGCCAGAGTGCCTAGAGTGAGACTGTCGAGGATTGCAGGCCGCTCCTTTTCCTTGTTAGGGCCTTCTGCATGGAACTCTCTCCCGATACATCTGAGACGAGAAACGTCAGAACCTATTTTAAGGAAGGGATTAAACACTTGGTTATTCACTATGTAACTGGGCTTGATCTTGTACTAGTGCAGGGACACTCCTTGGCGCATCTGTGCACATGGTAACAATCTCCGTTGACTTTAGTGTAAAACGTTTACAGAAATGTGGTCTATTAAATTGATTGACATCAAAGTTTACTGCTCCTTTACTATTATATCATTATGAAGCATGGCTGGCCATCCAACTGTTGGCTTCCCATTTTAATGCTGCTCCTACAGATTAATAAAGTACATACTCTTAAAAAGCAAAATTGAAAACTGAAAATTCTAACATTTTCCATAAATGTGAAGGAATTTGAAATTGGAGGCTAAAAATGTGGGGACAGAGTTACTAAGTTTTGGCATGACACACAGCAGCAACCACAGTTGCATTATATCAAAAAGCAAGAGAGAAAGTGCATTCTAAAATATGGCACTGTTTTTCTCTTCCCCAGCGGGGACCCTTCCAGTACACAAACTATGCTTTAGTTTCTACTTGTGTATGTTCTATATAGTGCAGAACACATGCAAAGTTGGAAAAGTGTGGAGACTTTTAATAGTTGCTCTACCTGTATGTCTGCCTTAGGAAGGTGTAATCTTTTGGAGCAAATCCCTGGCTAAAAATGTTTTGTAGACAGGGATTTGTTTCAAAATCCATGGGTGGTTGCATTATAATGCCAATGTACCACCCAAGATGCACCTTCTTGAAGCAAAGTAGCACAAAATAATGCGTAGCATTAGTTTGTCTTACTTAAAGCAACTTCGCAATGCAAGTCATGAAAGTAATCCCACCGCAACACTTTACAACAGGTTTGCGTCACTTTTGTGACACAAATCACAGACGCATTAAGTGTTAGTAAATTTGGGCCTAAGTCGAAAAGCTTAGCTTGATTAGTGGGAGCAGCATAAGCACAGAAAATATTGTATGGATGATTGGTGACCTTTATGTAAACATTAATATGTGATTAAAAAAGGAGAGCATGTGTTACGAGCAATGTGATAAGCTGCAGTACAGAATATCACTTATCTGTGAGAAATAAAAACACATTTTTCCTATTAAAATTAGAATTTATATGTTTGTATATTTTTTGTTTATGAATTAAACAAAATATTTAATCATTTATATGTTTGTTCTGTAGTTTGTGAGTATTGTTTGAGGCCTAATTGTGGCACTTGATTATGCAGGAGTGTCTGACTTCCAATTTCCAATAATCATTCAGTGGGGGTCCACAGAAGTCAAAAGGTTAAGAAAAGCTAGATAAAAAGATGGTAAATATAATGACAATCACTGTTTTGTACTAGTAGCTTCCCTATTCAATGCAGTTAAGTACTAGGTGAAGATGTATATTTTCTCTTACTAGATTTCTAAGACAAGGGGAATAAATAGTAGACTTAGGGGCCTATTACGATGGCGGTCGGAAAACCTCCCCGACCGCCATGGTAGCGGGAAAAGACTGCCCGCATGGAGCGCGACATCACCGCCGGTCGAATTACGATGACCCGCGGTCAAAATCCAACCGCGGCAGTCTGATCGCGGGCCTTAACATTGCGGCGGTTGCTGCTGCCCGCAGCACCGCTGCGATGCCGAAAGGAGCATGTCCTGCATTTCCCTGCACTGCGTGGCAGGCACTGCACAGTGCCTGCCACCTGGTGCAGGGAAATGTAGGGGGGACCATGGGTACCCCCCAATGCACCCACACCCCCCCCAACACATTGGGGGCTTGCAACGGGCCCCCGGAAGACAATCTCCGCATGCCTTTCCATGGCGGTTTGACCGCTGAGGAAAGGCTGGACTACCGCCGGCATCATAATCCTGCCGGCGGAGCCTGCTCTGCACTGCCACCATTATCCCGGTCCTGCTTTGTCCGCCAGGCAGGAGTGCGGATGGCAACCGGCGGAAAAGCGGCGGTCGGAATTTACCACCACCGCGGTCACCACCGCCATCCTAATTTGACCGGTGGTTTTCTTGGTTGCGATCGCGGTCGGATGTCCACCGCCGGCCCGGCGGTGGACATCCGACCGCCATCGTAATAGGCCCCTTAGTTCTGACATTGTAATAAAATACAGTTATCACTCTTTTGTTAGATTAGTGGTGCTAGAATACATTTATTTTTATCAGCACCACTTGTTAGGCATTATATCAAATGTAAAACTATCCTTATGATTGGAGAAAATTGTGTTCCCAGTATCTCAGTTAATGAGCTTTAGGCTGTGCCAAAATCTTTCCTATCAGGTCATTGGTGCGTTAGTGGACCTTTGAGTACCATAAGTCTCTCCTTTGGTCAACCAAATTGAACTGCTCTTCTTGAATTAGAAAAGCTCCTTACTGGATACAGCCATTTGAAAATTTGCTGAGCAGGCTACCCATCCATGAATAGTATCACCAAGTAAGGGGAGTATATCTAACATGCCATTGGGATGCAAAATGTAGAGAATAAATGGCTAGATATTATTAAAACTATAAACACAACAAGCGATGTAAAACAAACTGTAAATTAGTAAAGGCAACAACTGATTACCAGTGGGAATTACAGATCTCTTAATGATTGGAGAGTCATCTCGGGTAACATTCTGAAAGTAGGTTATGTTGACAGGGCCCTGTTAAATTCAATTATTATAGAAGTAATTGTAAGAAAATGGGTTATTAGTAGGGGAGTATGTGACTCCGTCCACTAATAAGTTCAAACTCCTGTCAGGTTAAATATAGTTTCACTAAACTAAGTCTTGGCTCAACCCCTTGTGGCTAAGGCAAGGAGTAGATAGGTTTAACCTAGGAAAAGTGTTAAACATATTTAGAAGTAACCAATCAATTAGAAAGTCAAAACACAACACAATAGAAATCCCACAACCAGTTTCTAAAAATCAAGAAAACATTAATAAGAAAAAAGACACAAAAACGACTTAAATCAAATAAGGGAAACCAGAGATATGATTTTTTTTTTACAGTTATAGAGCAAAAGCAAGAAGTGCCAAGAAAAAGTAAAGCTCCAATCAGAAGTCACTGTTCACTGAAATCAGGATGTAGATATGATTTCAGGCTGCCCACAATGGAGCAGTGATTGGATACACTAAGTGAGTCAATCAATCAATACTTTGCTTTATTCAATTTTGATAAAATATCAATCCATTATAAATAAAAACAAAATGATATTACACAAGTGTGTTAAAAGCCATACAATAAAATCTAATAACATTGTATTGAAATTACAGCATGGGCGGTATTGCACATAAGAAGAGGGTGCTACCCCGTCATAGCCTGGTTAGTTCTAGTAATCCCGTTTTTTACGTAAGGCAAATCACAGAAACCAGGTAACTAGATAACTTGCAACAAATTGGTAGAGATGTTAATTGCTGTAGAAACAATAAAGCAGGGTGGAATTGTTTGAAATTATGGTCACATAAAATAGGCAGAACCGACGGGTCCTGAGTGACATTATGACAATAAGACTGAAGTTTAAGTTGTCTATGTTACTCAGACCATGATGTGAAATGATCCTATTATTGAGAGCTGCCCATCTACAATTTTTTGTTATAGATGGAGTGAATCTCTATTCACCAACGTAAATAGGGTTGCCTTTAGAAAAAAACAGTTTTATGAATTTTAAGTAGATAAAATAAAAAGTACAATGATTTTCATTGAAGAAAAATATCTTTATTTATAACTTTGAAACTATTTACGTGTAACAAAATTTGCACCATGAGAACTTATGTAATTATCATTATGAATACTTGTGGTTAATAGTTTTATAGTTAGGGGAGCATTGAATATGCTATGTGATCCACAGATGTTCATTTAAGAAGGACTGTAATTTGGTGTTGGAACAATTGCATTGGCACAGAAAATTTGGCAAGCGGCTGCCTTGTTTCAGATGGCCACTCACCAAACATTTTTGTTTTTCAAAAAATAAAGTCTCAAAGTGGGAGTTTGTTTTTGAAAAACAAAATACTAATGAACCTGACACCCATGGACTTTTCTCCCAGGGTGTGGAGGATCATTAGTATTTTTTTCTATTTGGGCCCACCAGGCAGTCGCAATCAGAAATAAAAACATCCATCCATCTGCTCTACATAAGGAGGGAATCCTGATGTACATACAGGAAGCCAGTGTAAGGTTTCCAATGATGGAGTAAGTGGGGACACTGCCACTGGAAACCTAATGGTCCACCCAACTCAAAATAAAGCAGATGGACTGATGTTTGAAGGACAGGGTGATCCGCCAGTTTTGTGGCAGAGCACCCGCCCACTGAATTCACAATCAAGCCCTTAATTCCTAGAGCATAGATTTTGTATTGAGGGTATACAAGCAACTCTAAACATGGACCTGTTTTTTTTGTTGCATTTTTGCAATGGGTGTCATGCCTCATTAACAAATTACATGTACCAGGGCCTTAAACAGTGCTATGTACTTGCCCCCTTGCTATGTGATTCGCACATGGAGGATTTAAGTAAATCACATAAGAATGCCCATTTCTGTCTCCCTAAGAAACGAGGCCGTCACGTCAAATATCTGATATACACTGGTGAGGTGTGCTTGTTGGATCATACATCTACTGGTCTCCAATGGTCATTTGATTATCTGACAATATTTGTTATACCTATTAATATGATTAACTATACAAGTTGTTATTTCTGACAAGTAGAAAATCTCTTAATCAAAACGGAAAGCAAGACTACTAAAACCAATAATTATTTATGAATTTGGCTTACTTGATTATTAGCCCGACAAGCTGCATGGTTATCATTCGACAAACTGAGACTTTATTCAGCTTGCCAGGCCACAGAATAACTTTTCTCCTGCATGTGACAGAAGCTAAACATGGTGTGACAGTAACATATGGGACCACAGTGTTTTGTGACAAGCTAAATACATTAATGGATTTCACTTGGTTGCAGCTTTCATTTTTTTTCCACCTAGTAAACTCACACTGCAGGTCCACCTTAGATAAATTCTGCCTAACTAGGGTATCAAAAAAGAAGAGAGTTACTTGAAGTATATTTTTCAATTTGGCTAAATGAGTAATGGTTTCTTAACATATTTAATTTAGTTAGAGAAGAACGTGGACTATAACATAAGGGGGAGCCTATGCATGGAGTACATGTTTATATAAGCTGTTTTAATTTGAGTAAAATGCACAATTTATTGTGTATTCAGCTTTTCAAGAGATTGTAAATAATTCGAAATAAATATTATAACTAATGATAAATAGGGTCATCGATTCTAAAGGTATGTTTTTGTCTCAAATGAAGTGATGGGGTCTCCTACGACTGAATTTATGATTGTAGATTTACTACTACTAACTTTGTCTGTCTGTTTGAGGAGGTCTCGCTGACAGGGTGGAGATTTCTGGGGACGGGAATAGGGAAACAATATAGAACTGAGCCAAATCACACTTAATTGGCACCTAGTAACCCATCTATTAACCATCCAAACACATAAAGATACCCCACTCCCTATGCTATGTTCTTTATCCCTTAAACTCTGTGACTACCCACACTGAAGATGATTTGGTACATTCAGCAGGACGTAGTCACCACCAGTCAAGAGGAAGAGGAAAGTCAATGTGTAGGAGGCAAACCTTGTAGTTAAACTTTTGGTAGATCACTACAGGGAACTACATGGTCTTCCTCCATATTACCTCAGTGGAGTAGAGGGGGACCTCAAAAAGAAATGGCAAGATGAGAGGAGGCGGGTGAAGTTCTCCAGGATACAGGTGGCTAAGCCTGTTTCTGGAGGCAGACCTGGATCCTGTTTCCTTATTTCCCTCACCACAATACACCCTGACCCAGCTATTTAGCCTGTCTGTTCTTGGAAACCCAGCTTAAGGCCAGGTAAGATCTCAACATCCTTCTCTCCAAACTAGTTTTCTTCATACTACTCTGTCCTTCTCCCCAGATACAGAGATAGGCAGACAAACCCTCTAATAACCTCACTCTTCTGAGAGTAAACTTGTTTTGTTAATCTCTAAGCACTCTTCTTTTTTCCATATAGTCCCCATTACAAGTAGATTGGTTGCAAGAGCTGGGATAGGAGTAGTACCAACTACAGAAGGGCAACATACAAGACCCACTACCACCCATGTCCCCACAATACAAACTGGTACATCACTATGCTATCAAGGTAACTCCCACACCAAAGGGAGAGTGTAAATCTTTCTATGTTGTATCTCAATATTGCCAATAATTACTTATATTCAAATATGCTGAGATAATTAACCCATTTATAACTGAAAGTGTCATATAATGGTCCACAAATATGGCCATCTTCTTCTTGTGGTATTCCACTTTAAAGGTCTTGTCTTGTCATGCCATGCCACACCTGCCACCACCTCTACTTAGTACTGCACTAACACTTGGCCAGAGACAGCAGATTGAGCATTGGTTTGTGTTTGGTGTACTACCGATTCTGTATAGCCTGGCATTTTTCAGTGATGTAATACAACTGCATACATCACAACATACATCCACTTAGTTAAGAAAAATTATCAATACATCCAATGTATTAACTTTCATTAAGGTAACTTACAACTTGGACCGAGTTAGGAAAATTTAAATAACACACTGAAAATGTCAAATTCCAACTTTTACATTGGGAAAAATTAAAAAATATAAGTTAAATGAAAAGAGTCCTACACAAAGACTCTAAAAATATAGCTGAAATGTCCTTAATTAAAGTCAATTGATGAACTCAAAGTCAAATGTCCAATAGAAAACTGAAGTCAATACTCCAACCCAGATAGGTTGCCCAAGTAGCTGTTCTTGGTTGGGGGCAATGGTTCCTGCCCATCCTTGGCTTCAAATTTGGCACCCCTAACAATTCTTCTCAGACACAGATAGATTGCTTTGCAAGGCATGATACTCTAAGGTAGAGTGGAAACAGAATGTAAAGACGCACTGGGTGACAGGAAAACACACATACGATTTAGGGGCTTTGATGGCAGACAGACGAAACGCCTGCTATCAAGGTTTCCTGGAGGTCAGGAGGGTACATACATCCCTATGCTGCGCAACTAACGTCTTTCCGATGACCCTAATTTCACCACTCATTTCTTTCATTTTCTGAGAGATCGCTAGCTGAGCAGCACCTATGCCCCTCATGACCCTCTTTTTTTTTTTAAAAACATCTTTTTTTTATTTTAATAAACGCTGCGATAGTACAGTGGAAGGCCATGAGGCCACATAGTTATCAACATTCATTACCAAAGGGAGTGTATACAATAAGATACAAGGGTTTCTGCAATACATATTACTCGGGCGGAAAGGGATCAGTGTCCAAATTAGTCCTGCGTAATTCGACAGTTGGAGACACACATAGTTTGCCACGGGACACATTCCATTTGGTCCATTTATGGACCCGCTTTTTGGGGCAGCCCCTATGTTTAAAGACATCCTTTTCTGCAATCATCGCAGTATCCATATCGTTGGCCCATTTGTGATATGTAGGTAAATCCCCAGTCCCCCACATTTGAGCAATATTCCTCTTGGCGAGAACAAACCCCAGTGACGCCCATGTGCGCTCAGTGTGTGTCAGATCAGTGGCTTCCCACACATTTAGCAAACATAATTTCGGGGAGTGAATAACGTTCTTCTCACACACACTGGCAAGCGTAGCGACAATCCTCCCCCAATATGGCTGAAGGGCTGGACACTCCCAAATCGTATGGAAAAAGGTACCCTCAGCCGTGCACCCTCTAAGACATCCAGGGTCCGAGCGACGCCCCATTTTGACCAGTGTGTGTGCTGCTAAATAAACTCTATGTAGGGTCTTGAGTTGAATCAATCGTAATCGCATTGGAATTGCAACCTCTTTGGGAGAGGCGAGGGCTTCTTGCCAGTCATCGTCCTCTAGGTACCCAAGGTCTGACTCCCACAGCTGCCGGAGGCGCACCAGCGGGGCAGGTTTATTGTTCATTAGTTTACGGTACGTGAGTGAAATAGCTTTGTGAGACAAGGGATCCGTTAGGAGTCGGTCCTCTAATGGGGATGACTCAGGTATAGCCTCTCCACTAGTCACAACTGAGGTCAGGGCATGGCGGATTTGTAAGTAGCGGAACGTTTCTGACTCCGCCAGTTGATATTCGGCTTGCAATTCACTGAGCGGGATCATCTCGTTACGTTTCCACAGATCTCCGATGGAAGAGATGCCAATTAGGTCCCATTTGTCAAAGCCTGCACAGTTACTCAATAGGCCCAGTTGTTCGTATTCCCACAGGGGGGTGAGTAATGTCAGTTTTTTATACCACCCCAACGCTTTTGTCGCCCGATGCCAAATTGCTACTGTCTGGGCTGTGGGACCGGTGAGGCGTTGGCGTTTGGGATTAGAGTAAAGAGCGCGTCGGAATCCCCCTGGAGTCATTAGCCACTGGTCTGTACGGTATGCCGGTTCAGAAGGAGGGGCAAAGACCCATTGATTGACCACAGCAAGTTGGGAGGCCCAGTAATATTGTTTTAAGTCTGGTAGCGCAATTCCTCCGTCGTACCAGCTCCTGGTTAATTTGTGCGTAGCTATTCGAGGGTTTTTCCCGTCCCATAAAAGGGTTCTGACTTCGCTCTCCACTTTAGCAAAGTAGGCATCAGGGACTAGATAGGGGGTATTATGCAATGCATACAGAAATTGAGGTAGCGCCAGCATTTTGAACAAGGCCGCCCTGCTGATCAAGGTAAGGGGCAGTGCCCTCCAATGAAGCACATCATTGTGGAGCCTGGTCTATGGGGCCTTGAGATTGTTGTCGTAGAACAGTGTGGGATGGGGTGTGACATATATGCCCAAGTAGCGGAACCCCTGTGTAGCCACCACTATATCGGTGCCCGGGGGCATCCGTGGTGCATGGCCTCAGAGCATGAAGAGAACAGATTTCGTCCAGTTAATTGTGTAGCCCGAGTGAGGGCTGAATATAGCAAATATATGTAAAATCCTGTGGATCGAGGTGAAAGGTGCTGCGATTTATAGTAGGACATCATCAGCATATAGGGAAATTCTTTCTTCATGCTGATCTGTCCATCTCAGTCCCCTAATTATGGGGTCCCCCCTAATCCAGGTCGCCAACGGTTCCAACACTAGCCCGAATATAAGGGGTGACAGAGGGCAACCTTGTCTGGTCCCTCTCTCTAATCGGAATTGCTGGGAGGTATGTTGGTTTACGACAATTTGGGCCGCTGGGTCTGTATATAATAGTTTGACCCATTTTATAAAGTGCGGGCCAAAACCCACCCGCTCAAGGAGAGCGAATAGGTAAGGCCACTCGATGGTGTCAAACGCCATTTGGCGTCTAAAGACAGCAGGGCCGCATCTTCTTGAATGGTGAGGATTCTCCCCATCACTCCGTGTAGTCTTCTGAGGTTAAGGGCCGTGTTGCGACCTGGCATAAAGCCTGATTGGTGCGGATGTACCAGTTTGCATAGTATTGGTATCAGCCGATTGGATAATATCTTAGCCAGGATCTTTACCTCGGCTGTCAATATTGAGATGGGACGGTAGGATTCGCATCTCGCCGCCGGTTTACCTGGTTTATGAATGAGAACTACGGAGGCTAACATCAAGTCTTGGGGTAGTGCCCCGATTTGATAGCTCTCCAGATATAGGGCGCGCACAGTGGGTGTTATCTTAGAAGTCACTAACTTGAACAGTTCAATTGGGAGTCCGTTCGGGCCCATAGCTTTGCCCGATTTAATACCCCGTATGGCTATGGCTATTTCCTCCTCTGTTAGGTCGCCCTCCAAGGCATCACAATCCTCCGGAGTGAGAGTGGCAACTGGAATAGTGGCCAGGAGGTCTCTGGAGTCCTGTAGGGTAGAGCAGGTGACAGAGGAGTAGACGGACGCGAAATGGGTTGCAAAGGCCTCCACAATTTGTTGGGGGTCGCTTACCACTGGACCCAAGTCTGTCTCAAGTAGGGGCACCCAGCGCTGCGCCGTTTCCCGCCTCTCCAGCCACGCGAGTAATTTACCGGTGTTATCTCCCAATTCGTATATTTTATGTCTGCTAGCTTTGTGTTTTGCCCTAACTATGTCGGTCGTCAACTGTCGATAATCTTGCCGCGTGATAGTGAGAGTGTGTGTTTAGCTGTACGTCATCGCTGACCGCCACCCCAACCTCCAACTCTCAGATTTCTTGCTCCAGTGTCTCCAAGCGTGCTCTCAGTTCTTTCTTGTGCCCTGCCAACAGTGATAGTGCATGGCCTTTAATGACAGCCCCAAAAGCACCCCACAGAGTCCGTTGGGACTGAACTGTGTTCATGTTGTCCGCAAAGTAGTGATCTACCTCTTTCAGGAGGGCACAGCGGACATGGGGTATCTTCAGACTCCATGGGGGTATGGACAGAATAGGACGGCTGCATTCCCGGGGTGGATTCAGTTGTGTCAGGACAGGGGAATGGCCAGAGATACAGCGTGCCAATAGTGTTGTGTCAGTGAAGTTGGAGAGTTCATCAGCGTGTGTAAACAAATAGTCGATTATGGACTGGCTACCATGGGCGCCAGAGTGGAAAGTAAAGTTTTGCGCTAATGGGTGAAAGTGGCGCCAAAGGTCAATAAGGCCGTAGGCCAAGAGAAAATCCAGTAGTGGTGAGGTGTCACGCGGGTCTTTTCGAGGGGGGCGTCGGTCAACGCGACCGTCCACTGTCAGATTAAAGTCCCCTCCCATGACCAAAATACCGTCTGGAAGATCAAGTAATAATCTACCCAGGTCTGTCAACGTGGTGGTTTTTTACGCCGGTGGCACATAGGCCGAGAGTACGTTGAGGGGTTTTCCCTCCCATGTCCCGGTAGTCGCGGTGAATCTGCCTTGAGCGTCTGCCCATTTGTTGTGTATGATGTACGGGCATTGTTTCCGGATGAGAATGCCGGCCCCACGTGAACTAGAGGTGAAGCCCGCGTGGGCAACTAGTTTGTAGCCCCAGCGATCCAGTGCCTTGCAGGAGTTACCGACCAGGTGTGTTTCCTGCAGGAGAACTATATCCGGGGTGTGGTGTTTGAGATAATGGAGCACTACCCCCCTCTTCAGTTTGTCCCCCAACCCGTTTACATTCCACGTGACAATGCGAAGCGACCACTTCATACTAGGGCTCGACATGGTGCGTGTATAGGAGTGGGGGTGTTACGCCCATGTCCTGAATGTATACGATAGGTGTTAGTGTAAGACTCCACCCCCCCCGAATGTAGGTGCACAAGTAGCTTTTCTCTCCCACTGTCATCGCAGTTAAACAACAAAGAAAACAAAACACACATACCGCCCCACCCACAAACCCCCCCCTGCCTCCCTGCATGACGGGCAATGAACCTCCCGCCACCCCAAACTTGCAGAGTGCCTATCGCCCACCCTTGAGATAACTGGGAACATGAACCAACCCCACTCCCTGGGGTGACAATTCGTAGATTGTATTTGCCCCTAATACCTGACTCCGGAGGAGAAACTCAGTTCTGACTTATGTAGGTACAAAAAACTAACAACATTCCACCACCAGTTATAGTTACGACCTTGGATCCGGCGGCACCAGCAGGGTGTTGTTACAGAACAGGTCCAGTGTGAACAGATCACTGTCTTTAAGGGCTCCGTAGTCTTAACCATCTTAACCAGAACCACAGGGTCTTTCGTTCAGTCTGCATGTCTCTGGTCCAGGGTACCCTCTGCGGCGGGAGCACCACCCGTTGGGGATTCGTGTTGTCGGCCGGGCCGCTCTTGATTCTCAGTCCCACAGTGCGCCTTGTTGTTACGCTTGTCGACCGTGCGTCAGCCGTCGAGCCAGTCCCATGCATCTTTGGGGCTGGAAAAATACCAGGTCTTCCCTTCTGATTCAATGCGGAGTTTGGCCGGAAAGAGCATGGCATATTTAATTTCTTGATCGCGCAGATCGCGTTTCACCTCTAAAAAGCTACGGCGTTGTTTCTGGACCCTCAACGTGAAGTCGGGGAAGAAGGTAACTTTGTTGTTTTCAAAGGTTACTGGTGGTGCCGCTCTCGCTGTCTGCAATATCACATCTTGGTTGCGGAAGTTAAACACCCGTGCCAGGAGGGGTCGGGGCAGCACTCCAGGCTTGGGTCTGCCGCCCGGCACCCTATGCGCCCTTTCTATGGAAAAGTACTTGGATAAGCCTTTAGGCTGGAGATGGTGCCGCACTAGGTCTTCTACGAACGAGTCCGCAGCTTGCCCTTTTGCACGTTCAGGCACTCCTATTATACGGACATTATTGCGGTGCATACGGCCCTCATAGTCATCGAGTTGAAGTTCTAACCTGTCCTGGTTGACTGCAAGATCCGTGACTTGGCGTTTAAGGAGGTCGGAGTCGGACACCAGACTCTTGGTTGTGGATTCCACTTCAGAGATACGCTTGGACATTTTCCTCATATCTGCTCTGATCAGGGAGACCTCGGATGCGACGGTGTCAATCCGGCCCTCCAGGGAAGTGTGTACTGATGTGATGGCCGCAAGGATGTCTTGTAAGGTAGGTTCCGGTTGGCCCCCAGTCGTTTTTGGATTGCTCTGTGCTTCCTCTTGCCCTTTTTTCCAAGTAAACTTGTCCAGTTTTGTCTGGAGCGGGTTACGACTGCTACGGCCGATCGCCATGCTGAGGGCAGTGTGCCAGATGTAGTGCTGGGAGGGTTGAGACCAGCTGGTTACTCACCGCCGCCTGCGTGAGGGACAAAGCCCACTCCGGCCTGTCGGGTTTCGCCAGGTGGGCCTGCACCAGAGACAGCGTACTACAGGCTGCGCTCAGGCCATGAGATAAGGGTGGGGGGGCCAGAAACTGTGTCGCAGCTTCCTCACTCGATCATGCCAGATCTCACCTGCCAGTTCGGTGCGGTCCCAGCTAAGGCCTCGGGTTGATTCAACGGCAACAGTGAGGTGCCACCGTGTCCTTTTGGGAGCAGTTTCCGTTTACCATGCCCACAACGTGTGGTGTCCTCCAATCCGGCAGGGCCAGCGTTCGCTTCAGTGCTTCCCACGGGGAGAAAGGTAGGGCCGGCAGGAGATGGCCACGATTGATACTAATAAAGAGGCCCTCCAGAGATTGTTGCCGCGGCGTGCCTCGACCCCACGGCGCCCCCGCAGCAACAGTGACGCTTAGGTGGTTCAGTGGTCACCTGCTGCGTTGGACGGCAGCACGATGGTCAAGGGGCTAAGATGCCGCTCCAGCTGAGAGCAGTCGGTGCACAGATTTCAGGACCGGTGGCCCACCATCCCAGGGAGGCCAGCGTCGTCTCACCGCCGCCGGGGCGTCCCCAACATCCAGGCAGGCAGTAGTTGGTCTCCTGGTTCGTCAGCAGGCCGGTTCTGAGATCTCTGGGGCCGGAGCAATGATCAGGGCAATTGAGTAATGCAGGCACATAAGTGGTCGCCTCGATGGGCGCCCACGGGCACTTCACCTCCGGCATCGCTGCAGTGCCGCCGTATGCGATGACCAGGCCGCAGGGCGCGCCCCCGCTCCACCTCCACTCTGCAAAGGTCGCAGACTTACCCTGTGCGGTGCGGGACAATAGGAGGTGCAAGGCGATCCTTCAGCAAGGAGGCAGCCGGGGGCCGCACTGCAGCTGCGACCACAGCGTGTAGTCCGTCAGCCAGAGATATTGGGCGCGCGCCACGCCCTCAGCGACCGCGGCCCGGCTCCAGCCCCAAATCTCCGTCTGTGCTTCACTGATTAATGCTGCATTCGGTGGAGCAGCACACCACCCCGCTGGGAGCATCCGGTGGAAGTTTCAGCGGTTTTTGTTCGGGGCAAATCTAGAAATTACAGATATTACAGGAGTGGTGCAGCGGAGCTTCGCTACCCTGCGGCCATTTCCCTCTGCAGTTGGCCACGCCCACCCCTCATGACCTTCTTGAAAGCATGTGACATATTCAGAATGGGAGGATCAGCATATGAGAGCTTAGGGATGTGTTGAGGCAAATTCTCTCCTTGGTCAATGTATTTACTGGTGGGCACTAGAGGAGTAGGAGGAGGTAAAGCAGGTGGTGCAGGTGGAGGTTCCATTGTTGTGGTGACCTCTGGAATAGTGGAGGGGATGGTGGAAGGCCCAGGTTGCAATTCTCATCTGTTGTTTCCACAGGGGCGAGATGAAAGAACTGAAGCAAAGTCCCAACTTCCCACACCCACCAATGCCAGCCCAACAGTGTCAAAGCTAACACGATAGAAATGGGTGAAGAGGGGAGACAAAACAAGGAAAGGAAAAAGGGAAGAAAAGTCACCAAAGCGCATCAGGTATGGATATTATCGTTGAATGGTCCATATGTGATTCCTGTAGTGGAGATAAGGTTATATGTTTTACAATGTGCATGTATTAGGGAGGTAACACTGACGCACAATTAGTGTGAGGGTATGGGATATAACTACCTGTAAAGATCTCTCTTCCACTTAGGTCTGTCGGCATCAGAAAGCAGAGTCAGTGGTATATACCTATATAGAAGAGTAATTTGTTAGATGCTTTCTACTTAGAACAACAAGACAGAGTATTCAAGGATGTATATGGTATAACTAACCTAAGAGATGAACAGCATGGAATCCATTGAAGCCCAACTTATACATATCCAATAAAACCAGGAAAAAAACAAAAAACATATTCTCCCGGAAATGGATAAGTATAGGAACATAAAAATATACACAAAAATGTGCAGGGCTAAAGTACAAAGAAAAATAAATCAGCCCCTTAGTTTATCAGGAGACTAATTTTATATTTATCTTTCTTACAGCTATCAAGCAATGTAAAAAGGGAGCAGAATCTCCATGCACCGTGGAGAGTATATCAGATACGTATTTTGTGTAAATCATGCAAATCAAAATAAATGTTACCGCTTTGGAGAATGTGCATTCTTTGTGAGTAATTATATTTTCTCTTATTTTTCAGGAAACATCGTGACGGCCCCTGCGGCGTTGGGTGAACAGTTGAAGTCAGGAAAACGTTGTGAAGGACCCTGCGGCACCTGGCGAACAGCAGAAGTCACGAAGTGGTGTTTGGCGATAGGACGCCAACGTCGTGTCAAGAGCACAAAGAAGTCACAGCAGTGTCGGTCAACAGCAGCGGACAGCAACAAGATTCCAGCAAGAGCACACCGACGAACGTCCGAGCAACCTGGAAGGAAATCAGGTAAGTAGATAGGAGCAGGATGGAAGACCCGCACGCGTCAACGAGAACGCGAAGCGCTCTTCCGCCTCTTTTGTTCTTGTCTTGCTCCGCCCCTTGCGCACATGCGTTCAGGAGCAGAGCAAGCCCGACACAGGTGATGCTGATGCTAGAACTCTACTGTTTGATTCTATGGGGCCAGGAGGAGCCTTTTGTCCACCACCACCACCTCCTGGCATCTGGTGTCCATCTCTTACCCAGTCAGTTTTCTTAACAGCCTGAACCCATAGTCCATTTGCAGCAGAGTCTCTGAGCAGGTACAATCTCCTTGCTTTTGCTTGGCTTCTGCTTCAAACTGGAGATACTATTTTGTCATGCCTGCATAGTAGCCGAGGAACTTGACGATCTTCTCCCAAGGTCTTGCTCTCCTTTTGCTTCACCAGCACATTTTTCTGAAAAGAAATTGAGACAAATGAAGCAATGACAAGTGCACATATTAAAAAAAAATATGTTCATTGAATTTTGTTTTCAAATACATATCAACAGTAAATATGACAGAGATTTACAGTTTCAAGTAGTCTACTGCCTCTAACCATGCATTTACACCTTCCACTTTTAACAGTGGTTATTTAAAGGCCAAACACGTAAACTGACATAAGCCCTGAGTTCAAGAACTTTAAACCAACTGCACAATGTAGGACATCTTTCTTAGAATTGCGCCTTATAGATATGATTGGATCATGCTAGCCATTTCAGCTCAGACACCAATCCCCTAGCATACTGAGTAACATGGAAATGCCTAGGTGGCAGAATGACCTAATCATTCATGTTTGTCTATGACTAAGGAACTTATACCCAAAGGACGTTCTGTCACTCCCAAACATTAATATGTGTTTATGTGTGACATCGCAAAACTAAATCATTGCATATAGGATACCAAGAATTATTTTTACAACATCTCTCATACACACCCTTAGGTTGACAAGTAGGAACTTAGATATGAGTAAATTGTAAAACTGCTGACTGATGATTGGAGCAACCACTGAAAGTTTCAGGATGAGTTTTGCTCATTGTAAGTGGTTGTATGTAATGCAGTTTATGATGACAACCTTGTGTATCACTTGAAATCAATACATCAGAAACCCGTGCTGTCCATCAACCAAGAGCTGCTTACACCATAATATAAAGGGGACGTATCATAAAGGTTATGGCCAAAACACATAGAAAAGGATACATAAAGTTGGTATATTTCATATGACCATGATTCTTTAAGGTGTTCCTAATATTATTTGTGATTTCGCATTTTAAAACATGTTCCTATGCAATTGTCAACAGGTCGTTTCAGACTTTACAGTGAAATCAAGAGAAATACATTCATTTAATCAATCAATTTGACAGAAAAACATATGATACAGCCAACATAGAGAGAAACAAAACACAGTAAACAGGAGACATGATCTGTCAACACAATATATATTCTCCTATGCAGTTTTGTCAGTCAAAGGTGCTGTAAATGTGACTGGCAAGATACCCCCGTACCTCCTGTACCTTCAGGTGTGCCTAATGCAGGAGGTCCTCCCAGTGTTTGCAGCACCCCTTTCTTTTGTGGGAATGGACACCCACTGCATTCCAGCATGCGAGATGTCTTTCCAGCCCTGGACCCGCGTGCATTATTCCACTGGTTGAGTAATGCAGTTAGCTGAGAGTACTGTTGGAGGACCCCCTCCCAAATGACCGCTTTATTCAATTTCAGAAAAGTCATGGCATTCTCTTCATGTCCCTTATATACTTTGGGGAATGTGTCTCTGCCATAAAATCTTTAATGGCAAAGGTCCCCCGTATCGCTTCCCTTTAGTGAAACCCTACCAACCCAGTCAAAGGCTTAGGTCGACAGGCAACACGTTGGCAGCAGTCCCCGTTATGAAAAGAACTCATATGGGTGGATGTTCCTCTGGTTTCTGAGCCTCAAAAATGTGGAACACTCTGCCCCTTCACCTGAGACAAGAAACTTTAGAAACAACTTTCAGGAAGAATCTTAAAACCTGGCTGTTCAGGCTGACCTAATTCAGTACTGCTAGAGACTGCTGCTTGGCCTTTTTTTGCTCCCAGCTCAGTCTTAGTTTCCTTATTGCTTAGATAGATTTTTTTTCCGATTCCCTGTTGGTGTTCTTGTAGGGCAATCCTAGCACGGGGGATGCTCTTTTCAGAGTAACTATTGGCCTTTAAAAATTTATAATATATGGCCAATGGAGCAGCAGGATAGAGGAGTATGGTATTGTATCTCCCCAGGTGCCACCTTCAAGATTGAAGGAGGCATAGCTGGAAAGGAAAGGGGAGGGTCTACCCTTTACAGCAATACCTCTTTCAAACTCATTGCTACTTGTGGATCACAGTTCCATGAACAGTAAACCACTAGAGCCAGGGATCATGTGTTTTGGAGAGGATCCGCCACCCTGCCAAGGGTCGACCTCCCCGAGGGGTATATTTTTTTCTATTTGCCATTTTTCCTTCCCTTAGTGGTAGGCAATCGGGCCCACAAGTGGGGCACGATCGGCCCTCCCAGGGAAGGGAAAACATGGTGGCCATTTTGTGGCGAGTCTCGGCTAGCCAGGGCCCTTATGTTGCCACCCCAGGCAGCAAAACAATGATTTTATGGTTTGGTGGTGGGGAGGAAGATGGCAAATGGGGCAAAGTGTTGCAGTGGGTGCACCCCTTGCCCCATGTTACATGCAACTATGGACAGAAACAAAATGTAAATGGCACAGTGACTGGTCAATGGTTGGAGTAGGCTAACACATTGCCCTGTGCTGTGGTGGGTGGAACCAAAATATGAATTGTACATTGTCAAAACTATGGGTGAAGTGGGGTCAGCCCTTTCCCCACAAAGTATTCTGTGATGGGTGGAAAAAATTGTAAACCATATAGTAACTGAGTAATGACTGGAGCGGGTTAACACATTGTCCTGTGGTGTGGTGGGCGGAAGCATAATTTAGGGGTGAAGTGGGCTCACCTCTTGCCCCAGGATGTATGCTGTGATAGGAGGAAGCAAAATGGAAATGGTACAATAACTGATCAATGGCTGCAGTTGATTGACACATTGCCCTGTGCTGTGATGGGTGGAAGCAAATTGCACAGTGGCAGAATTATGGGTGAAGAGGGCTCATCCCCTTCTCCATGATAAATGCTGTGATGGGCAGAAGCAAAATGGAAATAGCACAGTTACTGATATAACTGATGAATGGCTGGAGTGGACTGACACATTGTCTGTGCTGTGGTGGGTGGAAGTAGAATGCGATTGGCACAGTGGCAGAATTATGGGTGAAGTGGGCTCACCCCTTTATCCACGATGTACGCTGCAGTAATGCATATGTTATACCTTGAAGTCATCATTTTTTAATTTTTTGCTTCTTTTAGCTTCTTTGGTGAAGTAGTTCGGGTTGCAGCAAGAAGAGTAAGGTAAGTACTTTCTCTATTTAATTTCACTTTATTTCAGCACATATCATACGGACACAGACACAAACACATACTCACACCATTAGTTAAAAAAAGTACCTCTGGTTTCTACCCAGGACATAGTATTTGAAGATAAATGTTTTAAATAGAAAACCGAGGTGGCATCTCCCTGGATGACTGCTGCCCAGGTCCTATCTTTAATAATAAAGAAGAGCTCTGGTGCAGGTTCTTATACTGAACTAGCATTATAAGAAGGAGCAGAATCTGGAAGTGATCCTGTCAGTTGAATTCCATTAAATGATAACTCATTGTCTTCCAGTGATTTTGAAGAAAATTGTCATGGCAGTCGAGATGTCCTTTCACAAGCACAGGCTGTGCATTAGAGAGACAGTGGCAAGGTAGGTCAATTTAGAGAGCAGTCACCTTCTGAGATTAGCACAGGCAGAGTGCTCTCTTGGCAGTCATCCCAATTTAGTTCAGGCCCAAATTTCCCCATTCCACATTTTTGCCTTTGGGCTACTTCCATCTTGTTCTGGATGAAAATGTCCTTGGGCAAATTGCGCACCAAACAAATTTGAGTGCCAAAAGGTTTCTGAGGGAGCGTGGAGACACTCTTGGGTCTCATTCTTGAGCCTCCTGGTGGACTCCTGCTTTACTAGGGGAGTTGAAAAAATGTCTGGCCTTCTGCTCAACATGGGAGTAGTACACAAGCCAACTGTACAGTTGTACTGGTCTACTTGTATGGTTTGGGCAACACTTCACTTTTCACTGGTCATGAGCAGAGACACATTTTTGATTTTGCAGTGTATGCTGCATTTCAGTGACAATTCTGCATTGCCTCAGAACCATCCAGATGATGACAGGTTGTTCAAAATGCGTCCTGTCGAGGAACATTTGTCTGTTAAGTTTCTAGAGATTTTTACCCCTGGAAAGAATATAGTAGTCGATGATTCCTTGATCCTGTTCAAAGGTCAACATTTGTTCAGGCACTACATACCAAGATAACGAGCTTGTTATGTGTGGGAAAGTGCCCATTTTTATGGTCACCCCCCACTTTTTGCTCCAATGCTGATGGTTATGACTCTGAAAGTGCACTGGAGCCTGCTGCCCAGGTGCCAGTGCCAGTGCTCTCTACCTAAAACTGATATGTGTGAATTGGTAACTCCAATTGGCAAATGACTTTAACCCCCTTATAAGTCCCTAGTATATGGTACCAGTGGTACTCAGGGCATAGGTGTTTAAGCAGTCATCGGGGACTGAAGCACTGTTTGTGCCACCCTGAGTGACCCAAGTAAACTACTGACAGCAAGCCTGCCATTGCAGACTGCAGGAGCAGTGCAAACTGCTTGAACTCGACTTTGCCCTCACCATGTGTGGCAAAGCCAATTTAATATATGCCAGTCACCCCTAAGGAAGGCCTCCTAAAGTGCAGGAGACAGGGTGCATTATATTAAAAGTGTGGAAATGTAAGTGCGAGTTTATATGTCCCTATAGTGCTCTTTACCACTAAAGGACACAATAAGGGATAGGATAACATGGGCTGGCACCCGGGCAAACCCGAGGTTGGCAGCTCCATTATGGTCCATTATGGTACCACCTAAATATGTTATGTTTGGTATCAAGCAACGTGCCTCATCACCCCTGACACGGATCTGGTGTCGAGGACGATGTGACTTGCACCCGGGTCGCTACCTTAGAGGTTACCCACGTGGTTGCCCCAGCCTTTCCTGTGCTCTGGCTTACAGCCCGTGCTTGCTGCTGCCAAGACAGGAATCTGACCCCCTGCCAGGAGGTGTGAACCCTCCCAGGAGTCAGAGACAATGTCCTGGATGGGAAGGAGGTCACATCTCCCACCCTGACAGGCTGGCTAGTGAAGTGGCACATCAAGGCAGTGAGCTTCAAAGGCTGCACTACCTGTAATACGCAACCTGGCTGCCTCCCCAAGGGGGAAACAGCCCTCCCCCTGCCTTCAGGCACATTTACACCAGGGCAGATGGGAAAATTAAGTATTCAGGAGGTGTACACCCACAGAAGGTTTGCCACACCTCTAGGGTGGGCTACCTGGTCTGTACAGCTAAGGAAGACTTTTACCATTTTGAAAAATGGTAGAGTAGTGGGTTGTGGGTAGAAAAGGTGAGCTACATCCCCGGATGTGGTCACCTTAGGGGTGGATTAGCCGCTGGGGCTAGTAACTCATTGGCCACTTACACTCACACCCCTAACACCCCTAAATTTAGGATTAAGGACTACCCCTTACACCAGAACCTCAGTTCTGAACCAACCTGCAATCAAATATGTCAAAGAAGAAATTAGAGTCTGTGACAACAGGTGTTGCACAAACCAAAAGAGTGAGACTCTTCACCTGTGACAACACTCCTGGAACTGCATGACCGAGACTCATCCTAGGCTAAAGCTCGGTTGCCCCAGACAGAGGGACCCCTGTGAGAGCCAGAAGCAACCTCAGACCCCCTGGAGTAATGGCACTAGTCCCCTGCAAACTGCAGGTGAAACAATGCTCTGGATCTGAAGAATTGCTGACAATTGAGCCCTTCGAGGGATCGCCCAAATTCAGTTGGTCTAGTGCATTGTGGGATCTATAGTCCTGGCCTTCATGAAGTTTCAGGCAGCTACCCTGTGCCCCAGGACCTCTGGACATCAAAGAACCCACCTGCTGGGTTTACCACTGCCAACGCTTGTTGGTCGCTAATCTGGTAACTGACCCCTTCACTCGATGCTGCATATAGAGGGAACTCCATACAACTTTTGTCTGACATTAGCAGCAGCCCTGTTGTTGAGATTTTGCACCCTGTTCCCTTGCAGCACCATTTAAGCAGTAAAAGCAGCTCTCCCACGGCTCCCATTCAGCACCAGGGACAGCCAGGACCACTCTGCACCCGGGCTTTACGGGCCAGGTAAAATTGAACTGACTGTTGTGGCTTGGTCCTGGGATCACCATTACCCTACATGGGTTCCACGCAACTCAACCTGCAAGTGACCAATAGACACTAGCACTTTTTCACATTGACCGCAATGCAAAAGTTATGCAGTATTGAATTGCTGTGATTTGGTTTTTTTTACAACCAGATTTTATTGGTTTTCAAAAGCATCAGCTACAATCATAAATCTTACGCACTTTCAATCTAGTACACAGTACATGTTATTAGCAATCTTGGTGTATTTCTTTAACACTTAGACCCAACAAAACTATCCCCCCTCCCCCCTTGAGTTGCGCCTATGCATATACAGTCTGATCCCTAAGTATTCATGGGTTCCTAGTTGTCAAGCGTCCTCCCTAGCACCCTACTGCATCTGTCAGCCTTATTCTTGATGCTCTTGTCCACCCTGCTCCTCTTCTGGGTTTCCCGGCGGTGGGGAGCCCGCCTCATCATTGTCTTGTCCATCCGCTGCCAGCTCACTTATTAGATTTTCCCAGGCTCTGGCCCTATCTATCTTACCTATTCCTCGGTTAGCCTCCCTAAGCAGCAGTCCACCTTCCACCCCTGCCCACTTCTCTAGCTCCCTTTTCAAGGAAACAATTCTAGGCCCCCCCGGTGCCTTCCAGTTTCTAGCTATCTCTCTTTTGGCCAAAACATAGGCCAGATCCTGAAATCTCCCAGTCGTTTTGTTTTTTGCCGTGTGTGGAAACCACCCTGGGAGGAAATGTTCTGGAGTGTGCGGGAGTTCCTTGTCTATGAGGTCCCCTACCACTTGCTGATCTCCTCCCAGAAGGTTTGTAACGTGGGGCAGCTCCAAAACATGTGGATGATGTGTGCCTCTCTCTCGCAGCACCTCGGACATGCTGCCGTGTCTATGCCAAAGTATCGCCTAATGCGGGACGGGGTCAGATACGCCCTATGCAATATGTAGAAATTAATCAATTTGAATCACGCGTTTCTAGACACTTTCGGGTCCGCTCTAAAATCTTGTCCCATTCTACCTCTGGGATCTGTTTGCCCAAATCCTCCTCCCATTGTAATCGCAAGCACTCTAGTGACTTCTGCAGATCTTGCCTCATTGCCTTATAAAGGCAAGAGACTGCCTTGATTCTTTCTGCTGAGAGTGCTACATACCTACATCCCGCTAGCGCCCGCAGTTCTGTACCTCCTCCACCCCAGTGTTGTCTAATCCTTCTGGTGAGGGCCCCATGCCTAAGGAAGTGGCCTCCCAGCAAATCATATGCAGCCTGGAGCTCTTCAAACTGGAGTAGCTCGGAATCCTGATATAGGTCCCCCATCTTTGTCAGCCCTGCCGCTTCCCAGTCTTCCAACGCCGCTCAATGAGCCCCCTGTGGCATCCATCGCAACATTGTGATCGGTATGTCTGGAGAGTAGGTAATCCTGACCCCCACCCGTCTCAGGTATCTAGTCCAGCATCATACCACCACTCTGGTTTCCATGGTATCATCAGACGCGTTCCGAGGGCCCTTAGGAAAATCTCTGTTAGGGTTGCGGTGTCCGGTGCGGCAGGGTATTGTTCCCGTTCTGGGTCACGACTTGTCGCCAACCATTGGATCATCCAGTACAACTGGGCGGCAATATAATACCCCTCAAAATCTGGGACCGCCAGTCCAACTTCCGCCGTCGGGCGCTGTAATGAGGTCAGCGCTACTCTTCTACGCCCTGATCCCCAGATAAATGATGTGACTAGTGAGTCAAGATCTTTGAACATTGCTCTTGGGATCCACACCGGTAGGGTTCCGAAGTAGTACAGAAGGCTCAGTACCGCCACCATCTTCAGGACTGCCACCCGCCCTGCTACTGATAGCAGCAATGTGCTCCAGAATTCCATTGCAGACTTCACTGATCTGATTGCTCTACCCACATTTCCCTCTAGTAACTCCGGCGGTTCATGATATATTTTAACTTCCAAATATTGCAGGCAGCTGGGCTCCCATTTTAGGAGACCAAGATCAGGCGGCGGGAGCGCATTAGATATCATGGGGTACAGGCTAGACTTCCTCCAATTAACCTTAAGACCAGAGATGGCACCGAACTGGGCTAGCATTCTCTGTGCCCCTCTCAGCTCGCCCTCCCTGTCACCGAGGAATAGTAGGAGGTCCTCCGCGTATAATGCAATAGAGTGCTGCACCTCCCCCACTCTTAAACCATTATAATCCTGTCCACTTCGTGCCCTGCACGCCAACGGCTCCATAGCCAGTGCAAACAGGAGCGGGAAGAGGGGGCACCCCTGTCTCGTACCCCTCTCCACCCTCTGCCTGGGAGAAATGGTTCGTCCGGTGCGCACTTGGGCCGTGGGCGAAGTATACATTAACCGTACCCATGCTATGAAACCTCCTCCTAATCCCATCTTGGACAAGACCTCGTAGAGGTAAGGCCACTCCAGGCTATCAAAGGCCTTTTCAATATCCACCGCGAACACCGCTGCCTCGTGCTTATCATACCCAGTGGAGTCCATGAACGCTAAGATTCGTCTAATATTTATGGCCGTGTTCCGCCCAGGGATAAACCCCGCTTGGTCCGTGTGAACTAGGTCCGGCATATGTGGGAGAAGGCGCGTCACTAAGATTTTGCTCAGGATTTTGTAATCCATAGTTAGCATGGACAGGGGCCTGTAGCCTGTGTAGTCGTGCGGTTCCTTCCTAGGCTTAGGCACCGGGATGATAAGGGCCTCTCTAGTACTCTCCGGGAGCATTCCGGCTCCTAGAGCCTCCTGATACATGGTGATCAATCTGGGAGTCAGCTCTTCTACGTACGTTGCGTAAAACTTGGCCGGTAGGCTGTCAGTGCCCGGAGTTTTGTTCCGTGCCATGCCCTTAATGGCAGCTCGTACCTCCTACTGCGTTATGTCTGCTCCAAGCTCTTCCACCTCCTCAGGGGCCAATCGTGTTATCTGCAGGTCAGCAAGATATTCCCCCACCTCTGCATGATCGCCCTCCCTTGACCTTCTATACAACTGTGCATAGTAGCTGGCAAAGACTTCGTTGATCTTCGCCTGCGTGAAGTGCCGGCTTCCTGCCTCGTCCTCTATTGAATTGCTGTGATTTATGTTTTAATATAAAAATCTGCTTTATATTTATAAATTGGTGTCAGATTTCATTTGAGTCGTGTCAGTTACTTATCGTCCATGTTGGAACTCTGAAATGCTTAACACATGTTCCTCTAGTAATACCTGACTGCTCTTTGCCACACTACAAGGACTGACCGAAGGATTTTTTATTGTGAATTCAAGGACCATCTTTGGGGTTTGTGAGAGTATTGCATGGTAAAGCCTAACCAGCATCACCACATAATACTCCACGTTTCTACATAACGGAATCAAGATGTACATGTTGTGCAAGAGTTCTAATGGTTATATAAAGCCTGAGAGTATATGCATGGTTCTGGTTGCTCTTCCACACTAGGAGATAGTGAGAAAGGTTTTGGGGAGCTTGTCCAACTACTCGTTCATAAAAGTTGTGATCTTTATGTGGACAACTTCTATACAGGAGTCCAGCTTTTCAGCAAGCTGTACAAAGCTGGCACTGTGGTTTGCAGTACAATTTGAAGTCACCTCCCAGGAGCTTGTTTGCAAGAAGCTCCAAAAAGCCCAAAACACTGCATTGTGTTCCAATGAACTGCTGACAGTCAAATATTTAGGTAGGTGGGAAGCATGTGTGCTCATGATAATCTTTGATGAGAGCACTTCCCCAGTAATAGTTTGGGGTCAATTGGCAGAATTTCAGAGGCCCAATTGTATACTTGACTACAAATACATGGGCAGAGTGGATAAAAATGACCACGTTGTTCAACCATATAATGTGATTTGTAAAACTCGCACATGGTATAAGAAGTTGCCAACTAACCTAATCCAACTGGAAACATACAACACATGTGATGTTTATCATCAGATCACCACAGGAAGAAATGACATCTTTCCTTGAAATTCAGTTAACCATAATTCTAAGTCGTACTGCTATCAGCTTCTACTTCATCAATCTTTGCATAACTTAACATGTATTTGTAAAGCCCATATTCACCCAAACCTTGGGTCTCATGCGCTGAAACAGCAGACATTTGTTACTCTAGTCAATGGTACTCATTGTTCTCCATAGTTCTCCTGTAGAGATTTATCCACAATCCAAGACTGTGTATCTTCCTAAATTAGATTTGTGAGTATTTGCATCTTTACTGACTCCAGTAAGGATACTTGGTGAAGTAAGCCGCGCACCATACCCTATCCGCTACTGTTTACGTGGCATTGTTTTACTGTTTTACTCTTTATTTGTATTTGCTCTCTTGCATTTTTTATCTTGGCTTTTAGCTTCATTTTACTTTTCATTTTATTCTTTTTAACCCCGTGGGAGTGCTCGGGTGAACACTCCCAGCTTCCTCCTACCTCTTTCTGGATTCTTCGGTCTGCCGCGAGGTCTCCTCAATTAGGCGGAAAGAGCTCCTTTTTTCGCTCTCTCTCCTTTCCCCTCAGCTGGCCGCCATCGTAGCAGTTGGCGGGTCAGCTCTCACCGCATTCCCGCAATTCCGGTTCCGGATGCATATCTTCAGGATGCATCCCGAGCGCGCAGCTGATACTTGGTGAAGGAAGCTGCGCATCATACCCTATCCACTACTGTTTACGTGGCATTGTTTTACTGTTTTACTCTTTATTTGTATTTGATCTCTTGCATTTTTTATCTTGGCTTTTAGCTTCATTTTACTTTTCATTTTATTTTTTTTAACCCCGTGGGAGTGCTTGGGTGAGCATTCCCAGCTTCCTCCTACCTCTTTCTGGACTCTTCAGTCCGCCGCGAGGTCTCCTCGATTGAGCGGAAAGAGCTCCTTTTTTTGCTCTCTCTCCTTTCCCCTCAGCCAGCCGCCATCGTAGCAGTTGGCGGTTCGGCTCTCATTGAATTTCCGGTTCCGTATTTCCGGTTCCGGGGGCATAATTTCAGGATGCATCCCCGAGCGCGCAGCGGACGCGCGCAGCGGGCGCACCAAAGGCAAGCCCGTCTGCGGCGGTCCGCGCCTGGATGGCGCCAGGGGCCAGGCATGCTGCCCATTTTCCTCCAGACAACAAATTACTGCCTGGAATAAGTTACTTGAGGATGCACCTCCTTAAGCTTCGTCCTGTTTCTCAGCAACGGGGGTGTGTAGACAGGATTAATTTTAGCACAGGGGAGGCAGACCATTGTCCGGAATGTAACTTCTGCCCTATTAACGGATGCGCCTCTATCGCAGGATCCCCGGTATGGTCTCAGGGGCCAGGGGCAAGTAAAACATCTGAGAATAAAACCCTGGGAGGTCACGGACCCAGCCCTTTTAAGGGAGCTCTGATTAACGCTCGCTCTATGACCAAACACAAAACCGAAATTGCCCTTACCATCCAGACACTCAATCTGGACTGTCTCTTTATTACTGAAACCTGGGCCAAAGACTACTCGGGTCCCGACCTGACAGACGCCGTTCCCCCAAGATACGTCATTCTTAGATGCGACCGCCCCAACAAAAGAGGGGGCAGCCTAGCTCTGGTGGCAAGGGACTCCCTTAGATGTACCCTCAGCCTTTTGGAAAGTCCCTCTGGCTCTCTCATGGAAGCAGCCACGTTTGGAATTAAGCTATCCGGAATTCACAACTTCTCAGGCCTTCTGGTATACCGCACTCTGGGGCCCAGGGCCAGGTTTCTGGAGGCATTGGGCCAAACTCTCGAAACATTTGTTACCTTGGCCCACAACACTATCCTAGGGGATTTTAATTTCCACCTTGAAAATAAACTAGACATGGACTCCCCTCACTTACTTGATCTCATGACGTCCATGGGATTTGAACAACTTGTCCATTCTCCCACCCATAGGGCCAGCCATACCCTGGATGGCATTTTGCTAACCACAACAGTCTTAAGATCGAGGCAGCTCAGCCTCTCAGCTGGGTGGACCACTGGCTGGTCGAGTTTAACATCACTCCTCCTCATACCACTAAAGCCAACCATGGTTCCTCCCCCAAACATATACGATGTAGGAGACTGAACAAGGTTACTGCTCCAACTGGAGGGCCGCTCTGTCCTCAGTCTCAGACGGGAATCACATCGCTCACCCCCCCACGGCAGAGGGCTTTCGCAACTGGATCACCGAGGCATTGGACATAGTTCCCCCATTCAAAAACTGTGTCATTAAGAGAACCAAACCCTCGGCTCCATGGTTCTCGGAAGAGCTCATGGCTCTTAGGCACCTATGCCGTAGGCAAGAACGGAAATGGCAGGCGGACCCCTGCCCTCGGGAAAAGCCCAAGCAGAAATCTCTCCTGCGGGACTACAAATACACCATCTTTCAGGCCAAATCTCGTTTTCTCACCGACAAGATAGAGTCGGCAGATAACTCCTCCAGCATGATGTTCAAAGTTCTAAAGGAGATTGCTGAGCCCCCGGGGACACTGCTGCTGAACCCTTCCCAAGATTTTTGTAACAAGATTGCACTCTATTTCCAGGAGAAAGTCCTTAAGATCTTCCAAGAGTTCACTCCGACCGCAGAGGATGAACCTATCACAGAGGTAGACGTAGGTGAACACGCAGACCCACTGATGGGAGAGCCCAGCCAGGTCCCGGTGAAACCTGCCCTGTCCTCTTTTCCTCTTATCACAGCTCTACGCACCAAGGAATTCTTACTTGGCCTAAAGTCCGGTGTACCCTCTGATCCTTGCATGCTGCCCACTCTCAGACTTGCTTCCGTCCATATTGCTAACTTCCTTTGCAAGGTCTTTAATAACGCACTCCTGTCCGGGTACTATCCTGACATCTGGAAGGAAGCTATTGTCTCACCTCTCCTCAAAAAACCCAACGCCGATCCCTCAGAGCTGAAGAACTTTCGTCCTATTTCCCTTCTCCCCGCCCAGCCAAAATCCTGGAAAAATTAATCAATGCTGAGCTGATGAAACATCTGGAATCTCAGGAAATCCTGGACAACTCTCAGAACGGATTTAGGGCTGGCCACAGCACTGAGTCTGCCTTGGTAGCTGCATCTGACTGTATCCGCATGCAGGTCGACCAAGGCGGATTTGCAGTGCTGATTCTGCTTGACCTCTCGGCGGCATTCGATACCATCTCCCCAGCACGCATGACCCAGCGACTGCGGGAAGCAGGAGTCACTGGGAGGACCCTGCAGTTTCTCCACTCTTTTATCACCGGCAGATCCCACACCGTCAGTTGTGGAGGCTTTAAAGCAAAGGCCTTTGGCCTCCCTTGTGGGGTCCCACAGGGTTCTTCGCTCAGCCCCACTCTATTCAATCTTTATGTGACCCCCCCTGGCAAAACTGGTGAGATCATTCGGGTTCCAGGTTCTCTCCTGCGTGGATGACACACAAATCATTGCCTCCATATCCAATGATTTGCCATCGGTTGCCCAAAAGTTCAATCACTGTATGACCAGCATCATACGCTGGATGAAGGACAATTCATTAAAAATCAATGCAGACAAAACCGAGGTGCTAGTCTTTGGACAACAGAACTCCATCTGGTCCACTGCCTGGTGGCCCGCAGATTGCGGTCCCCTTCCGGTTCCGGTCAATACTACTAAAAACCTGGGGGTCCTCTTCGACGCGGGCCTGTCCTTCGATGCCCAGGTGAAACGCACAGTCAACACCTGCTTTTACATCCTTAAAATCCTGAGGAGAGCACTGCCATACATCCCTATGGAACTTCACCGGCCTACAATCATCGCAATAGTCACCTACCGGTTGGACTACTGCAACGCTCTGTACCTTAACATCAGCACTGGCTCCCTGAATAAGCTTCAGGTGATACAGAACGCTGCGGCAAGGCTGATACTTAACATCCCAAAGTATCAGTCAGCCAGGGAAGGAATCCGAGCCTTGCACTGGCTTCCCATCAGGAAGTGCATCTCCTTCAAGGCTCTGAATCTGGTGTACAAGGCAATGCATAGTAACGACTCATCCTATCTTAAAACTATGTTTCAGTGGTACACTCCAGGGAGGACCTTGAGATCCTCTTCTCTTAAAAAACTGGTCACTCCCAGATTTCGCAGGTCCAAGGGGGGTGGCTGCTTCTTCTCGGTGGCAGCCGCAAAACTCTGGAACTCTTTGCCCCTTCCCATCTCCAAGGCGGACTCACTTCCGGTCTTCAGGAAGCTCTTAAAGACCTGGTTATTTGCCTCCTAGCGGGTTGTTGGTGCCGTCTCTTCTCACTGTTCGCTTAGCGCCTTGACACCTGCTGGTATAAGTGCGCTTTATAAATACTATCCTATCCTAATAGGTATAAATTGGTCTTGCTTATGGCCTGCTTGCCACCTTCCTCCTTTGCCGGAATGTGGTGGATGTTCTGTCCATGGTATTACATATACATTACAGTCAAAACACTACACATAATGGTGGACTGGACATGCACCACACTTTGATGGAGTACTCTGTCCTCCAACAACTAAGGTACTTATTATTTTTGGAAGTGCTCTTTAGGGATCTTTGGAGAATCAGCCCTAGCATGGTTACCCCAATTTTGTCCTGTAGATATGATCATGCTATCTGACAAATGGGCCCCAAAAGCATTTACAGACACCCCCAACTTAACTGTGCACACATGAAGGATGTGAATTTAATGCTACAAGTATGCTGAAGGCACATGAAAGACACGTTTTTCTGAGCCGCAGATGGCTGCGATGGGGAGGCGCTACTAAAGATTCACTAGGAACATGTATGGCGTTTTTGGCTAGGATTGCACTATACAAATACCACATACATTAGTCACAACCATGCCAAATCTTCTAACTACCGCACCAGGCTGCCTTCACATATCTCTTCTTCTCCTCACTTTGATAGAGAACTATACCCTACTCCAACGCCTCCACCCGGCCCACTAGACTGAACGATCGACTATCCAACAGCGACATTCACTCCCTCCTCCTTTCATATAACTCTACATACTCCAGGAACACAGACAATTTGGGCCAAAACCAAACTATTCCTGTGAACCCACACAGAGAACCTAGACCCAATGCCAGAGTCATAAACAAATCCAACGTTAAGCATATTACCATCACACAGAGTCCCTCAGCTCACACCAATCCTCACCTGAAATGCATGCTACTCAATTGCATATCGGCAGTATAGCATGCGGCAAACATTGCTGACCTCATCCTTACACATGAGCTCGACCTCTTAATCCTGACAGAAAAATGGCTAAGGGACTTCTCTGTACCCATACTTCACATACTAATCCCTCCTAGTCATGACATCACTAAGATTAGATAGAGCTAACAGATCAGGTGGTGATATCGTCTGTATATACCGTAACAGCCCATTAGTGAAACAATCACAAACCATTGCTTTATCCTCATGTGAATACCTATGCATTGACAGTGCAAGTAACAACAGGCCACTTTGCAAACTGCACGTGATCTACCATCCACCAGGAGACAACCTCTTGTTCATTGAAGAAATCATGGAAATCATCTCAAGCAATGCGGGACATCAAGGCACCCAGATTTTCTTTGGAGACTTCAACCTCCACTGGAATTACTCAAATAACCCTGCAGTGAACAGTCTTTAAACCTTCTTAGCTAACCTTGATCTGACCCAAATCTGCGACAGCTCTACACACAACAAAGGTGCGACCTTGGATCTAATCGTGGCAAAGGTTAACTCCATCCAACTTGAATCTATAGTCCTGTGTGACTGGGCAGACCACCACCACATCACCTTCCTCATCACAGAAGCTGTGAGTACAAAAAAGGCTCAATTAAAAAACCCAAACACTTGAAAAGGAGCATGCAAAACATAAAACTTGATTGAACTGACATCCTTCAGCAATAACGTCTTGGCCCAGCCTGGGGAGATGTTAGATGTCCCTGTCCTTACAGATCACTACAACAATTCCATGATGAACATTCTATACTTGATTGTGCCCTTACAGCTAAAAAGAATGTCCACCAAACACAGAAAGATGTAATCTGAGACTAGCTGAACAATCTTGGAGGTTTCTCTCCGTCCCTCGAACACATTAGGCATTTAAGATTGCTGAGGAACATCTACAAAAAACACATTAGAAGTTCGATAGCGAATTTCATTAGAATCCAACTAGATCAAGCTAGAAATCAACCTAAAAAACTGTTTGAATTTGTCAAACTACAATCGAATAACCAACCTAACCCTGCCCCAATTGGGTCTAGTCCACTGAAAAACTGCAAGGAATTTGCCTCCTTATTCCTGGGAAAGAGTGAAATAATTGAAAATGATTTGCGGACAGCAATGGAGCACCTTCCGGACAAACCACACATCAACCTCCCTCCTCCCTGGATCGCTGAGCCCCATGCCTCTCAGGGCACATCCTCAAAAACAACGCTTCGTGGAACATATTCAAAACCTTTGATGAAAGTGACATTCTCAAAATTCTAACAGCTCTGACACCCTCAAACAACTTCAGTGACCCGATGCCATCGAATTTCTTCTGTGAGATCAAATTGTTTATACTCCCACTTTGGACCAATATAGTAAATGCCTTACTACTTCAATGCACTATTCCTGACTGCTTAAAAGTTGGGCAGGTAATCCCTATTTTGAAAAAACCCACAGCAGATTGCTCAGACCCAAACAACTTCCACCCAATCTCCAACATTCCAACTCTGGCAAAGCTCCTTCAAAAATGTGTCCACGTCCAACTATGCAACCACATAGATCAATTTAGACTTCTAGACCAATTCCAATCCGGCTTTCATCAAGGGCACAGCACTGAATCGGCTCTCATGCACATAGTAAACAATGTGTCAAAAATGCTAGATCAGAACAAATCTTTCCTTCTAATCCTCCTCAACCTATCATCAGCTTTCAATAAAGTTAAACATGACAGCTGCCTAGGCTTACTGGAAAGTAGGATGGGTCTATCAAGGTTCGTCCTAAACTGGTTCACCTTTTTTCTCCACAACAGAACTCAAAGAATCAAGCTTAACCAGTCCCTGTCCAATTTCACACCGGTCACATCAGGGATACCACAGGGGTCCAAGCTCTCACCCACTCTCTTTAACCTGTTCATGGAGCCTCTAACTGAAATTCTGAAATTATCCAGAATCCTCTATCACATGTACACCAATGACACCCAACTGTACTTAAAAACCTACTCCCTCGAAGATATTAGGTACCTCAGCATAACTCTACAAAAACTCAAAACTGGCTGACCTGCAACCACCTCAAACTAAACACCCTCAAAACGGAATTCCTCTTAATTATCCCACTCAAATAGTCAACCTATATCGAATTCTGGATGAAGCAACTAATAGCTCTTAACTGCTCACCACACATTATAGATTCCACAAGATCACTGGAAATAACACTTGACACGAAGTTGAACATGCAGGAGCACATCAATACTGCCACCAAAGGAGCGAACTACCCAATGAACATTTTAAGGAAAATAAAACCCTTCCCCCCCAAATGACTTCAAGGCAGCTGTTCAAGCCCTAGTTATCTCCAGTTTGGACTATGGAAGTGTAACCCTCTGTGGCCTTCCTAGATCTAACTTGGCTCCACCAAGGGCTTCACTTAACTCTGCTGCAAAGCTCATCACAGGATCAAAAAGAAACAAACACATCACTCCATAAATCATTAAACAGGCTCCCAAATGAGGCAAGGATACAGTTAATAATTGCCTGCATGACCCATAAAGCCCTACAATTCAACACCCTGAGGTACTCAGCACAAAAACTTTATCTGGTGGCTGCAGATCTTCCAGAAGCACCAGCACCTTATTGCTGAAACCACAGACATTTTAACAAAAAGAAAACTTGCAACAGAGCCTTCACAGGTATTGCCTTGAGAATTTGGAACTCCTTGCCACCTAAAATCAGACTGAACCCCTCAAATGCATCATTCAAAAAAGAAGTTAACATGCTATTGAACAAATGTATGTTCTAGTTCACACAAACTCTACTCTCTTGGCCAAGAAATGGCACAGTGACAACACCCATGACTATTATTCGTCTGTTTTGATCGTGTTTGCTTGCTTGTCGGCTTGGATCTTGTGGAGGTCTCTTACCTTAATTTGGGAGCTACTACATCCTTTACCGCTCTTGATTATGTTGTTGTTTGCTCTTCTTGCTTCTTCCTTCTGATCATTTGTAAAGCACTCTGATATGTTCAAGGGTCATGTTCGCACTATATAAACTTTATAAATAAAAGAAATAAAAAATACATACTTAACTACAGACTTTGACCTCTGATCTTTGCCACCTCTCCAGAGAACCTGGATGAGGCGGTAGTTCAATGGTAAGGTCTTCATGTAAGCTCCACAACATGGCGATGTTGTGCAAAATGCAACAAGCTTTTATGTTATTGCACACAACTTCTGGGGAGTACTGGATCAATTCCTCATATTTTCAAGACATCTGAATGGCAACTTGAGGATACCAAAAGTGTGTTCAAAGATGCCTCTGGCAAATTTTTGTTCCCTACTGAACCTCTGTTGATGCTGTGTGGTTGAGCATCAGAAGGATTCAAGAAGATGAGGCAAGACCCCATGCCTGACATCACCTACAATAAAGAAATGTGATATATTTCTTGTTTTAGTTACCTTCATAATTGACCACTTGATCTATACATGCATGCATTCAGCCTAAATGACCTGTCTGTCTGTTGTAATGTGTAGAAGTTATGAGTGACTGTACTTGAGATGCCATTCCTGATTCACTGTCTGACGTTAAAATGTCTGGCACCTCCACGGTTTGTTATGAAAACCCTCACACACCAACCTGGTTGGTGTCATGCTTCATCATCGGGTTCCAGCCGGGTAGCCGAATGCTACCCAGCTGTGCTACGACACCTGTTTACAGTGGAGCAGGTTTTGGGTGTAAGTGAATGTGATGAAGTGAGTGAAATATGTAAAAATACCTCCAGATTGCTACTTGTTGCTTTATTCGTGGTGATCTGGGGTATGGTTAAAAAGACAAGAGAGTGGATAAAAGGGCTACAAGTGTTATGTGTAGCTGTTTATTATCCTCCGGTCGACATGTTTCAGCCCTTAACAAAAAATATATATATGGGCTTTCTTCAGGACCTCTCTAAATAAATAAATAAAGTGAGTGGTGTGAAAAAATGTGAGTGGTAAAAAATTACCACATGAACTGCATTTTTAACACTCACGCTAAGGAGTGCTATTTATGCAACGAGGACCTGCGGTGTGTAGGTCCTCTTAAAATGTAGAATACCTGTAAAGGAAAACAACATAACAAAATACAATCAGTCAAAGAAAGCGTTCATTCCACAGATATCGCTAGTACTGGTGGTTGATATATGGTGCTCACTACGTGCATTCCATAAATATCGCCAGTACTGGTGGTAAGTATCATGTGCTTAGAGAAGTCCTGAAGAAAGCCCATATATATTTTTTTTGTTAAGGGCTGAAACATGTCGACCGGAAGATAATAAACAGCTACACATAGCACTTGTAGCACTTTTATCCACTCTCTTGTCTTTTTAACCATACCCCAGATCACTCACTTCATCACATTCACTTACACCCAAAACCTGCTCCACTGTAAACAGGTGTCGTAGCACAGCTGGGTAGCATTCGGCTACCCGGCTGGAACCCGATGATGAAGCATGACACCAACCAGGTTGGTGTGTGAGGGTTTTCATAACAAACCGTGGAGGTGCCAGACATTTTAACGTCAGACAGTCATTTTTCTTGGCCGTCTTCTTTGGTTATATTACAGATTACAGGGACAAGGACGGCCGTCCTAGTGTCCTAGCTCTTCATTTTGGTTTTGAATTCCTGATTCACTATCAGTGCCAATGTGCGTTCTTTCTACTTAACTATTAGCCACATATCACTGAAATCCCTAGGATCCAATTGACATGTTATTGTTGATTGTCTGCATATGAAGCTGTAATGTATGCTTCCACGAAAGGTAGCATTCACATCATCGCAAACAGCTTTCACATTGATGGAGTGTGAACAATGTCTGATGTGGTAAAGGTGTTCCCTGTGTTGGAGTGTCTGACATGCCACATGTGTGCAATCAATGGCACCTAATACCCTAGGGAACTGGGAAGTGGCATAAAAGTCCCTTGCCACTCGTTGCCTTTCACAAGATACTGTGATATGGCAATGAACTGGTGCACCAGCTGGTAACACATCTGAGTACCCGTTGCAGGCATCATGATTGGCTTGCATGTGAGATGCCCAAGGTGTCCAGATTTACACTGTGGAAGGACCCAGTATGCAGGGTGTGGAGTACACTTAGTAATTTGAAATGTGCAGGGATGGTCTGGGAACAAAGTAATTTGAAATGTGCAGGGATGGTCTGGGAACAGTCTGTAGGTGAAGTGAGATCCTGCTCACAGTTATGAAACATGTCAAGGAACAGTTCATGTAAGAATCGGTATCTCGCTACTTCCTGGAAATATGGAACGGGGAGGACGTGTCGACCAGAGTATGGAGATTCCAATGTACCAATAAGTGATGGAGAATACTCCTGTCCCCACCTGTTAGCTACGAGGCATTAGGTGACCCACCAAACGTTCTGCAGGCTAATATACCTATCTTTACAATTTGTTACAAAATGAAGGAAGGTACCCACTGGAGTGCCAAGAAGTAAAGGGATCCGACTTGTGTAGGGTCCTAACGAAGGTCACTGACTGTTAGACCTGGTACCATTGGCGTGGGTCACCCTTCCATTTTTTCGCTATGCCTCCTCTGTTGTTGACCTATTTTTGCTGGTTTAGATGCTTTGGGCACTTTGCCACTGCTAATCAGTGCCAAAGTGCAAGTGCTCCCTATGATGAATTGATGTATGGATTAGTGACTCCATGATTGGCTTATTTGATTTACTGTCAGACCCTAGTATAGTGCACCGCGTGTGCCCAGGGCCTGTAAATCAAATGCTGCTGGTGGGCTTGCAGCACTGGTTGTGCCACCCACCGGAGCAGCTTGGAATTCGTGTCTCAGGCCTGCCATTGCACAGACTGTGTGCAGTCTGGTACTGCCATGTCGACTTGGGAAGTGAACCCACTTACCAGTCCCCAAACCTTCCCTTTTCTGCATGTTAGTCACCCCTAAAGTAGGCCTGCGGGCAGGGTGCATTGTATGTAAGAGGTAGGACATGCCAAGATGTGTGTGGCATGTCCTGATAGTGAAAAACAAAATTGGCTGTAATTCACTATTGCAAGGCTACCTGTCCCCATAGGCCAGAATGGGCAGCTTGATTATAACACCTTATAATCCTAACTGACCCAGGGAACATGGTAGAAAAACGAATTTAGTATGCCTGAACTCAGAATGATAAAATACATCTTTTAGTGAAGTTGGTTTTAACATTCTGTGTTTGAAAATACCACTTTTAGAAAGTAGGTATTTTCTTGCCTAACCATCCAGCCTGCCCCTGCTAGCTTGTGTATTGTATGTCTGGTTTTGTGAGTGACAGGGGCTGGGGGACTCCAGGAGACAGGGTGAGTCAGCACTAGGCTGAATAGACCTATCTGCATGAGGAGTGGTGGGAGGAGTAGCACCTGTGCCTGAATAGGGCTGTGCCTGCCTTCCACAATGCTGGCTCCACCTCCTGTGGTGTGTCTGATGACCCTGGCCCACACTGACAAAGGAAGAAGTTGTGCACTGGCAGAATGCACCCAGAACTGGTTTGGACTAGGTACAGGACCCTCTGCCTTCAGAGGACAAAGGATTTGCTAGTATAAATACTGGGGCCCAGACCCCAAGATTTTAGATCACTTCTGGGAATCAAGACGAACCTTTGCTGAGGAGAAGAACCAGGAAACTGAAGGAGGAGACTACCCCTGTGCTGTTTGGGGGTTGGCCTGCAGTGGTTGCTTCATTGCCAAAGAAAGGAGAAAAGGACTGAGTGTGCTTTCATCATCTTGAAGAAGATCTCCAAGGGCTTCAGATTGAGCTTGCCTCCTGCCTGAAGTCTCAGGGATACAAGTCTTCACCCCCAGCTCCCCTCCTGAATTCGCTTGCTGGGAATTGAAGTGCCTGCTGATGTTGGGCCTTCTGAGAGACTGCGTGTCGCTGGGAGCTGGAAGCGCAACTCAACGAAGAGGAAGCGTGTCGCCGCCGCAGCAGTTGTTGTCACATCGCAGAGTAAGCGTGCCACCGCTGCCGCATCACCGAAGCACCCCGCATCACCAGAGAAGCGTGCCGCCGCAGCAGTTGTCGTCGCATCGCAGAGTAAGCGTGCCGCCGCTGTTGCCATTGCATCACCGAAGCGCCTCGCATCACCGGAGAAGCGTGCTGCCGCCACAGAGGACGCCGGCGCATCACCAGAGAAGCGTGTTGCAGGGCCTGTCGCGTCTCAGAAGATCGCCGAGTCGCCACACGGCCATCGGGCGTGCACGCATCTCGTCTACGTTGTCGCACCGTAAGGAAGACGCCATTTTATCGCATCGCACCGGATCGTCATCGCATCGAAGCGCCATCTCGACGCATCGTAACCGGGCCGCAGTAAGAAACCGACGCATCCGCCTTTCTGCGTGTAAGGAATCGAAGCATCACCTTCCCTGCGACCCTTTTGTTTGTTTTGCGTTACGCATCCAAAGGTACATTGAGAGTAAAGTGTCGCATTTATCATCTTTATTGAACTGAACTATTTTCTACCATTTGACAGTCATATTTTTCGTATTGTATTGTGGATTTTTGTCGTTTGGGTCTTGTGTTAAGTCTATATAAAAATACTTATTTTTATACTACAACCTGTGTGGTGTCCACCTGTAGTGTTGTCACTGGGTTACTGTATGTGTTCACAAATGCTTTACACACTGCCTCTGAGATAAGCCTGCCTGCTCGTGCAAAGCTACCAAGGGGGTGAGCAGGGGTTATTTTAGTAGTGTATCCCCCTTACCCTGACTAGAAGCAAGGGTCCCTATTTGGACAAAGGTACCTACCTCTGCCAACTAGAGACCCCCAGTTATAACCTTGGTGGTCAGCGGTGAGGATTCTGGACTTGCATTTGTGACTCATATACAGTAATTGGTGTACACTACTAGTGAGTGCAGACCAAACGCAACCACATACATTTCTGGTAGATTGTTTTTCCTGGGATTTCTATTTTTTGCCAAGAACTGCCAAGTTTAGTCACCATGAGCAACACAGCATCCATCGCATCTGTGGATTTAGATTTTGAAGAAGAAAAGCTGGAAAGTTACACTGTGAAACTGCTAAAGTACTTCTGCAGGAAATTTAAAGTTGCTACTACAGGTCTCACCAAGAAGGATGAGTACCAATAGGCGCTGAGGGCCTGGGTAGAAGCAAGAAATACCCCTGAGCCTGTGGGAGAGCAGGTGGAGGGGGCTGAGGATGCAGAAGGGCAGCCAGGTGGGCCAGTGGAGCCAGAGGGGAGGAAAGCACCTTCCCCAGCAGGTAGCAGTGTTTCTTCCAAGGGCCAGGGAGGAGGACAGGGAGAGAAGTAGGATGTATGAAATGGAGCTGACCAAGCTTAAGATGGGTGGGCAGTTGGAATTGGAAATTAAGAAATTGGCCCTAGAGGAAAAGAGGATGCAAATGGAGTATGAGAGGAGTTTGAGGGAGTTAGAGTTGAAAGCTAGGAGCTTAGAGATTACTCCCTCTGGTGGCAGCACACCATCCATGCCTGTTGAAGCCAGGGTGTATATACCTAAAGATGTGGTGAAAGAGTTTTATAAGAATGATGATATTGGTCAGTGGTTCAAGGCCTATGAGGTAGCTATGTCCTCCCACCGGGTCCCTGAGAAGGATTGGGGAGCGGGGTTGTGGGGACGGTTCCTTAGTGAGGGGTGAGATACCTTGTTAGACTTGCCCTCTGAAGTCCACAATTCTTATAGCCATATGAAGGAAGCATTGATGTCTAGGTATGGGTTGACTCCTGAACTGTAAAGGCAGAGGTTCAGAAATTGCAAAAAGTTGGAGTCCAGTACTTGGGTGGAATATGTGACCTTTTTTTGCAGAGCATTGGATGGTTGGGTGAAGGGTAGCAAAGTGAATGATTTTCACACGCTCTTTGATTTGATTGCATGGGAGCACTTGTCAGGAAATTGTTTTCCAGAGCTACGCCAGCACCTTATTGATAGTAGGCTGACTAACCCTAGGAAGCTTGCTGAGGAGGCGGACCGCTGGGGAGCACCCGGGTCCACAAGGGTCAAGTGGGAGTCTCCGCCAAAGGTGGGCAGGGTCCCCAGCAGAGGAGTGGGGGGGACAAGGGTAAGCAGAAGGAGTTCCAGAAAGGGCCCCAAAGTAATCCCCAAGGGAACCAGGGGAAAGGTTCCCAGCCTCCCCCTGAGAAGAAGCCAGGGGCCCGACAGATAAGCCTGTTCACAGGGGGCCCAGGACTTGCTTTAAGTGTGGTCAAGTGGGCCACTGCTCCAATGATTCTAGATGTCCCTTGTATGGGAAGACAGCACCCACTGGTGCACCACCCCGGCAGGTGGCTAGTGTAGCCCTGGGGGAGGAGATGGGTGCCCAAGGTGGGTGGGGTCCCATAGCAATGTCCTTGGTCTCTTTAGGAGACAGTGAGATGGTCCCCAGGACCCAACTGCCTGATAACACTAAGAAATACAGGCAGTGGGTGATCATCAATGGCCAAAGGGTGGAGGCTCTGAGAGACACCGGAGCCAGTGTGACAGATGTCAGTTGTCGGCTGGTGTCTGAAGAGCAGGTGATCCCCAATGCATTCTGCCCAGTAGTTGCCGCGGACAACTCAGAGAGCCATTGCAGAGTGGCTCAGGTTCCCTTCGAGTGGGGGGGGGGGGGTCTCAGGTACCTTTCAAGTAGCTGTGAGGCCAGCCATGCCTGTAGACTGTCTGTTGGGCAACGATTTAGAAAGTTCACCTTGGGCAGAGGTGGAGAGGTCTCATCTCGAGATGTTGGGTCTGCCTGAGTGGGCGTGCGCAACCACTCGGTCTATGGCAGCCAGGAGAGGTGTTCAAGAGGAGCTGGAGCCTGAGAGGGTGGCCCAGGTGCCTGCCTTGAAGAGAAGAGGCAGGGGGCGCGGGAAACCAACCCCCGTAGTTCCCACGGTCCAGGAGGAAGCAGAACCTGAGGGGGATGCTCTGGAACCTACAGGGGAGCAAGTGGCCGAACTGGGGGACCTGCCTGAGCTGACCCATTGGCAGCAAGAAGGAGGACCCTCCAGGGAGGAGTTCTGCGAGGAGCAGAACAAGTGCCCTTCTCTTGTGGGTTTGCGGCAACAGGCCACAAACCAGGCAGCAGGTGATCAGTCTGGATCACATTGGATCTACTGGGAGAATGGTCTCCTGTATAGCGAGCCTAAGGTTGCTGAGCCTGGGTCAGCCCGTGTGCTGGTGGTACCCCAGCGCTTCAGAGCCTTCCTACTGGGTTTGGCTCATGATGTGCCTTTAGCAGGAAATCTGGGGCAGGGCAAGACCTTTGAAAGGCTTGTCACCCACTTTTATTGGCCCCAGATCCGCAAGAGTTCAGACACTCATTGCAGGACATGTCAGACTTGCCAGGCAAGTGGAAAAAGTGGGAGGAAGCACAAGGCTCCCCTCCAGCCTTTCCCTGTGGTCAGCACCCCCTTTGAACGGGTGGGTATTGACATTGTGGGGCCCCTGGACCCCAAGACAGCCATGGGCAACAGGTTCATCCTGGTCTTGGTGGACCATGCCACCCGGTACCCGGAAACCATCCCTCTTCGGACAGTGACGGCCCCCTTGGTGGGACGTGCACTGATGGGGATTTTCTCCCGTGTGGGGTTCCCCAAGGAGGTGGTGTCTGACCGTGATACAAACTTCATTTCCAAGTGTTAGAATTGGGGGTCTCTAGTTGGCACAGGTAGGTACTTGTGACAAAGAGGGACCCTCGCCTCTAGTCAGGGTAAAGGGGTACACTCCTAAAATAACCCCTGCTCACCCCCTTGGTAGCTTGGCACGAGCAGACAGGCTTATCTCAGAGGCAGTGTGTAAAGCATTTGTGAACACATACAGTAATCTAGTGACACACTACAGATGGACACCACACAAGGTTTATATCAAAAATAAGTAGTCTTTATATAGTTTTAACACAAGACCATAAACGACAAAAATCCACACTACTGTACTTAAAATGGTAGGTTTAGCTTAGTTCAGTTCAGTTCTTAAGATGCGACACTTTAAGTCAATGTACCTTACGATGCGGGACGCTTCCACAACAAGCAATGTTGCAGCGATGGAAATGCGACAAAGTTCTGGTGCAAAGAAATAAAGACGTCAAGTTCTTCTTGATGCGGCACGCTTCTCCGAGGTTGCGAGAAGTCTCGATTCGATGCGTCAACTGCAGCGGCGACACCCTTGTTCAGCGATGCGACGGCAACAGCTTTGGCGGCGACCCTCTTCTCCGACGTTGCGAGACGCTTCCGCTCGATGCGACAACTGCAGCGGCGACACCCTTGTTTCGTGATGCGACGGCAGCAGCTCCGACGGCGGCACGCTTCTCCGTGGATGCGAGGCGCTTCTCTTGATGCGGTGCAATGCGACAGCTACAGCGGCGACACCCTCCTTCGGAGTTGCGACGGCAGCGGCTGCGACGGCGACACGCTTCTTCCTCGATGCGAGACTCTTCTCTTGATGCAGTGCAATGCGACAGCTACAGCGGCGACACCCTCCTTCGGAGTTGCGACGGCAGCAGCAGCGACGGCGACACGCTTCCTCTTCGTTGCGGGACGCTTCTCTCGATGCGGTGCAATACGACAGCTACAGCGGCGACACCCTCCTTCGGAGTTGCGACGGCAGCAGCAGCGACGGCGACACGCTTCTTCCTCTTGAGTCGCGCTTCCAGCTCCTTGCGACACGCAGTCCCTTCAGAAGGCCCAAAACAGCAGCAGGCACTTCCAAAGGATTCTTGGGGAGCTGGTGGTTGAAGTCTGTTGTCCCTGAGACTTCAGCAGGAGGCAAGCTCTTTTCTCAAGCCCTTGGAGATACTTTACAAGTTGAATAAAAGTGCACACAAAGTCCTTTCTCCTTCCTTTGGCAGTCAGGCAACCACTGCAGGCAGATCCCTCTAGCTTAGGGATAGTCTTCTCCTCAGTTCCTTCTTGGTTCCGCTCCTCAGCAAAGGTTTCTTCTTGTTTTCCCAAAGTGATCTAATTTCCTAGGGGTCTGGGTCCCCTTTTTATACACAGTTTTCCTTTGTTCTCTGAAGGCAGAGAGGCCTCTGCCTAGTCAAAACCAGTTCTGGTCAGTCCTGGAGCACTTTGTTTTTCTGACTCCTTCTTTCCTTTCAGAATGTGGGGCAGGGTGCTCAGCCGCCCGGCAGGAGGTGGAGCCAGCATTGTGGAAGGCAGGCACAGCCCTATTCAGACCCAGGTGCAACTCCTCCCTCCACTCTGGATGCAGATCTTTCTATTCAGCCCTGTGCTGACTCACCCTGTCTCCTGTAGCCACCCCCAGCCCCTGTCACTCAATCTCCAGACAAGGAATACACAACCTAGCAGAGGCAGGCTTGGAAGTTTAGGCAAGAAAATACCCACTTTCTAAAAGTGGTATTTTCAAACACAGAATGTTAAAACCAACTTCACTAAAAGATGTATTTTATCATTCTGAGTTCAGGCATACTAAATTCGTTTTTCTACCATGTTCCCTGGGTCAGTTCTGACTATAAGGTGTAATAGTCAGTCTGCCCATTCTGGCCTATGGGGAGCAGGTAGCCTTGCAATAGTGAAAACGAAAATGGCTGTAATTCACTATTAGGACATGCCACACACACCAGGGCATGTCCTACCTTGTACTTACAATGCACCCTGCCCTAGGGCCTACTTTAGGGGTGACCAAAATGCAGTAAAGGGAAGGTTTAGGGACTGGTAAGTGGGTGTACTCACCAAGTCGACATGGCAGCCCTAGGCTGCACACAGGCTCTGCAATGGCAGGCCTGAGGCACATTTTACAAGCCGCTTCTGTGGGGGGCACAACCAGTGCTGCAAGCCCACCAGCGGCATTGGATTTACAAGCCCTGGGCACACTCAGTGCACTGTACTAGGGACTGACAAGTAATCCAATCATCCAATCATGGAGTCACTAATCCATCACACAATTTATAATGGGGAGAGCATATGCACTTTAGCACTGATCAGCAGTGGTAAAGTGCCCAGAGTCATAAAACAGCCAACAACAGGTCAGAAAAAATATAGGAGGAAGGCAAAAGTTTAGGGATGACCCTGCAAAAGGGCCAAGTCCAACACAACCCCTTCCAGCCAAAACGCAGGGTAGACCAATCACTACCTTGATGGGCTTCCCTGCTTTGGGGCGATAGAACCTGGACCCTGGCCCACAACAGCAGGGGCATACTCCAGTTCTACGCCAATCTGAACCTATTGGAATCACTCTGTCCATACTCTCAGGGCCCACCAAGCTAATCCATGGGGAACCCTTCTCCTCACCTCTGGACCCCACCTGTGCAGCACCTAACCTTAACTTGCTCACAGGTGTGTCCCAACAGACAGACAGCAAGCCACAGTGGCCACTGACAGTGGTCAGGGATGAGACCCAGGCCTTATGCCTCTCAGGGCTCTCAAACCTCTGTGGCGTCAGAGAGCGGGGGGCAGTAGCCCCAGGTGCTTGGCACCCTTTGTCCATTCTCCCTCCTGTCAGGTCAGGTATGACATCCTGATACTGACCTACCAGCCCCGGGCCTGTACCCAGCGGCTGGACTGGAGACTGGGGTGGGCTTACCCACACCCTGTCCTCCTCCTTGGGGCTCTGCACCCTCCCACCTGGAGCGGTACCCCCTTCCAGAATTGTCAGGGCACCTGTGGCAGGTGTCCTGCACAATTCGCCCACCAGTTCAGGGGTTCTATCCTGCAACTGGGATCCCAGCATAGGGTCTGTACCCTTAGACTGGGCAGAGGCCAGGGGTGAGGCTGTCCTCTCCCCGCCCCCCTTACTGGGGTCCTGCACCCTCCTACCTGGAGCGGTGCCCCCAGAAGACAATCTGGTAGGGGCACTGTTAGCAGCTGCCCCTTCCTCCAGGTCAGGGGGGACACCCTGAACCTGGCCCTCCAACCCAGGGTCTGTACCCTTAGGCTGGACCTGTGCCTGGCAACCCAGGACTTCCGGGAGGGTACACCAACCCCCTTAAGGGAAACACACTCCTCTAGAGTTGTGTAATAATCTGCCTGGCGCACCAGGACTTCCTGGGGAGCACGCATGCCCCCCAGAGGGTAACACATCTCTCATGTGTTGTGTGACAGTCCGCCTGGCGCAGATCTCCCGACCCCTGTCCATCTGACAGCGCGGGAAGATCCCCCAGGACAGAAGTGGTGTTACCATGGTCATTCACTGGTGACTCAGCCCTTCTGGCTGGTCCCTGACCCACTGGTTCTTCCACTGGGGACTCTCTCCCCCTCTCACCCCTCACTCTGGACTTCTGCACCCTCCCAACTGGAGCGGTACTGCCAGATACCAGAACCACTGGAGCTCCACTTACAGATGCTCCAGGTCCTCCTGACACTAGGAGATCCTCCTCAACAGGCGGCCCATCAGGGCAGCCTAGGCTCCCTACCTGGTGTTCCCTTAAAGAACCATCCAGGCCCTGAGACTGGGTTTCGGGCACCTTGGGACCTGCAGCCCCACACTCACTCCTTCTCCTCAGAGACAGGACGTGAGCCCCTACACCCCTCCCATTACCACGGGACCTAGCTGGGCTACACTGAACCTCTCCCACCACTCTGGGTTGGAAGACACCTGAGCCATTCCTCTTAGGGTCACTCCCCAATGCCTCTTCAGACCCTCTGGAATCCACCAAAAGGTCTGCCTCCAATGTGAGCTCCCTGGGGTCAGAGAACTCACTCTCCAACAGGTGTTGGCATAGCTCTGGAAAACAGGGACTTACAATATGCTCTCCCACAATTGGATCACACAGCCCCTACAGGGGTTAACCAAACTATCCTTCACCTCACCATCCAGTGCCTCGCACACGTACTCCACACCACTCTCCTGAGATTGGCAAGACAGTAACTGACTGTCTCTGTCATTCAACCCACACTCTTCTGGGCGGTCTTCACACTCACATATCAGGACTTCAACCATGGGGGAACCCCTCTCCCTGCACCTCTCATCTAGAGTCAGTAGAGTGTCCCTCCCACCACTAGGACCATGAATCCCTGCGTCAGTTTCCCTATTCCTCTCAGGGACACTGCGCACTACTGGAGCTACCTCATGTCCTTGAACCTCCTGGTGTATGTTAACCCCTCCAAGTCAGGCGCCACATCTCTGGGTGTGTGCACTACTCTCTCAGCACTGAATAACTTAATTTTGCTGCCACCATCTGAGCTGGACTCCACCTCCAACTCAGCAAAGCTCACTTCCTTAGCTGCCCAAATTTCTTCTTCTTGGGCTAAGGCCCTCTGAGCCTCATCAATCTCTCTCAGCTCTTCATCAATCTCTTTCAGCTTCTGCTCATGAGCCAGAAGCCAGCTATCTTTTTCTGTTTCTCCCTCACTTTTAGAGAATTTCTCCTCCTCAGACTCAACTGGTAGTGTTGCCTTCCAGCGGGGTAACTCATACTGAAACAGGGATGCCTCTAGATCCTCCCTGGACCTTCTCTTCACAGGCAGCCCTCTTTCCTTGCAAAACACACGTAGCTCCTTCATTGTGTAGATAAACATGTGCCAGAAGTTGAGTTCCATTTTGCAACAACTAACCAGAGTCATGGTATCAAAAATACCTCCAGGAGGACACCATAAAACAGAAAAACAGTATGTGGTCGCGTTTGGTCTGCACTCACTAGTAGTGTTCACCAATCACTGTACATGAGTCACAAATGCAAGTCCAGAATCCTCACCGCTGACCACCAATGTTAGAATTGGGGGTCTCTAGTTGGCACAGGTAGGTACTTGTGACAAATAGGGACCCTCGCCTCTAGTCAGGGTAAAGGGGTACACTCCTAAAATAACCCCTGCTCACCCCCTTGGTAGCTTGGCACGAGCAGACAGGCTTATCTCAGAGGCAGTGTGTAAAGCATTTGTGAACACATACAGTAATCTAGTGACACACTACAGATGGACACCACACAAGGTTTATATCAAAAATAAGTAGTCTTTATATAGTTTTAACACAAGACCATAAACGACAAAAATCCACACTACTGTACTTAAAATGGTAGGTTTAGCTTAGTTCAGTTCAGTTCTTAAGATGCGACACTTTAAGTCAATGTACCTTACGATGCGGGACGCTTCCACAACAAGCAATGTTACAGCGATGGAAATGCGACAAAGTTCTGGTGCAAAGAAATAAAGACGTCAAGTTCTTCTTGATGCGGCACGCTTCTCCGAGGTTGCGAGAAGTCTCGATTCGATGCGTCAACTGCAGCGGCGACACCCTTGTTCAGCGATGCGACGGCAACAGCTTTGGCGGCGACCCTCTTCTCCGACGTTGCGAGACGCTTCTGCTCGATGCGACAACTGCAGCGGCGACACCCTTGTTTCGTGATGCGACGGCAGCAGCTCCGACGGCGGCACGCTTCTCCGTGGATGCGAGGCGCTTCTCTTGATGCGGTGCAATGCGACAGCTACAGCGGCGACACCCTCCTTCGGAGTTGCGACGGCAGCGGCTGCGACGGCGACACGCTTCTTCCTCGATGCGAGACTCTTCTCTTGATGCGGTGCAATGCGACAGCTACAGCGGCGACACCCTCCTTCGGAGTTGCGACGGCAGCAGCAGCGACGGCGACACGCTTCCTCTTCGTTGCGGGACGCTTCTCTCGATGCGGTGCAATACGACAGCTACAGCGGCGACACCCTCCTTCGGAGTTGCGACGGCAGCAGCAGCGACGGCGACACGCTTCTTCCTCTTGAGTCGCGCTTCCAGCTCCTTGCGACACGCAGTCCCTTCAGAAGGCCCAAAACAGCAGCAGGCACTTCCAAAGGATTCTTGGGGAGCTGGTGGTTGAAGTCTGTTGTCCCTGAGACTTCAGCAGGAGGCAAGCTCTTTTCTCAAGCCCTTGGAGATACTTTACAAGTTGAATAAAAGTGCACACAAAGTCCTTTCTCCTTCCTTTGGCAGTCAGGCAACCACTGCAGGCAGATCCCTCTAGCTTAGGGATAGTCTTCTCCTCAGTTCCTTCTTGGTTCCGCTCCTCAGCAAAGGTTTCTTCTTGTTTTCCCAAAGTGATCTAATTTCCTAGGGGTCTGGGTCCCCTTTTTATACACAGTTTTCCTTTGTTCTCTGAAGGCAGAGAGGCCTCTGCCTAGTCAAAACCAGTTCTGGTCAGTCCTGGAGCACTTTGTTTTTCTGACTCCTTCTTTCCTTTCAGAATGTGGGGCAGGGTGCTCAGCCGCCCGGCAGGAGGTGGAGCCAACATTGTGGAAGGCAGGCACAGCCCTATTCAGACCCAGGTGCAACTCCTCCCTCCACTCTGGATGCTGATCTTTCTATTCAGCCCTGTGCTGACTCACCCTGTCTCCTGTAGCCACCCCCAGCCCCTGTCACTCAATCTCCAGACAAGGAATACACAACCTAGCAGAGGCAGGCTTGGAAGTTTAGGCAAGAAAATACCCACTTTCTAAAAGGGGTATTTTCAAACACAGAATGTTAAAACCAACTTCACTAAAAGATGTATTTTATCATTCTGAGTTCAGGCATACTAAATTCGTTTTTCTACCATGTTCCCTGGGTCAGTTCTGACTATAAGGTGTAATAGTCAGTCTGCCCATTCTGGCCTATGGGGAGCAGGTAGCCTTGCAATAGTGAAAAACGAAAATGGCTGTAATTCACTATTAGGACATGCCACACACACCAGGGCATGTCCTACCTTGTACTTACAATGCACCCTGCCCTAGGGCCTACTTTAGGGGTGACCAACATGCAGTAAAGGGAAGGTTTAGAGACTGGTAAGTGGGTGTACTCACCAAGTCGACATGGCAGCCCTAGGCTGCACACAGGCTCTGCAATGGCAGGCCTGAGGCACATTTTACAAGCCGCTTCTGTGGGGGGCACAACCAGTGCTGCAAGCCACCAGCGGCATTGGATTTACAAGCCCTGGGCACACTCAGTGCACTGTACTAGGGACTGACAAGTAATCCAATCATCCAATCATGGAGTCACTAATCCATCACACAATTTATAATGGGGAGAGCATATGCACTTTAGCACTGATCAGCAGTGGTAAAGTGCCCAGAGTCATAAAACAGCCAACAACAGGTCAGAAAAAATATAGGAGGAAGGCAAAAAGTTTAGGGATGACCCTGCAAAAAGGGCCAAGTCCAACACCAAGTATATGAAGTCCCTGTGGCAGGAGTGCGGTGTAACGTACAAGTTCACCACTCCTTACCACCCCCAAGGTAATGGGCTGGTTGAGAGATTCAACCGGACCCTGAAGGGCATGATTATGGGTCTGGAAGAACCCATGAGGCGTAAGTGGGACGTCCTCTTGCCATGCCTTTTGTTTGCTTACCGTGAGGTGCCACAGAAGTCCTTAGGGTTCAGTCCCTTTGAACTGCTCTATGGTCACCCGGTAAGAGGACCTCTGAGTCTGGTGAAAGAAGGCTGGGAGAAAGCTCCCAGTAAACCTCACCAGGATGTATTTAGCTACATGCTGGCCTTTAGAAACCAGACTAGGCGATTCAGGCAACTGGCTGAGGCGAATCTGAAAGCCAGCCAGGAGGAGATGAAACGGTGGTATGATCAGAATGCCACTCTGATCGAGTTTCAGCCTGGGCAGGAAGTGTGGGTCATGGCCCCCGTGGTGCCGTGCGCGCTCCAGGATAAGTGGACCGGACCATTTGAGGTGGTGGAGCGCAAGAGTAACGTCACCTACCTGGTGGACTTGCGGTCTCCCAGGAACCCTTTGCGGGTCCTACATGTAAACCGCCTAAAGCCCCATTTTGAGAGGTCCGAAGTGGGCATGCTCCTAGCAACAGATGATGGAATGGAAGAGGAGACCGAACCTCTTCCTGACCTCCTGTCTGCAACAGAGCAAGATGGGTCAGTGGAGGGTGTGAACCTCTCTAACTCCCTGACACCTGAGCAGCAGGAAGACTGTCGCCAACTGTTGGGACAGTTTCCTGACCTGTTTTCCCTGACTCCTAGTGTCACTGATTGGTGCGTCCATGATGTGGACACAGGGGACAGTCCTCCTGTCAAGCACAAGGCTTACAGAGTGACTGACAGGGTGAGAGCTTGCATCAAGGAGGAGGTCTCCAAGATGTTTGCATTGGGGGTGATTGAGTCCTCTCACAGCCCTTGGGCCAGCCCAGTGGTCTTGGTCCCAAAGGCTGCCGCGCCTGGTGCCACGCCCGAACTCCGGTTCTGTGTGGACTACCGAGGACTCAATTCAGTCACCAGGACTGACGCGCACCCCATCCCCAGAGCTGATGAGCTCATTGATCGGTTAGGGGCTGCCCGGTACCTCAGCACATTTGACACAACGTCTGGGTACTGGCAGATCGCCTTGACTGATGGGGCCAAAGAGAGGTCAGCATTCTCCACACCAGATGGGCACTACCAATTCCGGGTTATGCCCTTTGGGATGAAGAATGCCCCTGCCACCTTTCAGAGGTTGGTCAACCAGGTGTCGGTTGGACTGGAAGATTTCAGTGCCGCCTACCTGGATGACATCGCAGTGTTCAGCGCCAGTTGGGAAGAACATCTGCGCCACCTCTGGGAAGTGTTGATAGCGCTGCGGAGGGCAGGCCTCACGATCAAGGCGAGTAAGTACCAGATCGGGCAGGGTTCCGTGGTGTACTTGCGACACCAGGTTGGGAGCGGCCAGGTGGCGCCCCTACAGCCCAAGATTGATACCATTCTGGCTTGGGAACCCCCCAAGACCCAGACAGAGGTGAGAGCCTTTCTAGGACTCACCGGTATTACAGGAGATTTGTCAAGGGGTATGGCAGCATCGTTGCACCCTTGACAGAGCTGACTTCCAGGAAGCAGCCCAAGAGAGTGATTTGGCCTGACACCTGTCAGAGAGCTTTTGATGCCTTGAAGACTACCATGTGCACGGCCCCCGTGCTTCAGGTGCCCAACTTCTCAAAAGAATTTGTTGTTCAAACAGACGCTTCAGAGCATGGTGTAGGGGCTGTTCTGGCACAGTTAAATGAGGAGGGCCTAGACCAACCTGTAGCCTTCATCAGTAGGAGGTTACTTCCACGGAAACAGAGGTGGAGTGCTATTGAGCGTGAGGCATTTGCTGTGGTCTGGGCGCTGAAGAAGTTGAGACCATACCTGTTTGGGACTCACTTCCGGGTTCAGACAGACCACAGGCCCCTCAGATGGTTGATGCAGATGAGGGGTGAGAATCCAAAGCTGTTGAGGTGGTCCATTTCCCTACAGGGGATGGACTTTACGGTGGAACACCGCCCTGGTACAGAACACACCAATGCTGATGGTCTGTCCAGATTTTTCTGCCTTAGTGATGAGAACTCCCAGGAGGTAGGGTAGTTATCCCCACATTTCAGCTGGAGGGGACACGTGTTAGACCTGGTACCATTGGCGTGGGTCTCCCTTCCATTTTTTCGCTATGCCTCCTCTGTTGTTGACCTATTTTTGCTGGTTTAGATGCTTTGGGCACTTTGCCACTGCTAATCAGTGCCAAAGTGCAAGTGCTCCCTATGATAAATTGATGTATGGATTAGTGACTCCATGATTGGCTTATTTGATTTACTGAGCAAAAAACCCGAAGTATCGGGTAAAGGGCCTAGCCATTAGACAGGAATTGAGTTCCTAATCAATTAGATCCGGAAAAACAACAAGAAAGAAGAATTTCCTTCTTGAGTCCCTCACTCACCAGGGTTTCCCCATGGTGACATGCTTCATCATTGGGGCCATCTCCGCTCTCTACGAGCCGAGGCGTGCTACGACTTGCGATAGTTACGTAGGAGCACTAAAGTAGAAGACTATGTGTAATGTAAAGTGTAGTGGAGTGGGCTGAAGTGAGTTAAAAATACCTTGCTAGTGGGCGGAATACTTTATTCTTGCTCCTAGTTTGGTATGTCTAAAACGGGGTATGATACAAGTAGACCTAACTATAATGGGTTAGAAATCCTAGTATACATCAACATGTTTCGAGCTTCCCCAGCTCTTCGTCAGGACCACACAGGGACCAGCCCTGTGTTTGCCACTCCTAATCAACCAAAATAAGGTAATCTAAATAATGAAATAAACGCTGCAACCCTAAAGCATGCGTTAATCTATACATACGCTCAAGACTTTATCACGCAGTATTTCAAAAAAAGCATGACTATGCCTCATGGACCGCCGGGATTGAGGGATCTCTTGGTCCTAAATTTGGTATGAGAACGCCTCAAAGGGAAATACCTAGTCTGCTCCCCGTCGGACCGCATATTCTCCGATGCTTTTTTTGAAATACTGCGTGATAAAGTCTTGAGCGTATGTATAGATTAACGCATGCTTTAGGGTTGCAGCGTTTATTTCATTATTTAGATTACCTTATTTTGGTTGATTAGGAGTGGCAAACACAGGGCTGGTCCCTGTGTGGTCCTGACGAAGAGCTGGGGGAAGCTCGAAACATGTTGATGTATACTAGGGATTTCTAACCCATTATAGTTAGGTCTACTTGTATCATACCCCGTTTTTAGACATACCAAACTAGGAGCAAGAATAAAGTATTCCGCCCACTAGCAAGGTATTTTTAACTCACTTCAGCCCACTCCACTACACTTTTACATTACACATAGTCTTCTACTTTAGTGCTCCTACGTAACTATCGCAAGTCGTAGCACGCCTCGGCTCGTAGAGAGCGGAGATGGCCCCAATGATGAAGCATGTCACCATGGGGAAACCCTGGTGAGTGAGGGGACTCAAGAAGGAAATTCTTCTTTCTTGTTGTTTTTTCCGGATCTAATTGATTAGGAACTCAATTCCCTGTCTAATGGCTAGGCCCTTTACCCGATACTTCGGGTTTTTTGCTCAGTATTGATAAAGGAGGGTGGACCTAGCTCAAAAATACCTCTACCTCCCCCCAATTTTTTGTTTATTATTTGATTTACTGTCAGACCCTAGTATAGTGCACCGCGTGTGCCCAGGGCCTGTAAATCAAATGCCTCTGGTGGGCTTGCAGCACTGGTTGTGCCACCCACCGGAGCAGCTTGGAAAGCGTGTCTCAGGCCTGCCATTGCAGAGCCTGTGTGCAGTCTGGTACTGCCATGTCGACTTGGGAAGTGCACCCACTTACCAGTCCCCAAACCTTCCCTTTTCTGCATGTTAGTCCCCCCTAAAGTAGGCCTGCGGGCAGGGTGCATTGTATGTAAGAGGTAGGACATGCCCTGATGTGGGTGGCATGTCCTGATAGTGAATTACAGCCAATTTCGTTTTTCACTATTGCAAGGCTACCTGTCCCCATAGGCCAGAATGAGCAGTTTGATTATAACACCTTATAATCCTAACTGACCCAGGGAACATGGTAAAAAAACGAATTTAGTATGCCTGAACTCAGAATGGTAAAATACATCTTTTAGTGAAGTTGGTTTTAACATTCTGTGTTTGAAAATACCACTTTTAGAAAGTAGGTATTTTCTTGCCTAACCATCCAGCCTGCCTCTGCTAGCTTGTGTATTGTATGTCTGGTTTTGAGAGTGACAGGGGCTGGGGGACTCCAGGAGACAGGGTGAGTCAGCAATAGGCTGAATAGACCTATCTGCATGAGGAGTGGTGGGAGGAGTAGCACCTGTGCCTGAATAGGGCTGTGCCTGCCTTCCACAATGCTGGCTCCACCTCCTGTGGTGTGTCTGATGACCCTGGCCCACACTGACAAAGGAAGAAGTTGTGCACTGGCAGAATGCACCCAGAACTGGTTTGGACTAGGTACAGGACCCTCTGCCTTCAGAGGACAAAGGATTTGCTAGTATAAATACTGGGGCCCAGACCCCAAGATTTTAGATCCCTTCTGGGAATCAAGACGAACCTTTGCTGAGGAGAAGAACCAGGAAACTGAAGGAGGAGACTACCCCTGTGCTGTGTGCTGTTTGGGGGTTGGCCTGCAGTGGTTGCTTCATTGCCAAAGAAAGGAGAAAAGGACTGAGTGTGCTTTCATCATCTTGAAGAAGATCTCCAAGGGCTTCAGATTCAGCTTGCCTCCTGCCTGAAGTCTCAGGGATACAAGACTTCACCCCCAGCTCCCCTCCTGAATTCCATTGCTGGGAATTGAAGTGCCTGCTGCTGTTGGGCCTTCTGAGAGACTGCGTGTCACTGGAAGCGCTACTCAACGAAGAGGAAGCGTGTCGCCGCCGCAGCTGTTGTTGTCGCATCGCAGAGTAAGCGTGCCGCCACTGTCGCATCACCGAAGCGCCCCGCATCACCGGAGAAGCGTGCCGCCGCAGCAGTTGTCGTCGCATCGCAGAGTAAGCATGCCGCCGCTGTCGCCATCGCATCACCGAAGCGCCTCGCATCACCGGAGAAGCGTGCCGCCGCCACAGAGGACGCCGGTGCATCACCGGAGAAGAGTGTCGCAGAGCCTGTCGCGGCTCAGAAAATCACCGAGTCGCCGCACGGCCGTCGGACGTGCACGCATCTTGTCTACGTTGTTGCACCGTAAGCAAGACGCCATTTTATCGCACCGGATCGTCATCGCATCGAAGCTCCATCTCGACGCATCGTAACCGGGCCGCAGTAAGAAACCGACGCATTCTCCTTTCTGCGTGTAAGGAATCGAAGCATCACCTTCCCTGCGACCCTTTTGTTTGTTTTGCGTTACGCATCCAAAGGTACATTGAGAGTAAAGTGTTGCATTTATCATCTTTATTGAACTGAACTATTTTCTACCATTTGACAGTCATATTTTTCGTATTGTATTGTGGATTTTTGTCGTTTGGGTCTTGTGTTAAGTCTATATAAAAATACTTATTTTTATACTACAAAATGTGTGGTGTCCATCTGTAGTGTTGTCACTGGGTTACTGTATGTGTTCACAAATGCTTTACACACTGCCTCTGAGATAAGCCTGCCTGCTTGTGCCAAGCTACCAAGGGGGTGAGCAGGGGTTATTTTAGTAGTGTATTCCCCTTACCCTGACTAAAAGCAAGGGTCCCTATTTGGACAAAGGTACCTACCTCTGCCAACTAGGGACCCCCAGTTCTAACACTGACCCCTAGAAGCATTTTCTGGCTGAAACATGTTGACCACCCTGCTTGATGCCAAGGATAAGTTGTTCTTCCCACTAGCACCAAATACTGTTTTTAATCTTATCCCTATTCCCCTCCCTTCATATCAAAATTGTCTTTGGGCATAGGAGATAATTTTATTTTTAAAGCACGGATCCCACTAGTGTTACTAACCAGACACTCTCCCTCCAGTTGGAGGCTTCACTCACCCGGGAAGCGAGTACACAGGTGCGGAACCCGATGATGATACCACCCACAACAATCACCGCAGTGGAGATGATATATGCAGCTGGAGGCAAGTAGGGTTTAAGGGTTTCCGGAACAACAACTGTGAGACTGGCATGATAGCTGTTGTGGTCCGCTCTATCTTTGATTTTATAAGTACTTCCTGGATATGCCAAAAATTGCGATCCTCTGTCTAGAAATTCTCTCTATCCAATGATGTTCACAGACATAGTGAATGGAATTATTTTAGGTGTGGATTGTTTTCTTCTGTGGGCAGGTTGTGTGTGATTGGTTGTTGTAATAATTAGTTCCACCTGTTGATGGATGTGGTGGAGACCTCACATATATTGTGACATTATTATTTAGTATGAGCAGAGCAGGTTGTATGTGCTTGAGATTCCTACAACTCAATGTCAGTGAATTTTATTTAGACTGTACAAACTCGATATTAAAGTATAAATGTTGATGCATGTGTGGTCTTATATCACAGTGTCTAATTCACTTGTTATGCATATGTACAGGTAGATGTAGTGTGTCAGGTTTGTGTCAGTCACTGTGACATTTTTGTTTTTATATTCTACCCTATAGGGCTGGTATATGGATTATTTTTGTTAACTACCTATTTTGATATGATTTATATGTATTTTTATTTGAACCTATTTTCTTCGATTGTAACTTTTTAAATTAACCAACATCTAACTAAGCATCCATTGCCAAATATCAAAGGTTGTATTCTTGCATCATAAAACTTCTTTGATGGCAGGATTGACAATCCTCCTTACTTTCTATTGAATGAATTAAGGCAGTGAAGTCCATCAATTAGGGCAGTGAAGTCCACAAAAAGCATAGACTTTTCTGCCAGCATTCATGGTGTCTGCTTCACTTATTAGCAATAACAATACACACGTATAGGTATTTAATAATTGCTACCAGTTTAAAAATCCTCAAGGGCAATCTTCCCCCTTCTTGCTCCTTTGTAACTCAAAGATTATCTGGTCTTTTTTCAATAGACAAAGGATTGTCTTTTGTGTATATGTGGCAGAAAAGTACCCCAAACTTTATTCCTCCCTGTGTGTTATCCTAAATTACCAAACACGTACAATCAAATCATTCAGCCGATGCAAGATATACAACTAGGTATGAATGGCTGCACAATTAGTCTGGTTTTTAAAAATGGATATACAGTCATTGGTTTAACTTTCAGCCCAGCAACACTGTATGACCTTGGACACATTACAGTCTCTTTTTGTGTCTATGTTGCCAGGCTTTGAGTGTATGGCTAATGGATAGTATTATTTCTGGTTTGCATTTAATGCCTTTATTTTGCCACTACTCAGTTGCCCTCGAGGTCACCAAAGAGAGACTTTCCATTGCTGGGTACACGGATTAATGAAGGCCAGTGGTGGTTTAAAGTAGTGTTGAGGGAAGATTTTATACTGCAAGTGTAGTCTATTGCAGTTCCCAATGATTGACCTTTTAACAGCTCATAGAGCTTTCTGTTTTTCCTACGAGGGTCACGAAGCCTGGGTGGAATTAAATTATTGCAGACAAATCGGAGGAATTTCGCGAATACCTTGTTACTATTTGACGCGGAATTACTGATAATTACGTGATTACTCCTACTCACGTAATTTTGGGGGGAAAATCCTACTGTAAGAGCACATATAGCGAGGGCGAGTGTCGGCTTGCAGTCCCTATCATGCTCTGCTGCATTTAGTGCTATTTCTCAGCGCAAAATGCACCCTCGCATACGTTTTAGGCGCAAAGGGGCACTTTACCACTAAGAAATAGCGCTAAACATAGAATTACGCTTCTTGTGTATTTCCACTTGATCTCGCGGAAATCTTAAGTAATTCCATGTTATTATGCTACATGGAATTAAACACGTCCCGCCCACCCCTAGCAACAACTTTTGTAGCTTGCCCTTACAAACATCAGGATTTTGTATGCAGGCGCATTCCTTGCTTAGTTTTGTCATGCAAGTTCTTTGAATCCATGCTGCACCTCTAATTTGTGAGGGTTTTGCATGTGAGAGCGTGCTTTGCTAAGCTTTTTCTCGTGAGTACTCTGAAACTGCGTGACACTGCTAATTTATGAGCAATTTATAAACAAGCGCACACTTTGCTCTGCTTTTCATTGCAAGTAACTCAACACAAGTCACACTAAGGTTTATTTTTGCTTATATGCAGAAAGAACAGACAACACCATGATCCGTTTGCTTGTGATCCTTTTACATTTTAGTAGTACCAAATTAGTGCATTTTTAAAATTAAATATTAAATGCGCTATTCAATGCATTGTTTGTTTGTCGTTTTATGACACAAACGAACACAATGATACAATATTAGGACACACATCGGTAAAAAGAGTCCTAAGGTGGAAATGTGATATAAATTGTGTTTGCACTTTGAGAAAGCACAGTAACATTGTTTCCACACAGTGGTAGTTTGGCAATTGCTGCCACGGTTCTAAACAGTACAACCTGGAACGCAATGACTGTCAATAAAATAACTTTCAATAAAAACATACTTGTGTGCCCGTTCAAAGCATTTGCTGAAGAACACAGGCTCGTAAAGGAGGCCTGTTGGCTGTCACTAACGAGCGCGGTTCCCTGGTACATTCTCTCTCCACCTCAGAGGCGCTTTCAGTCAAATGTGGAACTTTACTGACCTCTAGAGACTGATGTGTCCACGCGCACATGCACACTTCCGACAGTTTTGTTTTCCCTCCCAACCCGTTTGCAGAGCAATTACTGACCTTAGGACTGCTCCGGAAGTTCTTAGCTCAATTACATCGCATTTCAAGTGAAACCGAAACCGTCGCGTTCTCGGCTGTAAACCATTCTGTAAAATGGAGATGAGATTTTATTAAAACTGATATTCGACATTAATTAAAGGAAGAAACAAATGCACACAACCTTCTGCTTTCAGAGCCATGTCTTGATTTACTTTTAAATACCTAGTGCTATAGTTATTAGATTGGGGGTTGCATTACAAAACACTTTTAGGGGCGCTATTATATATCCTCGGTGGTACGTTAGGTAGTCCATACTGTAAACATTTTTTACCACCGTATTATAAAGGGAGATTTGTGGCTGTTGAAATGCGGTACACGCATGTTTGTAGTGTTGCATTTTATGTGGTAATGATGTGTTTTTTGTGCTGCATTATTTCAGTATATTGTTACCTTGAGGTGCGGTTTCTGTAATTTCTTTTGACTGTTATATTTTGTCACGCCCTTTTATATTCTTGTTCTGCTGTTATTTTCCTTTCTGCTGTGCTTTTAGCTGTGTTTTGTGGTACGTTGTAATTATTTTAGAGATGTCGAAAAAAATTCTGCGACCTTTATTGCAAAAAGCAGAAAATTCCTTTAAATTTCCATTGACAAACGACAACTTTTCGCCGTCTAAGTTGTTTACATACTGCTGCTTCAGCTCTTAAACTAGTTAAAACACCAGTCAATTCATAGCTGCCAAGGTTTCAGATTGCTTATGTGTGACATTTTCATGATTTCAGTGTAATTATGAGTGTCATTCAACGACTATGAGTGACAGTTTCTCACGAGCAAAAATCAAGCAATGACGACGAGGGAAACATAAATATCAGAAATTACACCCATTTGAGCAACAAAAAACTCTAAGAGGATCTTAAAACTGCTGATAAGCACCAGAAATGGAAGGGTTCTAAACTAGTGCCCTTGTAACCTTATCGTACTGTTAAATAAATCTTGAGACTGAAGACTCTTGTGGCGCTGCCGTGACATCAGTGAAACTTCTGCCCTGTTGGGTGAAACACTGTAGCCAGCTGTGAGCTGAGCCAGCCCCAAAGCCTGCCACAAGGACCGTGAGCTGCAAGCTAAGCCCTGTACAGTCTGAAGGTGCTAAAAATATCACCCCTAACTGTTTGAGTGCCTTTCTTTTATACATGCATTGCTGTCACCTCCACAATGTGCCTAGAGGGGACCGAGAAGCCAGCCACTGTGCTTTCCTAAAACACAAACACATAAAAGTTGTCTCAGCGCATGGCTACATAAAATACTAGGGAAAAGCAGACCCACTAGGCCAGGAAGGAACAATAGTATGGGCTTGTTTTTACTTATCAACCTGGACAAGATGAAAGGCTATGCTGGCTCCATCGGTATTCAATCATGTAACGTGTAGGTGCACTAGGATTCCAGCAGCAGGTGCATTAACCACAAAGTATCTCCGCATAAAAGACATGGCTGGATGAACTGCTCGTACCTGAAAAGGGGCAGCTTCAGATATCTGCAGCAATAGCTATGGTATGGGGAAAGACGGTGATTTTGCAGCAAATGTTAATGAATATTTACAAAATAAAAACGAACAAAAAAATTAAAATGTTCTAACACAAAATAATAGAAACAATAAAAATATGTGCATGTAAAAAGCCCAGGAGTGAGTGACAGGGCATCCTTCACACACCTGCCACACAAGAGGGTCGGAGCGTTTAATGGGGAGCTGCATATTTTGGGACAGCTAAAGCACAGCCAAGCTGGGCCCATTCCCGGGCAGCACAGAGATTGTTTGCATACACGTCATGCAGCAGTCTCTGCATAACCTGCCTCTAAAACAGACGGTGTTTAGTCTCTGTTTCTTTCGGCTTGTGGCACCAATATTCATACTCTCTGCACATCTCATGACACCCTTTTCTGGTTCCCCTGCCTCTCCACATGTCTTCCAATTTTTCAAGAATGCATGTCCTTGTACTCTAAGACAATTGAAGGTAGGCGAGTGGGAAGGAAGGGCGAACTTTGAACTGATTGTACGCAGCTCCAGTACTTAGTCCCCAGGGCCCACGGTTGGCTCATTTCCAGATCGGCTGTGCCATTGGTTTGTAATCTTAGAATTGCATGTGGGTGTACCACGAACTCTGTGACCTACAGTACCTTTTCACCGTATATGTACAGTCTATGTATATGCAGCAGACAAGTGCGTCACACCGATATTTTGGTTCTCACAGGGCTTGTGTGCGGCAGTGTGCACTGCACTCATATTAACATTTGGACATAATACATTGCGTTGATTTGTGCCTGATGTTTAAAGGCCATTGCAGTGTATGCTGTGTCTGGCCGTCATACTGGAGTGTCTCCCAAGCGAGCAATGCTGGCTCTGCGTGGTATTAGAGAGGAGAAGAGCAGCCTGGGCAGGGTCACCCAGGGAGTGAAGGAAGGACCCTTTATAGCTCTGGGGAGGGAAGAGGGGACTAACACTGGAGCACGCTTACATTTTAGTTCGAGTGAGTTTGATTTGCGCATTGTGATGTCCTCAGTTCTCCCCTTAGTCCAATACCTCCTGAGCGTTTATTAACATCGCTCACGGCAAGGACACATGACCGACCTCAGTCTCGGAACTCCGACCATTGTTCTACATGGGGTGGGGCACTACACACTATTGTAAAACCATGAAATATGGCCAGTGAAGTAACACTGTAATGAAAAATTAAAAGGTAAAGAAACGGGGCCGCAGTGTCTTACCGGCTTCGTCCGCTTCAATCCAAACATGTAGCACCCCAATTGCTCTCCTGTGCTCTACCGTGCCACACGCCTGCATGTGGGATTACGTTTCATAGTTTGAAATGAGGATACTGTCCTGGGCGGGGATGTTGCATTACGTCACAGGGACATGTAGCGGTAACAACTAGACCATATGCCCATGTGAGACTGCATAACTAGCAGCGCTTAGGCAGACAGCTGCGGTGCTATAAATGCGTGACAATGCATTTCAGTGTGGTGATGCGGACCACCACACTGAAATGCGTTAGTCTAATGCCTGATGCATGGTACTTGGCAGGGCTGAGTCAGTCAAAAACTGTTTCAGAGACTGGGGGCCATATCACATAAAATGATCACTGTGAGCGCAAAGTTTAGACTCAGTCTCTGCCACAGCTTTGAGCTGACTGATTTCGTATGTAGTTGAAGAGCAGGAGCAGTGCTATTTTACCACCTTAGTTGTAAATGGTTGCTTGTCATGGGAACTTTAAAGTAATGTGCTGCTTTTGGTTGGAAATGTAGCCGCATTCGTTGAATCTAAAGTAAACAACAGAACATAACACAATAACACACTCAAAGCAACATAAAAACACATTTAAAACATGACAGAGCACATCGCAACAAAACAGTCAAAACAAAGCACCACACAACTACCGCAATATGATATAACAAAATCACATTGCAATAATGCTGCACAAAAACACAGCAGTATTCAAAACAACAGAATACTGCACCACCACAACAAAGCACCACAATATGCACAAATGTTCTTGTCACACATTAGCACCTTCTTAGTCCTGTTTTCATAATGCAATGGTAAAAGGTGTTTGGTGCAAAGACTTTCTTACCTTACGACCAAGGGCCTGATTACAATGTCAGTCGGAAACTAAACCACCCGACTCCTTGTCGGATTCGGTTCCGACCGACTCGCAGTCCGTGGTTCCGCCCTACCGATTATGATGCTTCCGAACACCGTTCGGAAGGACTCCCTTTGACTGTAATGGGAGCCTGTGTTCCGACCGACAACACAGGCTCCTAGGGGAAAATGGGTGTCTACGGAAAACCTTGCACCCTGTCGTGGGAACCCCATGGTGCCTGCCTCACTGTGCATGGTTTTACAGAAGGGTCCCTTGGGTAGCCCATCGACCCCAAACCGGAAGACTCAGGATGAAGGGTGGACTGCTAGGGGCCCCCGAAGTCAGTTTCCGACAGCCTTTTCGTGTCGGACAGACCGAGTCGCAAAGGCTGTTGGAATACGACATCGTAATCGGTCGGTCGGAAACGCTGTCAGTTGAGCTGCATGAATGGCTCTGACCGACTCCGATTCTCCGTATGCCGGTCGGAACCGCTTCGGAATGACTGAATGGTTCCCCTTCCGACCGCAAGCATCGTAATCGGTCGGTCGGAAATGTTTCCAACCGAGTTGGGTGGATGGGTTCCGACACGGTCTAGGAGAATCCGACTGTTGGTCAGAGGCTTTCCGACCGACATCGAAATCAGGCCCCAAGTATTTGAAACAGTGCCAATCAAGTATGTTTTTGGTTTCACATTATGTCATACAGCTCGTATGATTCTCGCGGATTATGAACTGCATTATGTTTAAATGCTGAGCAGAGAGAATGAAAAGATGCACAGATATGGCTATCATTTGTTCTTCATTACTGGAAAATTTTAAAATACCTGATCTTATTTACATAAATATTACCACTGAGGTAAATTACCAGACTACAAAGATTATTGCTCTGCTAGGACTACCCTCTGGTTCCATATATTATTACTGCTCCAAATAAAAATAAACTGGGAGTATTTACTCCCTGTTGTAAAAAGACATATGGTAAGCAGAACTCAGATATCACAATTTAGCAGGTGAAAAAATACTGGTGTTACTAAATTTACCACAAATCTGTAAATGTTGAAATTGGCAGCCGTGACCCACCTAAAAATTCTGACTCGAGCAGACCAGCTGGATTCCCCCGGGCTGTGCGAAAATGATTCACTAAGACGCTGTGGGCGATTTTTCTCACCCATTGACTGAAGATAAACTGCTGATAGCCTCTATCAAGCCACAATTCTATTGCAGACCTTTATATCCATGCCTAGGGCCGGCACCTTAACTGTGCATCACCCATGATCAGTTGCTCCCCCCATCCCTCCTTTCTGTCCTGAGGAAGACCCGCTTGCAGAGGATACAAACTGCCCTCATTGCACTAGGGTCGAAACGTCGACACTCTCCCCCGCTCGGGGCCTGTACTTGACATTTTCCCAGTCCTACCCGCTTACAGACGAACGTTGTTTGTCAACATTTGAAAAAGAACAAAAAAGAATAACCATGAATTAGCTAATGGACAGGCCCCAATGTAGAACTGGTGCCATCATGAATTACGACCAGTTTTGCTAATGTGAATGTATATAAAACGATGAACCATTGTTTTGCTTGATTGGATTCCCCTCTTGTATACTTTATCTTACTTCACGAGCACCTCCTTTCTTCACTTTCTCCCTTGGAACAACCCCCCTTTTTTATCTTGAACATTGAACATGATAATATGTTATGAAAAGTGACCGAATAAAATAAGAGTCACCTATAAAGCAATAATGTGTGCCTTTTTTGGATTCTGAGGATATATATATTTAAACTAGACATGTATTGCATGCTGTTTATGAATGTTTCAGGCAACTAAGCTTTAATATAAGTCTAGGACCATTGTTTTCCTATACTTTAAAGTCTTGTCTTGTACCTTCATGTTTATTTGGTTAACACCATAGTTCAGTCAGGGACTGACTATGGAAAAAGTGTGTACTTGGGTGTTGCATTGAAGATTTTTGATTGCTTATTCAACATGAGTCAGCAAAGTTGGTGGCGCCTAAAATAAATGGCACCATACTTCTCTCAGTTTCCATAAGCTTCATTGGCCCACCACCTGGAGGAGAGTTTAATTTAAATTTGTAGGAATTGTCCTTAAAACATTTCGGGCCAGATGTACAATGCTTTTTTCTGCTCGCAAACAGACAGATTCGCAGAATCGGGCTGTTTACGACCAGACAAAAGCATTTTCTGATGTACCAAACCATATTTGCGATTCAGTAACCTATTAACGAATCGCAAATTGGATTTGCGAGTCGCTATTAGAAGGGGCGTGTGAAGGGCGTCCCTTCGTAATAGCGAGTCGCATTGGTAAGTAGGAATGTTTTGCGACCAGGAATGCGGTAGCAAAACATTCACATTTACCACCAACTTCAAGTTGGTGGTAACCCATTCGCAAATGGGAAGGGGTCCCCAAGGGACCACTTCCCCTTTGTGAATGTGGGCACCAAAATTTTTTAAGAGCGCGCAGTGGTCCCACTGACCACTGCCTACTCTTAAAAAGTTAAAAGGTAGTTTTTCATTTTATTTTTGAACTGCATCCTGTTTACCTTTAAGGAAAATGGGCTGCATTACAAATTTTTTTTGCTTTATTTAAAAAGCAATCACAGGCATGGAGGTCTGCTGACTCCAGCAGGCCACTAACCCTGTGTGTGCAGGCAATTCCCAATGGGTTGCAAAGCGAGACCTACCTCATGAATATTAATGAGGTAGGTCTATTTGCGACTGACTTTTATGTACATCTGGCCCTTTATTCTGATTCTCCTTAGTTCCCTGCCTAAACATTGAAGCAATACACCTTCATCCTTTCAAGTTCCTCCAATGTTTCTATACTGCAGATACCCTACAATCTTTCTGTACTGCTCATTCTCACTATACTTAAATCTATTTAGGAGACAGGACCTTTTAACCCAGTTCACTATCGTCCTTAACCCTCATTGCTAATTTTTAGATAACAATGAAAAATGTTACTCTTTACCTTATAGTTGTGATTTTCTTTAATAACATTGTGTCATGGTCCTTTAGGACCTGGAAGCTTTGGCGTTAGATTGCTTTATGCATAAGCTATAACATAATTTAAAAATATTGTCTGACATAAACTCATCTTAATTTGAGGGACAAGGTTTGAGCCTCTTGCATCATTTCCTGAGTGTTTAGTTACCATGCTTATCAAAAGATTTATGCTATGGAAGCAAGTTTTGGGATTTATCCATTTTAAGATCATGAGTGTTTGGTTACCATGCTTACCTAAAGATTTATGCTATGGAAGGCAGTTTTTGGATTTATCCATTTAAAGATCATCTGACCTTGTTCACGAGTTTTGGGCAGTATTCTTTTCTATGACAGGAAATGCTGGTGGCAACACAATTACCACCTGCAATAGGGTTAGCACTGGTGGAAACTCGACAGAAGTGATACTTCTATTGGGCAGTGTGCCTGACTAATGTAATAGGCACCAATGTTCCAGCCAATTTTTTTCCCTAGTGAGCGGCAATAGGATGTTTATGGACACTCTTTTCTTTCTGTGTGCCTTTGCGTAAGCCACTTTGTGAGAATGCAGTCTACCGGTTCTATGTGATGGCTGCGAGGGGCAGACCAGGCCCCAGGAAACCTTTGTTTTGCATAACATGGTCCTAAAGTGTAAATTATGAAGCTATTTTCCAAAAATCTCAGCTAAAAAGTCAAATACTTTAAAGACTGTTCTGAAGGGAAGCTCATGAAATCATTCAAACTCTTCAATATTCTCAGAAGCATCATTCCCTTGCCACAGAAATGTACTAATATAGGGCCACATAATTGTCAGAAGCCCTGTAGAATATCTTTACAGTGCATTAGAAATTTAAGCTATCTGAAGCAAAACAAGATCACAGCCCCAATATTGCGGTGAGAACTCATTCAGAAGAGGAAACATGTCCCATTGTACTTTTTGTGAAAGGAAATATAGTATCTATGGGGATAACTATAGAGACGAATCCATCAGAATACATGTAACAGAAAGTTCCATCCACATTACTATGTGAATTTCTGTGTGATTTCAGTGCTGATCAGTTAATGTTACTGAAGAAATATCATTTTTCAGGTTATTTAATGTGCTGCAGAATGCCTGCCCAAACGTTAGAGCCTTATTACGAGTGACCTGTGAAATTCTGGTATGAGTGGTAATTCCTTTCACGAAATTCCAATTTTTGCAGTTAACACTTCAGCTACCCAATTTTTCAAGGTACATTTCTGGAGGTTTGACCTGCAGATATTTACACAGGGAAAAATGCCTGGAAAATACTGGACATGTGGATTTTGGTGCAGTTAGCACCATAATATGCTTGTTATGCCCTATATTACAAGGAGTAATTTGTAATATTTGATAATTATTGCAATTGTTAAATTCCAGTCCTTATGGAATCTGATTTTAACGGATGAGACAATTATCACATCTGGGACCTGGTCACTCTGAATGAAGGATTTAGTGTACCTCACAATTTCTGACCTTCATTTACTGCCTTTGCAGATGGGAAACATGTAAGCTGTGCTATAAAATATAGGGGTCATTTATATATGCCTGACCCATGAGTTACTATGCAATAGCATACCTATTACTTACTGTGCCATACAATTCATGTCCCTTTTCCATTTCCCCTTTCTATTTCTATGTGTCTCCCACTGTCTATAATCTCCCTTATTCCATTTCACCATGACCCTATTAACATCTATGCCCCTCACCACTCTAGCTCTCCAGCTTCAGACTTCACCTTATCAGTCTTATTCGTTCACGCTTAATTCATTCTTGCTTCCATTCTGTCACCCCCTCTCCCTCAGTTATGTATTTGTTAAAATCTTACCCATTCCCCTAAAACCTCCTTTCTCACTTGTGTCGACTCTCTTACTTCCTTTGTAGCTTAGGCATCGTCTTAGCTATCTCAGTATTTCTATGTTGCTCACTATCATTCTACCTCTGGGACTATTGGCTCACTATTGCCATACCCCTTGTCACTATCTGACAAGCTCACTGTTTTACTTAATCACATCCACTTCCTTTTGCGAATGTTTTACTTCAATTCTCACCTACGTTCTTTTGGTCTATCTTGTGCACACATTCACACTCACACCCACCACGCCATTAATCACTCTCATCTCATATTTGTCACTCCCTCTAGCTCACTGTTTATTTCTTACTTTCATATTCTTACTAAGCATGGTATTATCAGTTTGCAGTAGTTGTACTTTTGCCTGATGTACAAATGGTATATTTTGCTCTTTCCTTTTATTCGATGCCACCTTTCAACACAGGCATTACAGTTGTTTTCCTGACACTTCCGGGATGCGAGTACATACAAACTGACACCACCCACACACTATAGCATGGGGCTATGCTCTATCCTCATGGTACACCAGTTCCTCGTAATTCAAAAGTATCACCCTAAAAAAGACCTGTACTTTATAAGACAAGTTCAGCAGCAGCTGACGTAAATAAAAGTAGTGGGTTGGGTGAGGCAAGGAGGCAGAGCTGGGGGCGATAATAAAAAAAAGACTTAACTGAAGCTGCAGGCCGCCTCGCGCCTCGGTGATCTGCTGCTTCCTGGTCCCAGCAGACACTGGGACAGCAACAGAGACTCCTTGTGCAATCCCCGCGCTGCTTTCATGCTATTACCAATAGCATGAGAGCAGCGTGGGGATTGGCCTGAGCGGGCTGGTTTAACGCGAGCGCAGGCACTGTGAGTCTGTGCTGTTTCTCCAACCCGTGTGCAATACAGCTAGGTTGGAAAAACCTAACTGCGCATGTCTGCTTGGCTGGCCTAAGATGGCCGACCAAACAGACATGCACACTTAGAAGTGCACAACCCCCTTCACCCCTCCTCCCTCCCATGGCCCGGCCTGCCCCTCCCTACATGCTGGCTCAGTCAGCAGCTGAAAAATAAAACAATAATAAAATATTGTTTTATTTTTCAGCTGTTGGCTCTGAGCCGGTGGGGCGACGCTCCTCTGCTATTGGACAAGTTATTGTTTTATCAATTATTTGTTGTTCGTCTATTCCTTTTGGGTTTTCCTCTTCTCCCTCCCTGACCCTTTTTTATTGTTTACTAGCCCAGGACCTGGCTTATGACTGCAATGTTTGGCAGGTCTTGTATCCCCACTCCTCCCAACCCCTTTTATTTGTTTCCAAGGATTGAGCAGCACAAGGAACATGAATGGGGAAGACACATGATGTAATGCTAAGCTTTTTTCATTGGGCATTGGTGCTGGATGCTTGTTGAATTTATGCTGCAATTACGTTGTACTTAATCATTTCAAACAAAAAAAAAGAAACTGGAAAAAAACTGTTCTCCAGACACATGCAACTCACGAAATGTAAAATAGTGTGTGACTATAGTAGCATCGACTAGTATCATCAAAAGAAGATTTGGATTTGTTTTCATGGCCAAATGAATCGGCGCTGCACATAGATCAGTGGTTAAAGGCTAAGAGAGAAATGCTAAAAGCTGATAAGAGTTATTAGGAAGGTCTGTTTTCCCCATAGTAATCATGCTTCTTTTTGCATTGAAGTTTTGTATAGTTTTCCAGGCTGTGAAGGGATAATGTGGATTCAGAAGAACAAGGTGGTGGAATGGTTGGTGGGAGTGCGTGGAAGCACTTGGTTCCAAGATAGACACAGTAGGTTCCAAGAGAGACGCAAATGAGCCCGTCGACCAGTCATAGGCCACACATAATCCCCTACGGACGGTGTTTCCACCGTTGGGATTATGTTGTCGGTTTCCGACAGGCTTTTAATGTCGGGCTTTCCGACATAAAAAGTCTGTCGGAAAGCGACTTTGGAGGCCCCTAGCTATGGTGCACCCTTTAAATCCCTGCACCCTGTGGCAGTCACTGTGAGGTGCCTGCCACGTGGTGCAGGGATTTACAGGAACTCCCATTTCTCTATGGGAGCTTGTGCTGCGGCCTGTTTCCGACCGATGGACAATCTCCCATAGGGAAATGGGAGTTTGCGACTGCATCATTTGCGATCGCATTGTAATAGGGTGTTCGGAACCACCGACCTACAGTCGGTCAATTCCCACACCAAAACGGTGTCAGGGGGACTCAAGTCCGCCTGACATCGTAATTAGGGCCTTAATCTATTCGGGTGATGAATTGTTATATAAATATGCTGCAATAGTAAAAGGCAAAACTTTATGAAAATGTAGCTCCTACCAAAGGGGATGTTAACAGTATTTCGGCGGCAGGAAACTGATAATAGAAGCAGATGAGGAACAATCATCGGTAAATGCAGGAAAATATGCTACAGCCAATAGAAATGGCGGAAAGGTAAGTGTCACGCACAGGAACCAATGAGAATCCAGGAAAGAGAGGAGGCAGGATGTTGTCCCTTTTGAGTTTATATTAAAAACAATAGATTTCTCAAGCACAAGCGCTGTGCAGGCGAAACCTAAGCAACTCAAAGCTTGCTTTATTTTCTTTGCTTTAAACAATGTTACTGCCTTTGCAGGTTCTGTTGGTTTTAATCTGCACTTTCTGCCTAGGTTGTGAAGGTTTCTTCCTTTATTCGATATTTTATGGCTTTGGCAAAACCTTATGAAATGTGCTCTTTCGATGACCTCTCGCACGCTGATAATTCTCTCTGCGCAGGCGCACATGCATGTGAGTTAGAGGGAACATTAGTAGGCACTGTTTATCGCTGGTGGCAATTACAGATTAATGTTGGTGGTATTCTTGCAACGCTTTTCGTAACGTGGCCCAACAAAGTCATTACTCGGGTCAAAGTAAAAGGAATACTGGAGTACATTTGTGGACATTTTGTGTTAACAAGTCGACAGAAAATCCATTTTCCCAATGATGACATTGGATGCACCATAGATGACGTAAACAATGTATTTACAAATAACAACTAACCAGGGTCTGCTGCAGTTTCCAGTATTCACATGATTCGTAGTTCTCCTCCGTTAGTTCCACATAGAGCAAAATAATTGTTTACTTTTGTCGTTTTAAATGGCTGCCATGCCTCTTTTAATTTGAATCAGAGTTCCTTGAGCTTTTTCTTACCTTTCCAAAACGGCTGCTTTAAGCGCGCATGCATGTGCATGTATTGTGATGCATGCACAAGTATATATGGGAGCATGCTTCGTGACACAGGAGAACCAAATGCAAAAAGCTTTGGCAAAGCCAAAAGGTCAACAATTACCTTTTAAAGGCGAACCTTTGGGCTTGCCAAGGCTTATTCCATTAATGGCCCCATTGGTATTTAGTATTTATTTTATTTTGCAGAGTTACTTAAAACCATTGCAATACGTGGTAAGAATGAAGTCATATCTAAAATATTAATTTACAATAATAAAAGTTTCATCGCAGTTAAAATATAAAGCACTTCTGTTGGTTACAAAATAAAATATTAAGATTTAAACATTCAAGAACAACCAATATAAGTTGACCAGTCAGTGCGGGCATTTTTGCTCCCTCTGAGAAAATTAATAATCAAAAGTCTCCTTTTTCCCAAAAAGCTTTAGTGACAGTTTGGCATTTTTGCTTTGGCCGCTTCCAGAAATCTAACTAGTCTGGAGTTCAGTTGAGGTGATGTTGGATCGAAGCAAGCCAAAACAGCTTGCCTCCTTGTCCGAATTCCCCTTTGATTAAGGGGGATTTTTAGCAGTTGCCTCCTTTCTTGGAGCATCGCTGTACATGAACAGATGGTATGGATGATATCACCCTGGCCGTTTTTGCACAAACTGCATACTGTAAAAGTCTGCACCCTTTTCCATGGTGGAAGGTGCTGTGTGCATGGTATCACTCCAAGTCGTAGCTTTAGGAATTTTAATTTCTGTGCTTTTGGATATCCCAGGTTAAAATATTGTTGTGGGGCTAAGATCTTGTAAGAATTCAACGTCATCCAAGCATGCGCTCTGGCTGAGAAAGCAGCTTTATCCTCCACCAGTGACTGTTTTTTCAGCGACTTCCAGACTAATTTCTTCAGAGTTGAATGATGACACTGTGTATTCCATAAGGGCAATAAGCCTGTGTTTGCCAGGGCCTCCTGAAGATACAGTCTTGCGGGTGAATTCTCCCTCTGTTGAAGATCTTGCCACAGAAGGTAGTTTATTGAGTTAGGGTTTGATATTCTGATTTTGTTCCAACAGTTGATGTATGCTCCATATCTGGCCCAGGTTTGCTTTAACAGGCCAAACTCCAGTCTAATTTGCGCCGGGGAAGTATAGTTCGGGAGGCTAAACATCATTCTGTAAGCTTTTACAACTGTTTTATCCAAAAGGTTAGTATCTCTCCCTCTCAGAGCTTCACTGCCGTAGGCAATTGTAGGTAGAATTTTAGCCCGTGCTACCATTAAAAGAGGGCTCAGCGTAGGGCCCAATAGCTTAGCTGTTAAATTTTTCATGGTTAAGGCAAGGATCATCCCTTTCCTTTTGATCTCTTCTTGTTGGCGGGTAAATGATCCTTCTTTGTCTAAGTGGACACCCAGATACTTATAAGTCTCTGCTGTTTCAATATGAGTGCCGCCCAGATGCCATAGGTACCTCTTTCTTCGTTTGCTGTTGATTGTCATGGTCCTGGTTTTATTTAAGTTTATTGTCAGGCTATTTTCCTCTGCATAGACCTGCAGACCGTTGAGAAGATGTTGCAAGCCAACTACCGTGTGGCTAAGCAGGACTACGTCGTCTGCGTATAGTAAGTTGGACAAGCTGGTACCCCGAGTCTGGGCGCATGGGAATTACAGGAATCAAGTATCTGTGGTAAATCTGCCATGAATAAGTTAAATAAAATAGGGGCCAGCACGCAGCCCTGTTTAAGTCCTTTGATTGTTTTTACTTTTCTTGATAGATGAGACCCTGATCCTAATTTCACCTGTACCCAGGTATCAGTATGTAGAAGCATTAACATTGATAAAAGAGTATTTGGAATGCCCCATCTGGCTAGCTTATTCCACAGTTTAGTCCTCTCCACGTTGTCGAATGCGGTGCTGAAATCAATAAAACAGACATGCAACTGTTTTTTCCTCAATTTTGTTGTGTCCATTATTAACGAGATTGCCAAGAGGTTGGTTATTGTGCCACAGTTTTTTCGGAAGCCTGTTTGATTTAACGGGATTATTTCATTATTTTCTGCCCAGGAGCTTAGTTCATCTAGCAGTATTCCCGCAAAATATTTAGCCTCGTTATCGATCAGTGCTACTAACCTATAATTGGCTGGCAAGGCCTTACTGCCGCTTTTGTGGATTGGAATGATCGTGGAACCTTTCCAGGAGTCTGGAATGGTGCCCAGTCGTCTTACTTCCAGAAATAGTGGATGGAATATTTTTGCCCATTCTTCCGGTCTTTGTTTGAACACTGCAGGCGGGATTCCATTTGGGCCCGGGGCTCCTTCCTTTCTACCCTTCCTGATCTGTTTCATAATAATTAAAAGCTCAGTGCCGATTGACCTTTCCTCCTGTTGGTGGATTAAAACAGGAGATTTGGATGTATTACTTGCCATTTGTCGGGTAGCATCGGAGCAATCAGGGAAATTAATGATGCCTCCTGCCTTTCTTCCGATGTTGGAATAATGCCCGTCCAAGTCTGCTCTACTCTGTTCCTGTTTGGGCAGAGTATTGCTTTGACTGTTGAAGTGGGAGTTTAAGTAGCTTGCCCAGGTTTCCTCCAGGATATGGGAAGTAGGTCCCCCATGATGCGGGTGGATAATTGTATTTACTGATTTCCAGAAGCGATCGCTGGCGTTATACTTTATGTTATGCAAAAGTTTTGCCCAGAAGTCCTGTTCGTAGTTATTGTTGATGTTCCATTTCAACTTCTTTAGTTGAGTTCTTTGTTGCCGCAGGGATAAAAGAAGCAATATATTCCCTGGATCATGACGCAAAGATCTTATGGAGCCATTTATCATTCTCTTAAGGGCTTTTATTTGCGCTTTTTCAGCCATAGGTATCTTTTTCGCTTGTGCTGGCCCCGGAAGACTACTCATTTTTATTTCCGTGGCCTTTAAGTTGCTAAGGGTAATGGTGAAGCGTTCCCAGGTTTGTATCAAGTTCTTTTCGAACGGTTGTGCAAGAGCAAGATTAATTGCTGAGTCTGTTAAGGACTCAATGCTTTCCACAGTATACTTGATCCTCTTGTAATTTATCATGTAGCTTAAGCCTAACTGTGGAGCAGGATAAATGCTGGACGGAGCAGTTGCCGCTACAATAGTCTCTTGTGGACGATGGTCACTGTCCCCCTTGTCGCCCATTCTAAAGCTTATTACATATGAAAACAGTGCGAGACTAACAAACGTATAATCTAGAAGCGAGCTTGTTAGTTCGGTGTAGTAGCTTGCCACTGGGGGAGTATCTCCGGCTGTTCTTCCATTAAGGGCCCTAAGATTTAGATGTTCTAATTCTTCCAAAAGGGATCTGTTTTCCCTATTAGGCCTCCCATTCGTGAAGGTTCCTTGTGACGGTATGTTGTAGTTTGAGGATTGGAGACAAACTTCCTTTACTTTGGATGACCCCAATAGATATTGATTCAGGTCCCCGATAATATAAGGTTTGAAATTTCGGCACTGCCTAAATAAGAAGTTATTTGATCAATTAACTTTGCAGAGTCACTAGCTATCCGTTTTGGGTGGATATATACGTTAAAAAGGGATACTTCATGTTGTACCCCTGCCAGGGAAAGAGTAAGTTTGACTGCTAAAGCTACATCTATTTCCGGACCGGTTACCACCGCTGTTGGTATGGATGTTGTTGAGATGTAGGTTGCTAGCCCTCCTGAAGAATGGCCCGCTTTGCTACCTCTAGTAGCTGGACGGTCAAAGCAAAGAAACCCGTCTATGTGTAGTGGTTCCATAAGCCATGTTTCCTGTAGCATAATGATATCAAAGTTGTTAAGATATTGCCGGAATTCTGGACCTTGAATTTTAGAAGCTAAGCCATTAACATTCCAAGAGCAGAGATGTATCGCGGATTCTTTTTGTGTTTTGTTGCTGTGATCTAGATAGTTATGATGTCATTGTTTTGATGTGGCAAGGTTTATAGTTCTTGTAATTGGCTCAGCATACCAGGAGTTGTATCCGCGTAATTTTTCAGCCCTAGGAGATCCATGTTGTGCGCCTTGATTATAATCCCTTCGTGGCGCAGTGCAGCCAAGTGCCCCTCTTAATACAGAAGTTGAGGGCCTTAAACAATCCTTGCTCCCTAGCCTTGGGCTCAAGTTTAATAGCGGAGCTGGGTAGGCTTGAGGCTGAAAAGAGGTGACTTGAATGCCCCAGTCTTTGAAGGTAAGATGGTGATTTAGTACTCTCTGGGCTGTTACATCTGTTTTCCATGTTGCCCTTGTTATTTCTGGCTTGGCTGGATTATCTGATGTGAGAAACTCTATTGCGAGTAAGTCTGTTGTATTCAGGTCTGATAGAGTAGGTATGGCCCTAAGTAGTTTTAAGACATTGCCCCTGTTCAGCAAATCGTGACATCCTTTTGAAATGTACTCTGGTTTGAACAATGTGTATCGCAGGGCCGATAGCGAATCGTTTGGGGGATAAGAGGTGATTTCAGGTGGCCCGTTCCAGTTGGCTGCAGGGTTATGTTGTATTAGCCGATAAGGCTCGTTCTGATTCAATTGCACAACTGCTCGGCTGGAATTAAGATCTCTTTCCTTAATTATTATTGCAGTTGAATTTACAGGTTGGCCCTGTTGTTGCAAGGAGTGAGAAGCCAAAGGCTGTTGGTCCTTGGCCGTCCTTGCTTGCTTCTTTTCCCTGGGGTTGCCACTCTCTGGATTGTACAGTTCATTCTAGATGTTGTTTGGTCACTTCCAACTGGAGGAACAGTAGAAACTTGCCCTAGTTCCTGCGGGGTGGGCTCCCGATTCTTGTCCTTTGCTAGGGCCATAATTGTTTGATGATCAGCGAGCTCAGCGGGCCCTTTTGAATTGGATCTGATGGTATGTGGCAGAGGTTCGAGGGCTGAACAGGTAACGGCTTTGTCCCTTGCAGACCCAAGGACCCCTCAGCTTCCTTCAAAATCATATTCCCTGATCCAACTCCAAGGTTATGGGAGCAGGAGGGTGCTGCTGTGTCTTGATGGGAGTTAGTATGAGCTAGATCATAATCTTGCAAGTCCCCCTCATTTAGTGCGGTGGTTGAGTTAGGGCATTGTTTATTAAAAATTGAGTAGGTGGCTGCTTGATTGAGAAGGAGTAATTTATTGTTGCGACCTTTTCTTTTTTGCTGGCGGCGTTGTTTGGCATTAGTTTTTATCTCGGTTGGTGTCGCTGTAACTATCTTAGGTGATTCGCCAGTGCCGTTGATGCCCACTCTTTGTTGTATGACGGATTCAGTGCCTTTACAGAGCTGCTTTAAGTTACCATCAGCTGTCGGCAGTGTAGTGGAGCCGTCGTTGGAGTGGCTAGCGCTGGCTGAGCAGGTTGATTTGTTCTTCAGCTCATTGAGCACAGTAGAAAGCATAGTCGGAAGAGTTGCCAGTTTGTCCACTATCTGGGTACACCCACAATGAAGGTATGACTCTGTTTGTGCCCTTATTATTAGTGCATTGAGATCTCCCAATTTTTCATCAATCCCTGCTGTAAACACTGCCAGAGTATTTAGTAAAGAGACCTGTATATCCATCTTATCTGATTGGTATTGTAGCGCCTCCACTGACAGTTGCATGGTTTTTAGGAGAGAAGCCCAAGTACTCCCATCATGCATGTTTGGATTCCCCCGCTCCTTAGGGCCCACTTCCTTCTTACCCCACGAGGGCTGAATGTCCACTGAAGGCGGGTGTTGGTATTTCATCTTCTCCATGGAGGGTCTCGTCTGTTGGACTGGGGAGTTTGCTGCCAGCATGTCCTCCCACTCTTGTGTTCCTAAATAGGATAAGACAGCCCTTACTTCGTCCTGCTTTGGCGATTTTAGATTAGCTTGCGGGGGCGTCATCATAGAACTAACTCGGGTAATGGGGCTAAGTTCACACTCAGCTGTGTTAACCATGTCGCCACTGGGTAGATTTAAATTCTGAGGTCCAGTAGTAGATCCTTCAGCTTTCCGTAGGGAGTCCTGTTTTGTCATTATATCTTCTAGGCTAGATGAATCTGACCAGGACTGCTTGCTCCTGTCAGTCTGATGTTCTTTTTCCTTGGGCAATGAATGGCCTACTCCTGTTAAAGTTAGCAGTGCTTGCGCTGTTTGAAGTGCTCCTAATGTCGTAAATGGAGTTGATACAGTTGCTGATTTGGCTACAGTTATTGAATGCTGAGCTTCTGCTTGCAAAGATGTATGAGGTCCTAAAGAACCTAATGGTATAGCAAAATGTGATTGAGTTCCTCCAGGGGATAACGAATCACCTGTAGACAACTTCCTCTGCGCCCTATGCTGCGCCATAGGGCTAACTGAGGGACAAGTTGAGGGGGATTCAACTACTGAATTGTTCTGAGTATTGCTCTGTATTGTTTTATTTATTGTTTTATTGTATGGAACTTCTTTGGTATATTCCGCTATCAATGATGTAGTTATAGGTGTAGATGCGGATGTAAGTGAGGATGTTATAGAAATCTCATTCGGTTGGACCGAAACTGGGGTATGAACTTGTGCTGTAATTTGCTGTTTCCGCTGGCTTTGGTGAGTTAGTTGTGTTATCTGCCCTGGTGTAATTGCCAGTGCTGATACTTGGTCTGGTTGGTCTGGTTGTAAGGGAGACTGAAGACCTTTCACAGTGGCGTTGCTTGAATAGAGAGCGGCGCCAACATTGGAGTTCATTACATTTGTTCAAATTAAATATCTGATTCATTCCTAGGGCACACAGTACTGTTAGAAAAAAACGGAGTGCCCCCGCGCTAGGATTCCTCCTAACCTTCAATCAAGTGTACCACAAGCAAGCAAAAGTAATTAAATAACATGGATTGCCTGAAGAACCAGGTCTTCAAATCCCTACAGAACAGCACTTCTGAGGGCTGCATTCTGAGGTCCAGGGGCAAAAGGTTCCATATTTTAGCCGCGAGCAGGCTAAAAGATCTGCTACCAAGATGAGCTCTTTGAACTTTAGGAATCGTCAACTTAGATGTTCCCGATGATCTAAGACTAGGATTGGGCCGGTAAAGTTTAATCAGGGGAAACAACTATTGAGGACCTTTCACGTTTATGATTCTGTGACAGACACATAAGGTTTTGAAGGCCACTCTGACCTGCATAGGGAGCCAGTGGAGTTTTACCAAAGCCGAACCCAGAGGGGAGCGCCTAGGAATATTAAGAAGCATACGGGCAGCGGTAATCTTTACCCTCTGCAACATTCTCTATCTGCCCTTAGAGACTCCAAGATAAAGAACATTACAATAGTCTAGGCGAGATACTATCAGTGCATGGATGATTGTTTTCTTAGCTGACTCTGGCAGCAGCTCTAAGATTTTGTGAAGCATCTTCAAATGCCAAAACAAGTACCAGCCAGAGACGAAATCTGGTCATCAAAAAATAGTGCTGTGTCAAACCAAACCCCCCAATTTTTTATTTTAGGTCTGGGAACAGGGAGCATCCCCAGCTCAAGAGGCCATCAGACAGAGGACCAAATGGACGGTTGCTTACCAACCACGAGAATATCAGTCTTTCCGGCATTTAGCTGTAGGCAACTAGAAGTCATCCACTTTGCCAAGTCCACCAGGCATGCTCTGAACTTAGGAGCGGCATCATCTTCGTCCTGTGCCAGGGTAATAATCAGCTGAGTATCATCAGCATATGAAACCATCTTCACCCCATGGCGTTCAACTACGTCTGCCAAAGGACGCATATAGACATTAAACAGGGTCGGACTCAGAGCCGATGGGACTCGGATTTATAGGACTGTTGGATGACCTAAAAAGACCGGTCATGAAGAAAATCCGTGATCCACTCAAGTGTGCAGCCTCTAACTCCTAAATCCCACAGACGTTCCAAAAGAAGACCGTGGGAGATTGTATCGAAAGCGGCACTTAGATCCAACAGGAGCAAGGTCGCTGTCTTGCCCTCATCTGCGGATAGTCTCAGAAATTCAGAAGCCAGCAGCAGAGCTGATTCAGTACTGTACATGGGTCTAAATCCTGATTGGGTCTCATGTAAAAAATTGTTTCCTTCAATATACTTCGTCTACTGAAGATTAAAGAATGTTTCAGCTATCTTAGCAAAGAAAGTAAGCAAGGAAACAGGTCTTAAATTTTCTGGAAAAGTGGGGTCCAATGAGGGTTTCTAAAGTAAAGGGACCACCATAGCATGTTTCCAGTCCAATGGGACTAGGCCAAAGGCAAAGGAAAGATCCAGAAGCTTACAAAGAATAGGGGCAATGGCATTCTCCCCTCGTACCAACATAGACGGGATCAGCAGGAGAGCCCGATTTTACAGCAGAAAGCAGACCTAGAGTATCCAGTACGGTTGGAGCTTTCAGGATAAAGAGACACTCGGGAGAAAGTATGTTCTCTGTCAGGATGAATTTAAAATTCCTGCTAGCTTCAGGAAAGGAGGCATAGATGAAATGAAATTTGTACTTGTAAAGCGCACTTATACCCCCAAAGGGGTGTCCTGGCGCTGTACGCATACCGCTGTGGAACCCTTCCTGGCTTTTCCCTGTGAAATGTCCACTCCTGGGCACCCCCAGGGTGAAGCCAGGCATCCCAGCGCTGTTGGGGCCGTTGTGGAGATTAAGCAAGCTATTGCCCAGAGTTGCAGAGTGGGACCCATGATTAGAATAGGTACCGAGGCGAGAATTATCAGGTCCGAGGAAATTGAGCCCAAGACCCGCCGAGGCGGGAATTGAACCCTGGTCCCGGGCCAGATCTCTGCATCAGGGTCTGCCGCTCTAACCATTGAGCCACACTTCTCCACTGAGATAGTATCTATCGTTCCGGAAATATACCGGGCCACTAAGTTGCAGTGTTCTGTAGAACAGGGAATGGACACAACAAGTCGCTCAAGAGAAGAGAGATTTTTGACAATCTGAAAGATCTCCCTGGGTGAACCCCTAGAGGATTCTATTTTGAACATGTAAAAATTAACACGTGGTCTCTTGATCTGTTTCTGCTAATTTTTTAATGCTTCTAAGTATACAGTTTTGACACCAAGCTTATAGTCTCTTCTCCAGAGGCGTTCTAATCTTTTACAGTCTTTTTAAGGCCCAGAAGTTCCTTAGTAAACCATTTCGCTGTTGGGTTGCGGCGAGTGCTGTTACATGTCTTGAGAGGAGTAAGAGTGTTCAAAGCCCCAATTATCCAGGAGGATATTTGTTTGTTGGCAATCTGTGGACAAGTCTCAAGTACAGGGGGACGTATAGCCAGTTTGGCAGTAAAGGCGGCAGAGGTAACTAGAGACCATTTACGTGTTTTTTATAAGAGGGAGAGCAATTAGAAGGACCTAATATGGTTGAGGAATCAGTGATCTGAAAAGGAAGAATGAAATGGCCAGACCAGGCAACTGGGACATTGGACGACACTTTTATCGAAGTACTATTTGAAAAGATGGGGTCTAGGGTATGACCCCCAGTATGCGCAGGAGAGTTGACCTGCTGAACCAATTCCAAAGCCTCGAGATCCTTCACTAAAGCGGAGGCTACGAGGCACGGACTATCTTCAAAATGTAGGTTAAGGTTGCCTAGAACAATAAAAGTCGGTAACGAATGACATAGGAAGGAAGAAGATCCACCAGAGCATGTAAGAAAGCCTTGGCAGGTCCCGGTGGTCGGTAGATGAGGAGACCTGCTACAGAGTGCGAACAGGTGAGAGCTAAGGAAAAAAAAGCTGCGTCATAGACGGGGATAGTGATCTCCATCAATTTGAGTTGAAGATCCCTCTTAAAAATTGCTGCTAGCCCCTCACCCCTTTGTTTAGGCTTATCAATTTTCAGTATTAAATAGCTGTCAGGGACTGCATCCAGAACATCTGGTGCAGACTGAGCATGGAGCAAGGTTTCCACTAGAAACAAGGCAGCTGGCTGTTGACTGATTAGCAGTTCTGAAATTTCAAGTTTATGCCTGCTATGGGACCTACAATTCAAAAGTAAGCATTGAGAGAGACTAATGCTGGGCGAGTCACACACTGCAACCCCTACAGAAGGGGGTGGGGTATTAAAGGAAAAGTTACACTTATCACAACTGTTTTCCCCAGAACCAGGATCAAATGAATGGAGGCATTCCTTAGCCACCGCGGGTTGAAGGGACAAGATCTCGGAGGCTGGGTATCGAACTGGACCCGCACTGGAACGGACAAAGTGCCTGGCCCGTGGCGCCGTCGAGGCGCAGACGGTCTTGCCTTTGGCGTGCCAGGGGTGCGGTTGCGCAGCTACCATCATTTTATAGCCCGCCTCTAAGAGTGTGGCTAGGCGCCGAAGAGGAGAACGGAGGAGAGGAAGACAACATAACTGAAAGCCCCGTTACCCACGCCACAACTAGGAAGGAAGTAAAACAAGGTAAGCAGGATTAAATACAAATGTACAAAATAATATCTTTAAAAACTGTGGCATATATAGTACTAAAAAGATAAGTGGAAGACCACCCAGTATGGCCGCCAACTGGGACATGGAGCCAGGCACCTCCCAGCGCTTAGCACGCTACAAAGAAATAAAATGAGGTGGGGGTGTGACTCGGGAGCCAGGCACCTACCCACGCCTAGAGCGCTACAAGGAAACAAAGCAGCTCTTAGAATGGGCTTTCAGAGTCCAAAATGAAGCTGTGCGTGTCTCACACAATGCAGGTGAAATCCGCAGAGGCTGCGCAGCTGCCATAATTTTATAGCCCGCCTCTAAGGGCGTGGCTAGGCGCTGAAGAGGAGAAACAGAGGGAGGCAGACAACACAACTGAAAGCCCTGTTACCCACTCCACAACTAGGAAGGAAGTAAAACAAGGTAAGCAGGAGTAAATACAAAAGTACAAAATAATATCATTAAAAACAGTGGCATATATAGTACTAAAAAGACAAGTGGAAGACCACCCAGTATGGCCACCAACTGGGACAGGGAGCCAGGCACCTCCCAGTGCTTAGCGCACTACAAGGAAATAAAATGAGGTGGGGGTGAGACTCGGGAGCCAGGCACCTCCCAGCTCTAGTGTGGTACAAGACAATAAAATGAGGTAGGGGTGTGACTTGGTAGCCAGGCACCTCCCTGTGCCTAGAGCGCTACAAGGAAACAAAGCAGCTCTTAGAACAGACTTTCAGAGCCCAAAATGGCACCGTGCCTGTCTTTCACAATGGAGGTGAAATCCGCTGAGGCCGCGCAACTGCCATAATTTTATAGCCCGCCTCTAAGACGTGGCTAGGCGCCAAGGAGGAGAATGGAGGGGAGGCAGACAACACAACTGAAAGCCCAGTTACCAACTGCACAACTAGGAAGGAAGTAAAACAAGGTAAGCAGGAGTAAATACAAAAGTGCAAAATAATATCTTTAAAAACAGTGGCATATATAGTACTAAAAAGACAAGTGGAAGACCACCTAGTATGGCCGCCAACCAGGACAGGGAGCCAGGCATCCCCCAGCGCTTAGCATGTTACAAGGAAATAAAATGAGGTGGGGGTGGGTCTCGGAAGCCAGGGACCTCCCCGCGCATAGAGCGCTACAAGGAAACAAAGCAGCTCTTAGAATGGACTTTCAGAGCCCAAAATGAAGCCATGCGTGTCTCTCACAATGGAAGTGAAATTCCCTGTTAATTCTTTCTAAGCCAAGTGCTCTCATACTGTGCACTTGAAATCTCACCAGCGGAGAAAGCTCAGTTGGCTACAGCACAAATGATGTTCAAAACAATTATACCTCACAAAATATCAGCTTTAAAATATATGGCAAAGCAAGTATCTCCCATCCTCCAAGTGCCCCTACCTCTAAAAACCATCTGCCCAGAACTTTGGCACAAGGTACTTCAAACTGGCCATTGAGCATTGATCATCAACAAACACGGCTACAGTAACTATATAACACTCCTAACCCATTTTTAGCCATCACTTATTTTCAACTCTTTTGTATGGACAGAGCTATGAAGAGAATGAAGGGTGGCAAGCTATGGCTACATAAAAGTACGAAATGAGTAAATAAAGGCAGTAAGCCTGGATTGTAAAAATAACACAGGCCAAACAAGGGCACATGTCTACCATCGTGCTTGAAAGAATCTGTTTATGTCACCATAAGCTCAGGATGTAGAATTTGGTAATTTAGGTAATCTTTAGGGGATGTTAAAGAGTTATGTTATGTTATGTTATGTTATAACAACTTTTATAGCGCACTAATACCCATAGGTGTCTAGGCGCTTAAGGACCGCATACTGTAGGGGAAATTAGTTTTTAAAAAGCCATGTTTTAAGATTCTTCCTGAACTCAATCAAAGAAGATATCTTCCCAAGAGCGAGCGGAAGGGAGTTCCATAGCCTAATAGCACCATGTCTGAAACTCCTCCCCCCCCAGTTCATCGTCCTGACTCTGGAGGTGAGCATCAGGAAAGCATTAGCCGATCGTAATTGTCTGCTGGGGGAGTACCAACTAAAGGCCTGCCATAGAAATCGTGGACCTACTCTATAAAGTGCCTTGTGCACTATACAAAGTGCCTTGAATTTCACGCGCTGGGCAACTGGCAGCCAATGCAACTCCTGTATCCCGGCCCTAATTGACTGATGCTTAGGGACATCTAGCACCAGTCTGGCAGCAGCATTCTGTGCCGCTTGTAATCTTCTAAGTTGATTGGACTGTAAATTTATATATAAGGCATTGCAGTAATCCAACTTAGATAAGACCAAGGAAGTTAAAACAATTTTTCTAGTGTTTATCGGAATGAAAGGAAGAATCTTGCGCACGGTTCTAATGGTGAAGAAGGCAGAAGATACCACCTTAGAAACCTGCGATTTAAAATTCAACTTCTCGTCTATTATGACCCCCAAATTTTTTGCTTTAACTACTGGTGTTGGAAGGGGGCCCAGTGTACTTGGCCACCAAATTGGTGACCAAAGGGGAGCAAGGTTTCCAAAAAGCACCACCTCGGTTTTGCTCGAATTAAGCTTCAGACAGTGCCTGTAGTAATACTATAGCAGCATCTCCAAATCTCAACAAAATGGTATAAAGATTGCACAAATACTCCGTCCATAAAAAGATTCACATAAAAGAGATGCATGCCACACCAAATCCTAGCCTTTTAAGATGCCCAAAAATTCTCTTGCTCAGATTGCTCTCCCATACTGCAATCAGCTTGAATGCCCAACTCTGCTTCACTGTTCAGAATCTACATTTTCATTTTCTGGTTCACTGCTTGGAGAACTGTGAATAATTTCCTTACTCCTTTTACACCATCTCAAGCATCACCGTCTCAACCATCTCAATATTAATATGTCATTTGGATGATACTCTGCTATTGTATCTTGTCCTGTTCAGGTTCTCTAAATTATCTTAATCCTTCTTTGTCTTTACGGTTAGAACATCTTTCTGTAAAAGGCTCAAGGACCTGCCATTGGGTTGCAGTATGCCTTGGATAAAAACCTCAAAATAAATACACAGATCAATTCTCTGTTCAAATGTTTTGACAGGACCAGGATCCAAGCATGTTTATCCATGATAGGCCAGGTACGCCATGAATAACCATGGTTCTCCCATGAATATAACCCAGGGTTAGTTCTTATATTGCATAAGTTCTTGGCTCCATAATTCGTCCCAACATACCTGAATTCATAAATGCCACGTTTGTAGAAGTTTAAGCTCAACCAGATCTTTGAGCTCATGGAACATTTTTTGAAGCAAAAACTGTGAGTCGACCCTCTTGTAACCCAGACATGTAAAAACACATTAGCTGACCAAATACATCATGAGCCTCTTAGAACACCCATTTGCTGGAAGACAATCGAGGTTCTACTTTTATCACATGATTAAACTACCTTTTACGTTTATTTGAGAGCAATGTCTATATGGATACATTCTAGCGTACTTGTTTAAAATATTCTGTTTGCAGCCAGTGACACCTTAAGTTATAGTTATCTGCCCGATAACCACAGATTTTTAAAAACTAATTCAGATATAACCAATGGACTCATAAAAACATATAAAATAGAATCCAAACCATGTTTAGTTATCCCCAAAATCCTACAAGGCTAATATTGGCCCCAGTAGCCATTCAACATATTTGTTAAATATTTCCATTCTACATACTGCATCTAGATGCCGGCCTGTCCAATAGGCTGGAATTTCCCTATTGTTGATTTGCAAATGGCTGATCCCTAGAGTGACAAAGTGACCAAAAAAGGATGGACTAGACTGTGACCCAAACAACTACAAGTGGATAAGATTAAAACGAGCACCCCCCCTCCCTGTTGTCTATTGGCCTAAACACCACTGGCATCTATTTGTATTTGAAGATTACTTCTCTTGCCTACATTCACATTTTTTTTTTATTCAGAATTGGTAGCTGGATTGTGCCTACTAGCTTAGTCTGAATGCAGCATAAACAACATTAATGCAGACAGGCTCTCTATATGCAGCCTGGGCAGACTTAAGCCTTTGTTTGCCATGTGAATACAGGTAACTGTCCAATTGAAAGTAGGGGCCAGATGTAATAAACTTTAGCAGTTGTAGACACTCCAATACACAAAATTAGGGGGTTTGTGGCTACTAAAATGGTATTTGGTATGTAATGAACCCATTTTGGAGTCAATAAAGTTTCACTGACTACTAAAATGGGTTTAGAAATGGATACCAAATCACAATTTGGAAGGGCCGTGTCACGGGTGTCCATTCCAAATTGTGGGACCAGGGCACCCACAATAGAGGCCGGGCCCCAGGGTTGGGGTCCCGGGCTGAAATTGGCTCAGGAAGGGGGCCACTTGGCGCCCTGCCTTTAATTTGTTAAAAGATTTTTTTTAAAAAGGCCACGTCCTGGGGGATAGGGTCCTCAGGGCTGAAATTGCCCCCTTCCTTTAATTTGTAAACATTTTTTTTTTAAAAAGGCAGGGCCCTGGGGGATTGGGTCCTTGGGGCTGAAATCAGCCCAGGGAAGAAGGGGCCACACGGCCCCCTCCCCTAATACATTAAAACAAAAATTGAAAGCCTGACTGGCAAGTCGCTGGAGGCCCTGTCCCTTTTCTCCACCACTCTGCAAATGTGCCTCCTGGAGCATTGCTGGTTGGGGGGTGAAGTCCCATTGGATGCTTAGGGTCTTTGGGGGCCAACAAATCCTCCTGTTACCTTCAGTAAGTCCCACAGACCATGATTGCTGAGAGGTCTTCAGAGGCTACGCCCCCTTTCTCCACCACTCTGCAAACGCACCTCCTGGCACACTGCTGGCTGGGGGATGAAGTCCCCTTGGCTCTAGAGTATCCTTGGGGGCCAACAAGCCCTCTTGTTACCTCCAGTAGGTCCCACACAGCGGAATTGCTGAGAGGTCCTCGGAGGCTATGCCTCCTTTCTCCACCACTCTGCAAATGCACACCTCCTAGCGCACTGCTGGATGGGGATGAAGTCCTTTTGGCTGCTGAGGGTTTTTGGGGGCCCAGAAGCCCTCCTGTTACCTCCAGAAAGTCTGACACAGCAGGATTTCTGAGAGCTGGTCGGAGACACCACTCCCTTTCTCCACCGCTCTGCAAACACAACTACTAGTTAAAAAAACCCATAGAAATTCACTTAAAAACAAAGGTTACAGGGACATTATAGTTAGGAAATAGAATTTAAAAAAATCTTAGAAATTCACTGAAAAAGCCAAAGGCTACAGGGATGTAATAGTTAGGCTCAGATTTCACTCGCACAAAACCAGTGAAATTCAGCAGTTATAGTTACCTGAGCTAACTATCACTTACACCCCTGCAATGCTCTGCTTATGAACTCACATATTACATCACTCATGGCATGGTCAGTGACATCACTGATGACATCACTGATAACATCTCAAATGACATCACTGGTGACATCACTGATGACATCATCTACAGAACCACTCACACACCCACTCACTCCCCCATACAACCTCTCATATGCCCACTAACAAACCCACACAACCACTCACATATCCATTCACAGACCCATACCAGTACTCACACACCAACTCACTCCTTCATAGAGCCACTCATATACCCACTCACTCACTCATACATCCATTCACACAACCATTCACTCACCCATACATCTACTCATCCAACCAGTCACCCACCAATACAGCCATGCACACAGTCACACACTCAGCCGTACAGCTACTCACACACCCACTTATTTACCTATACAGTCACTCACACACCCATTCACTGACCCACACTGCCTCTCAACACAGTCACTCATGCACCCATACAAGCACTCATACACTCACTCACTCACACACCCACACAATCACTTATATATCTACCTTCACACATCCATACAAGCACTCACACATCCACACACTCACCCATGCAACCATTCATACAGACACTCACTCTCCAATACAACAACTCACACACCAGCTCACTTAACTAAACACCCACTCAAACAGCCACTTACTCACCCATACAGTCACCTACATACCCAGTCATTTACTCTTACAGCCATTTAGACACCCACTTACTCACCCACACAGTCACTACACACCCAGTTACCCACCCATAGAGCCGCTCACCTCGCCACTCACTCACCCATACTGCCACTTACACACCCACTCACTCACCAGTACAGCCACTCACACAGCATCTCACCAACCCACACAGCTATTCACACACCCACTTATAGACCCACACAGCCACTCACACACCCATACACACAAAGATACATACAGTCATACAGCCACTCACATAATATATATAAGAAGTAGTATCACTCAGTAGTAGTGCACCTAGTATACTAATTTAACTTTTGTAGTAGGTTAGTATATATGTTTAAAACCCAGAACGACTTAAAAACACCTACACACACTTGATAATGTAATCAGTGATGTCATTTAAGATGTCATCAGTGATGTCATCAGTGATGTCATCAGTGATGTCATCAGTGATGTCACTGACCATGTCATGAGTGATGTAATATGAGAGGTCATAAGCAGTGCATTGCAGGGGTGTAAATTATAGTTAGCTCAGGTAAATGCTGAATTTCACTGGTTTTGTACGAGTGAAATCTGAGCTTAACTATAACTTCCTGTAACTTTTGTTTTTTTAGTGAATTTCTAAGGTTTTAAAAAAGAAAATTCCTAACTATAACGACCATGTAACCTTTGGTTTTTAAGTGAATATAAATATATTCATGTATGTATGTATTACCTACTGGTGGTCGTAAGTAGGTAGTTATAGTTAGGAGCTAGTTTCATAGACAAAGCATTTTTTGTTTTGCTAACAACTTTGACGCCATTTCATGAATCTTCACGAAATTTCAAAACTAGTGTGCCACTCACTTCAGCTGGTGTCTGGAAAGTTTTGGGGTGATTTGTCAAGCAGGGGCTGAAATAAAGGGGGTCCCAAAAAGCATGTTCCACATGCAATTTCCCATAGGGATTTTAGACCCAACTACAGCCCGAACAGCTCAACAGAATCACACAGAAGGCAGACTGTTAGAGCTTGATGCAGAAAGCGACCTTTTTGTAATTTGGTGCAAATCCATTTAATAGTTTTGAAGTTATTAGAGTCAAAAGATTAATAGATAGCTAGCTGTACAAATCCTCTTCCGGATCCTACAGATGTCATGCTGAGATCTAATTGGCTACCACCACTTCAAACAGGAAGTGCTGACAGCCATCTTGTAAAAAACAATAAGGGGGCAGGGTGTGGAATACCCTGACTGCTAGACCCGTAGACCTGGTAGTGGGGTGCCGCAAATCCAGGCAAAATTTTTAAAAAACTACATGCGCTGTCTCCCACGCTTGTTTTTTAATTGTCCTCCCGGGTGGGCCAGTTCCCAGGGAGAATTTTAATAATAAATTTGGGGGGGTTCACGCGGCACTCCTCCCTGGGCCGCTTTAGCACCCGGGGACCGCCATCCACAGGGCCAGGCCACTTACAGAAAACGGGGATTCGTGTTGCACATGGAAAGTTTTGGGGTGATCTGTCCAGCGGCAGCTGAGAAAAAGGAGGATAAAAAACGTGTTTTTCCCATGTTAACTACCATAGAGTTTTTAGACACAACTACAGCCAAAACTGCTGGATGGAATTAACCAAATTTGGCAAAAAGGTAGATCTTGGTCCAGAAAGAACCCTTTTTGTTATTTGGTGTACATCCATTCAGTAGTTTTTGACCCATTATAAAAAATCCAAATTTTTATCTATTGGGAGGTGCATCCTACGGGGATCCAACAGTCTCCATGCTGAAATGTGATTTGCTACCAACATTTCAGCCGGGAAGTGTTGGCAGCCATGTTGGGACTCAGCTTCTGATGAATACCACAAAAAACGTTTTAAAAAAGAAAAGGGGGTAGGGTAGGAATACCCTGACCTCTTAGATCTTGTCATGGGGTCCTAGAGGGACTGTGCCAGGGCCAAAAAGCTTATTTTTTTTAAATGTTGCCACGGAAATGCGACAGAGCCAGGAAAAAAATAAAAAAATAAAGTGCAGGCTCCTACACTTGTTTTGAATAGAGCCCCCAGGCTGGGCCAGGTCCCGGGGTATTTTTTAAAAAAAAAGGAGGGGTATGCACTGGGTCCCCTTCCTTAGGCTCTTGGAGCCCCAGGGATCACCACCTCCCCTGGGATTTATTTGTAAAAAAAGGAGGGGTGCACGCAGGGCCAGACTGATAGCCAAAAGCAGTCCAGGCAAATTTTGGCAGGGCAGCCCCCTCCCTGCATAGTCCTTCTCGGGCAGCTCCGTTCGCCTGCACTGAGGCTTGTATTTGCATTGTGCTGCACTTCTGGCCTGCAGTGAGAGCGGCCCCTAACAGTGAAGCCCCCCCTTAAGTGAGAATCGGCCCACTGGCCTCTAGCCAACAAAGGAAACGCCCGATGCACGGTATGGCCAGACCAGCATGGGTGCACAGGCACCCCTCCTGAGGCTCAATAAGCCCTGAAGTCCACCACCTCCCTGGGGGCTAAAGAAATATTGTTGGGGGCTGCACAGCCCCCTTGAGCCCTGGGGACCACCACTTCCGTGGGACTAAGGAAATATTGTTGGGGGGCAGTGCTGACTCCACCTGAACCCTGGGGACCATCACCTCCCCGGGGCTAAATAGCACAAAATGGGTGGCCCTGTGGGCCACCACCTCCTCAGGGCCAAACATATTTTGAAAGAATGGAAGAGAGGCCATGCAGCCCCCCTCCCTGGCCACATAGGGACTCTAGGACCACCACCACCCGGGCTGCGGTTATATGGCAGAGGCACACATGGCTAAGCCACACGTGCCTCTACTACTTGGCCCCAACAACGAATGCATCAAACAACGCATTCCAATACCACGCATGCCTTTATCATGCATGCCTTTACCACGCAATTTTGTGGTACATGCATGACTGGTAAAGGGATGTGTGGTAAAGATCACACCCCGACCCTCTACTGTGAGCTCTAAAAACTACCTCGACCCCCCGAGCCCTAAAAACTATCCTGCTCCCCTGAGCCCTAAACGCTACCTTACCCCCGAGCCCTAAACACTACCCCTACCCCTAAAGCTCTAAACACCACCCCAACCTCCCTTGAGCCCTAAACACTACACCAAACCACCTGAGGTCTAAACACTACCCCGACCCTACCATGCCTTAAACACTACTCAAACCCCCCCTGAGCCCTAAAAACAACCCAATCCCAATCCCTGACCCTAAACACTACCCCAACCCTAGCCCTAAACACTACCCTGCACCCCGAAAGCCCTAAAACACTATCCTGACCAAGCTGAACCCTAAAAACTACCCCAACCCTTAAAAAAGACCCCCAAACCCCAGCCCCAGCCCCACTTACCTCACCCCGATCCATTCTGTTCCTGGGCCCACCCATCCCAGCATCTAAACCACGCACTGCCTTAACCACGCATATGCACAGTTAAGGCATATGCATGATTAAGGCTTGCATGGCGAGCTTGTGAGGAAATGGAACATGTGGCTCTGCTTGTGTTGTAAATGCTATTTACCCTTGGCCGGCCCTGAAAAGTAAAGGAGTAGGGACGCACGGCCCCACTCCTGGAGCCATAAATGGTCCTGGAGTTTGCCACCCCCGAGGACGAGCTCCTGTTGGGTCCCAGGGTGCCCAGCCCCGGGACCAAGCTGATTGCTCTGACTTGGCAGGACCTTTGACAGCTCCCCCATTTGTTTATGGTGAGACACCAGGGGATGGGGTCCCCGGGGCTGAAACCAACCCATGGAGGAGGCCGTGCAGCCCCACTGCCCCGTTTGCAGCTGTGTTTCCTTTGCCCGGCTGTTGGACTTGGCCCTTTTTGCAGGGTCATCCCTAAACTTTTTGCCTTTCTCCTAGCCTTTATTCTGACATGGTGTTGGTGGTTTTAGGCCTCTGGGCACTTTAGCACTGCTGTCCAGTGTAAAGTGCATGTGCTCTCTGTGTTACATATGGTAAGATTGGCTTACACCTGTTTGGCCTATTTAATTTACCTATCAGTCCCTTGTAAAGTGGTATCCCATATACCCAGGGCTGGTAAATTAAATGCTACTGGTGGGCTTGCAGCGCTGATTGCGCCACCCACCAAAGTAGCCCTGCAAACCTATCTCAGGCCTCTGCCATTGCAGGGCCCATGCGCGCAGTGTTACTGCCACTGTGACGTGGCACCTAAAGTGTGTGCCATGTCTGTGACCCCCCTTTTACTGCATGTCAGTCACCCCCAAGGTAGGCCCTAGCTAGCCCTATGGGCAGGGTGCATTGTAGGTAAAAGATAGGACATGTACCTTAAGTGCGTGACATGTCCTGGTAGTGACAAACATCCATTTTGGTTTCTCACTACCGTGGGGCTGCCCTCCCATAAAAATGCATTGGGGATTCCCTGATAAGTGTTTCAGTGGTAATTCCTGATATGAGAGGCGCAGCGTGGTCAAGTTTGGTATATTTGGAATTGTCATAATAAATGCTGCGCAATAGTGTGCGCTGATTTATTATAACTATTTTAGAAATGCCACTTTTAGAAGTTGCCATTTCTGTGTGCTATGTGTCTGCCTGCCTGATGTGAATTGCATGTCTGGATTTTGAGTGACAGGGGCTGGTGAGGTGTGTGTGGCTCCAGGAGGGGCAGGGTGAGTCAGCGCTAGGCTGAATGGGACATCTGCATTTGGAGTAGTGGGAGGAGTAGTCCCTGGTCCCTGAATAGGTCTGTGCCCAGCCTGTGCAATGCTGGCTCCGCCCCCCTGTGGTGTGTCTGATGACGAGCCCCCACCTGACAAAGGGGAAGAGGAGCCTTGTAAACAAAGTTCTCCAATTCCCCCCTGAACCAGTTGCATCTGGTTCCCCCAAAGCCCTGTGCCAGGGCAGACAAAGCCAATGTGCAATATAAATATAGGGGCTGTGACCCCATGAAGGAGAGTTGTTCCTGAACTTGCGGGGGCTTGCTGCTGCTGGGGGCCCAGGAGGAACCGCCACGAGGGCTTGCCTCCCTGCTGGAGGGCCCTGTGTGCTGGCCTCCCTGGGCCCAGCTATGCCCCCTTGGACCCTGAAGGACTCTTGCGCCATGGGAGCGCTTTACTTCTAAATTCCAGGGGAAGAGGAGCGTGTGGGCCTTGCAGCGCTGAGCTGCAACTTGTTTGGAGGGAATCCCGACGTGGGGATTCCCCCCCATTGATGCCAGGAGAGCGGGTGCCCACCCCGCATTGTGCAAACCGAGCGGGAGCCCACCCCGCAATTTTGTGTGCTCGATCGTCTAGCGGGAATCTACCCCGCGTTTATGCTGCATTTTTTTTGCCTCGTTGGTGGGTGCCTACTCCGCATTTTGCCAGGAAGTGCGGCGGGTGCCCACCCCGCCTTTATGCTGTTTAGCGGGAGCCCACCCCGCAATTTGTGGTTGCTGTACGGGAGCCCACCCCATCTTTGTGCAGAAGAGCGGGTGCCCACCCCGCATTTCAGCTTCGTTCTAAGGCAGGAGCCGACCCCGCACCTTGCAGCGCCGAAAGAGGAGACGAAGCTGCCGCTCCGGGAGCGACCCGGAAGCTAGGCGGCCGTGCCTGGTTGTGGGCGGGACAAACGAGGCCACCAATTGCAGCGCGCCTACTGAGGAAGGGAAGCACCTCCGTGGCTGATCTGAGGCAGGGCCCCCAACGGAGGGGAGAGCCCAGCGTGCCGCCTGGAGCCAAGACGGAGCCTGGAAGTCTCCCTGTCCCAGGAGAGGAACCGGGCGAGGAGTGGAGTAGCCAGCGCGAGCGAGAGGAGTCCCCAGCAGCCCCGGTGAGTGGAACTGTACTTGGGGCATTGCGGCGCTCCCAGAGGCACCGGGGCGCCTGAGCTGATTTCTTCTGTGGGCATTCCTGCATTAGAGTCCCTGAGAGGGGGGCTCCGCAGGCGCTGTGGTGCCCGTGCCTCTACTTCCCCCATAGCTGCACCGCCGTTGCGGGCAGCTGCACCAAGGGGGGCACTTTTGTTTTTAGAGAGTCCCAGTGGGGGCTCCAGAGGGCACAGCCGTGCCAGCGCCTCTTGTGCTTCACAGCTGCGCCGCACCAGCGTGGACAGCTGCAACGTTGGCCACATTTGTTTTAGAAAGTCCCAGTGGGGGCTCCAGAGGGCACAGTGAGTGCCAGTGCCTACAGCTTTCTTCCCAGCTGCACCGCAATTAGCGGCAGCTGCAACGCTTAGGCCAGCGCAAGTGCGCACTTTGGATGTTGCTGCATTGGCAGCCCAAGCCCTAACATTTTGGGACAGAGGGCATTTGAGCCCCAGCAAAAGGCCAGTTGGCCAGGGGGTCAGTTCTATGCCCTAATGTGATTGCGTAATGTGATTTATGCTTGTGATGCCTATGACATAATGTGTTTATGTTTAGGATGTTGATGCATAATGTGTTTATGCTGGTGAGGCCTAGTGCGTAATATGTTTATGCTAATGAGGTTTGGGCCTAATGTGGTTATGCCTAATGTGATTTATGCGTAATGTTATGCCTAATGTCATACTATGGTATGTTAGGATGGTGTCTAATGCTAATGTGATAATGCTTAGGTCATTATGGTACCAGTAGTTACTGGTTGTGTTTTAGATTTACTTAGCTGATCTAATGGTTCTGACAGTGGCCCGATTGGCCCTGTCCTGTAAATAATCCCCTGTGAATATTGCCTAGTGCCAGTTGGCACAGTGTATATTGTGTGATTATGTTTCTAATGTGTTTATGATAATACAAAGGCTATTTTTATATAACCTTGTGTGGAGTTCCTTTTGTGGTGTGCCTAGTGTGTTGCTGCTGTGTGTGTGTTGCGCGAAACGCTTTACACATTGCCTCTGGGATAAGCCTGACTGCTCGTGCTAAGCTACCAAGGGGTGAGCAGGGGTTATATTCAGCGGGTAACTCCCATGCCCTGACTAGAGTGGTGGTTTCTACCTGGCTTAGGCGCAAGCCCTAGCCAACCAGAAATCCCATTTCTAACATTGGTTGTCAGCGGTGAGGATAGGACTTGCGTTTGCGCAGTACCACAGCGACAACTGGTTGCACTACAAACTCTGCATTTAGAGAATCACATGTTTGGGGATTATTTCTACTGATTATTTTTCTCCTAAAAGTGTCATTTTTTGAATTGTGTTCGCCTGTTGAACTGTGGGTTGTGTATCTTGCCAAGATGGGGTTAACCTATAATGAGGATAACCTTTTGGAGTACTTCCCGGGAGTAGAGAGAAAATGACAGGGCGGGGACACCAGTAGGTGGGAGGATCCCATAGATAGGAGTCCCTTGCTGGGTCCAGTGCCGGGGCAGTGCCCCGTCCCTTTCCCTGTCCCCAGAGGAGTGGGTGGATAGGAGGGAAGAAAGGAGCATCAGCTGGCGTTGGAAAGGCTCAAAGTGGAGCTAGCGCAGCTGAGTGCGGAGGAGAAAAAGCTAGCTCTGGAGGGTAGGTTATCCCCTGAGTGTAGTTTGAGTTGTCTGGATTCACCAGTGAGGGTGGGGTCCAGTGGTGGCAGCAGAAGTGATTCCAGTGTAGGAAGTCCCACTCCCAGAGCCCAGAAGATGGTACCTAGTTCCCAGGAGGAGGGTGTCCCACCTGAAGGGTATAGGTTGAGGTTCAGGGGCAGTAAGAAACTGTCTCACCAGTCTTGGGGGGAGTTTGTGGATGAGTGTTATGATGCACTGGAAGGTTGGGTGATGGGTAGCACAGCAAATTATTTTGAAGGGCTGTTCAATCTGGTTGTCAGAGAGCACGTGTTCAGTAATTGTGTTCCGGGGTTGCGCCAATACCTGTTGGGGTGTAAGTTCTCTGATCCCAGGGAGCTTGCACGGGAGGTAGACCTCTGGCTGTGTGCTAGAGGGTCTGAAGAGGCAATGGGGAGTGATCCCAAAAGGAGTGGCTCAGGTATCTTCCGGTCCTGTGTGGTGGAAGAGGTTCAGAGTAGCCCAGCTAGGTCCCGGTGTAGTGGGAGGGGTGTAGAGGCTCACGTCCTGTCTCAGTGGAGAAGGAGTGAGTGTGGGACTGGTGTGTCCCAAGGTGCCCGAAACCCAGTCTCAGAGCCTGGAGGGTTCCTAAGGGAACACCAGGTTGGGGGCCTAGGCTGTACTTGCAGGCCATTTGAGGAGGATCTCCTCATGTCAGGAGAACCTGGAGCATCTGTAAATGGAGCTCCAGTGGTTCTGGTGTCTGGCGGTGCCGCTCCAGTTTGGGAGGGTGCAGAAGTCCAGAGTGAGGGGTGAGAGGGGGATGTGTTCCCCAGTGGGAGAACCAGTGGGTCAGGGACCAGCCAGAAGGGCTGAGTCTCCTAGAAGTGACCATGGCGACACCACTTCTGTCCTGGGGGATCTTCGCGCACTGTCAGATGGACAGGGGTCAGGAGATCTGCGCCAGGCAGACTGTCACACAACACATTAGTCATGTGTTACCTTCGGGGGGGATATTGTGTGAGTCCCCAGAAGTCCTGGTGTGCCAGGCAATTGCTCAACTGCGGGGTTCAGCCCCAAGGTTGGGAGGCCAGGTTCAGGATCTGCCTGACCTGGAGGGAAGGACATCTGTAACCAGTGTCCTGACCGGTTTTGGCTTCCAGGGGTACCACTCCAGGTGGGAGGGTGCAGAACTCTGGAAGGGGGTGCAGAGGGAGGGAGCCCTCGCCTCTGACCCTGGTGCAACCTGAGGGTTTAGACCCTAGGTTGGGAGACTACCACTTCGTGGTCAAGAGGAATCACTGCCAAAGAGAACAGCTGAAGAAGACTGAGGAAAAGTGCTGCCATTGCTGTGTGTCTGGGGGCTGACCTGCAGTTGCTGTTTCTACTGAGGAGAGATCTAAAGGACTGTGCTGTGTGCTTTGTCCCCTGCTTGAAGAGGAACTGTTCTGTGTGCTTTGTTCTTCTGAAGACAAGAGTCTCCAAGGGCCTGAGTGAGCTGGCCTCCTGTTAGGAAGTTTCAGCTGCTGGGAGAATTGTGTTCTGAGGGTGCCTCTCCAAGGAGGAGGGTACGGAACCCCAGAAGAAGAGGTAGGGGGAGGAGAGCCTCGCCCGTGACTTCTGGTCAGCCTGAGGGTGCGGATCCTAGGTTGCAGGATCATTGGCAGTTTCGAACTGCACTGATGAGAGGAAGAGTGGAGAATGGTTACTATGTGCCAGGGGTTACTGCCCCCCACTCTGTTGATTGGCAAGGACCAGTGACATCTGGGTAGCCTAGGGCCTGGCCGTGGACAGCTAGGGAGTACCAGTGGGGTAGCCTAGTTGGTCCTGAGAGCTTTGACAGAGGGAACCACGTGGGTTCAGAGTGGCGTAGAACTGGAGGGTGTCCCTGCAGTTGCGGGCCCGCGTCCGTGTTCTATCGCCCAAGGCAGGGAAGCCCATCAAGGTGGTGATTGGTCTACCCTGCGTTTTGGCTGGAAGGGGGTTGTGTTGGACTTGGCCCTTTTTGCAGGGTCATCCCTAAACTTTTTGACTTTCTCCTAGCTTTTTTTCTGACATGGTGTTGGTGGTTTTAGGCCTCTGGGCACTTTAGCACTGCTGTCCAGTGTAAAGTGCATGTGCTCTCTGTGTTACATATGGTAAGATTGGCCTACACCTGTTTGGCCTATTTAATTTACCTATCAGTCCCTTGTAAAGTGGTATCCCATATACCCAGGGCTGGTAAATTAAATGCTACTGGTGGGCTTGCAGTGCTGATTGCGCCACCCATCAAAGTAGCCCTGCAAACCTATCTCAGTCCTCTGCCATTGCATGGCCTGTGCGCGCAGTGTTACTGCCGCTGTGACGTGGCACCTAAAGTGTGTGCCATGTCTGTGACCCCCCTTTTACTGCATATCAGTCACCCCTAAGGTAGGCCCTAGCTAGCCCTATGGGCATGGTGCATTGTAGGTAAAAGATAGGACATGTACCTTAAGTGCGTGACATGTCCTGGTTGTGACAAACAGCCATTTTGGTTTCTCACTACCGTGGGGCTGCCCTCCCATAGGAATGCATTGGGGATTCCCTGATAAGTGTTTCAGTGGTAATTCTTGATATGAGAGGCGCAGCGTGGTCAAGTTTGGTATATTTGGAATTGTCATAATAAATGCTGTGCAATAGTGTGCGCAGATTTATTATAACTATTTTAGAAATGCCACTTTTAGAAGTTGGCATTTCTGTGTGCTATGTGTCTGCCTGCCTGATGTGAATTGCATGTCTGGCTTTTGAGTGACAGGGGCTGGTGAGGTGTGTGTGGCTCTAGGAGGGGCAGGGTGAGTCAGCGCTAGGCTGAATGGGACATCTGCATTTGGAGTAGTGGTAGGAGTAGTCCCTGAAAAGGTCTGTGCCCAGCCTGTGCAATGCTGGCTCCGCCCCCCTGTGGTGTGTCTGATGACGAGCCCCCACCTGACAAAGGGGAAGAGGAGCCTTGTAAACAAAGTGCTCCAATTCCCCCCTGAACCAGTTGCATCTGGTTCCCCCAAAGCCCTGTGCCAGAGCAGACAAAGTCAATGTGCAATATATATATAGGGGCTGTGACCCCCATGAAGGAGAGTTGTTCCTGAACTTGCGGGGGCTTGCTACTGCTGGGGGCTCAGGAGGAACCGCCACAAGGGCTTGCCTCCCTGCTGGAGGGCCCTGTGTGCTGGCCTCCCTGGGCCCAGCTATCCCCCCTTGGACCCTGAAGGACTCTTGTGCCATGGGAGCGCTTTACTTCTAAATTCCAGGAAAAGAGGAGCATGTGGGCCTTGCAGCGCTGAGCTGCAACTTGTTTGAAGGGAATCCTGACGTGGGGATTCCCCCCATTGATGCCAGGAGAGTGGGTGCCCACCCCACATTGTGCAAACCGAGCGGGAGCCCACCCCACAATTTTGTGTGCTCGATCGTCTAGCGGGAGCCTACCCCGCGTTTATGCTGCATTTGTTTGGCTTGTTGGCGGGTGCCTACCCCGCATTTTGCCAGGAAGTGTGGCGGGTGCCCACCCCGCCTTTATGCTGTTTAGTGGGAGCCCACCCCGCATTTTGAGGTTGCTGTATGGGAGCCTACCCCATCTTTGTGCAGAAGAGCGGGTGCTCACCCCGCATTTGAGCTTCGTTGTAAGGCGGGAGCTGACCCTGCACCTTGCAGCGCCGAAAGAGGAGACAAAGCCGCCGCTCCGGGAGTGACCCGGAAGCCAGGCGGCCGTGCCTGGTTGTGGGCGGGGCAAACGAGGCCGCCAATTGCAGCGTGGCTACTGAGGAAGGGAAGCAACTCCGTGGCTGATCTGAGGCAGGGCCCCCCACGGAGAGGAGAGCCCCGCGTGCCGCCTGGAGCCAAGACGGAGCCTGGAAGTCTCCCTGTCCCAGGAGAGGGACCGGGCGAGGAGCGGAGTTGCCAGCGCGAGCGAGAGGAGTCCCCAGCAGCCCTGGTGAGTGGAACTGTACTTGGGGCATTGCGGCGCTCCCGGAGGCACCGGGGTGCCTGAGCTGATTTATTTTGTGGTCATTCCTGCATTAGAGTCCCTGAGAGGGGGGGCTCCGCCGGCGCAGTGGTGCCCGTGCCTCTACTTCCCTCATAGCTGCACCGCCGTTGCGGGCAGCTGCACCAAGGGGGCACTTTTGTTTTTAGAGAGTCCCAGTGGGGGCTCCAGAGGGCACAGCCATGCCAGCGCCTCTTGTGCTTCACAGCTGCGCCGCGCCAGCGCGGGCAGCTGCAGCGTTGGCCACATTTGTTTTAGAAAGTCCCAGTGGGGTCTCCAGAGGGCACAGTGAGTGCCAGTGCCTACAGCTTTCTTCCCAGCTGCACCGCAATTAGCGGCAGCTTCAACGCTTAGGCCAGCGCAAGTGCGCACTTTGGATGTTGCTGCATTGGCATCCCAAGCCCTGACATGTTGGGACAGAAGGCATTTGAGCCCCAGCGAAAGGCCAGTTGGCCAGGGGGTCAGTTCTATGCCCTAATGTGATTGCGTAATGTGATTTATGCTTGTGATGCCTATAACATAATGTTTTTATGTTTAGGATGTTTATGCATAATGTGTTTATGCTGGTGAGGCCTAGTGCGTAATGTGTTTATGCTAATGAGGTTTGAGCCTAATGTGGTTATGCCTAATGTGATTTATGCCTAATGTTATGCCTAATGTCATACTATGGTATGTTAGGATGGTGTCTAATGCTAATGTGATAATGCTTAGGTCATTATGGTACCACTAGTTACTGGTTGTGTTTTAGATTTACTTACCTGATCTAATGGTTCTGACAGTGGCCCAATTGGCCCTGTCCTGTAAATAATCCCCTGTGAATATTGCCTAGTGCCAGTTGGCACAGTGTATATTGTGTGATTATGTTTCTAATGTGTTTATGATAATACAAAGGCTATTTTTTATATAACCTTGTGTGGAGTTCCTTTTTGTGGTGCGCCTAGTGTGTTGCTGCTGTGTGTGTGTTGCGCAAATGCTTTACACATTGCCTCTGGGATAAGCCTGACTGCTCGTGCCAAGCTACCAAGGGGATGAGCAGGGGTTATCTTCAGCGGGTTACTCCCTTGCCCTGATTAGAGTGGTGGTTTCTGCCTGGCTTAGGCGCAACCCCTAGCCAACCAGAAATCCCATTTCTAACACCGGCTAAAAAGCATGAGATAATTGTTGTTAATTAAAAAAGTATCCCCAGGGCAGTTTTATATGGGCGTAGTTTGCAACTCTTTGCTAGCACTGTCTGCTGTGAGAGCAGCACACAGATTGAAATTGAAAGGGTCCTGTGTGGCTGTGTGAGCCTGAGGGATGCAGGTAGTAAGATAACAAAGAAGGAACAGTGGGCTGGGGAAGCAGGCAAACGCAAAAGTTCAGTCCAGGACAAGCATTTTCTTTTCCCATTTCCCTCAAGTGCTCTCTGGTCCGCAGTTATTTTGTTGGAGAGAGCACATTGTTCACAGTCGGCCATTTGTACACCTCAGGGCAATAAGGAGGTGCCAGTGTGAGTGGCTGTGTGGGTCTGTGAATGGGTGTGTGAGTGGTTATGTGGGTGTGTGAGTGGCTGTATGGGGCTGGTTTGTGAGTGGGTGTGTGGAGCCCATTGCTTAAATAATGGGGGAGGGCATGCAGCCCCCCTCCCCAGGCTGATTTCAGCCCCAGGGACCCCATTTCCCAGGGCTTGGCCTTTTAATAAATCCATGTATAGAAACAAATGTATGGAAACATGCCTAAATAATTACATATAAAAATATGACAGGAATATTTTTTGGGACATTCATGCAAAAATTATGAATATATACACTGGGACACATTAGAAAGCTTTCTAAGTTCATGTAAAAAACGTATGCATGGAAAAATGTATAGAAATGTATGAAATCCTTCATATGTACATGTATGCAAACATGTGGGGCAATGACCAGTACCTGTGTGGAAACATATCAGAATACACATATAGAAGCTAGATGAGAACCCAGCCAAGTACAAGAATCTGTGTGGACATGGGCATAGTAAAACAGTGGTGCAGTAAGTGCAGTGACACAGGGGTTCAAAAGGTATGAAGGGTCCACTGCACCCCAATTACAACAGTTTTTTATACTACCATACCAGAGAATGGAACATTTTTGGTTGTTTAAATGTGTTTTTATGACATCCTTGCTATGGCTCTGCATGTGGAAGCATGACAATACACCAATTGCAACATGTGTTTGGAAACATGCTCAGGTGCACAAACAGGAACAAATATAAGGTAACATGCCCCAGAACCATACATGGCTACATGCCAGCCAAGGCAAATGTTTAGGAACATATGCAGTGAACTGTGTCTAAACCCTCTGCCCTCAAGCACAGGTGGTGATGCCTCGCCTCCCCTTACACTGTATCTGCCCTACCAATTTAACCGCTATCTTCTGTCACGGGCACAAGCTTTCTTCTTTCTGGCTCTGTATTGTAGGAGGTACCCCCCAGTCTCCAGCTTTACTCATGCGTTCCTTGGCCCATTGTAGGTATCGACAACACATGTAAACTCTTCGTTGGACTTGGCAGGGCTGCATCTACTCTATTTGTTTTTTAGATTCGCAAATCCATCACAAACAATTGCGATACGTACCATCTGGCACCGTGGACATCCACAGAAACAGCGTGATTTTTAAGAAGACCTAAAACATATACACACCATATACAATTATTGTTTGAGTTCAATGCTTTACTGAAATCACATAAAAACTTACATTTTAATAAGTACATTTATGTTTCAAAGACTGTTTTAATACATTTTTCCCAATTTGCGATTTCTTCAGTGACCTCAAATCCCATGGGACTGCAGAATAAAGGGATTTGATTGGATACAACTATTTTCATGGTCTGTAAAGGAAGTCCCCATCAGTTTTGATCTATTTTTAATGTACTTGCTGAAATTAGAGCTTAATATATACTGGAGCTCCAGTTTTGTTACTAGAATTTGGGCCTGATTTAGATTTTGGTGGATGGGGTATTCCATCACAATGGTGACGGATATCCCGTCCGCTGAAATATAAATCCCATATGATATAATGGGATTTATATTTCAGCAGATGAGATATCCGTCACCATTGTGACAGAGTAACCCGTCCACCAAGATCTAAATCAGGCCCTTAGTCTGTTTCTGTTTTTTGACATTTTTCTTTTAAAATGGCATCTGGAGTAAGTTTGAGGAACACCAGGAAGAGAGAGATACCAGCTTTTCAGAGGAGGAATGCCCTGCAAAAAAGCCATCTATCGCATGGGGATTTTTTAGTATCTCGTCTGGGGAGAAGAAGGTAGTGGTGAAAAATTTCAAATGGAACCTCTGTGATAAGTTACTCGCCAGAGGAACCTCAAAAACATATTTGCATGGCACGACTAGCATGCTTAAACATCTAAAAAACATACACTCAAAGGTCCTTGCAACGGCAGAAAAACAGCATTGTGCGTCAGAAGCTTCACCTTCATCTGAGATGCCAATTGCACCTGGTGACACCCTTCCAGCAGGAATACAAGACCATCTCCCAGAAAGAGTCCCTGAACTTGAAAAAATTGGCACAGTTTGTAAAAGGGTTTTGACTTTTGGTGAACAGTCTGTTTTTGAGGCAGCTAGAAATCACGTGTTCATTTGTAAAACTTTTTTTTACAATTACACTTGTTACACAAGTTTTGGAAATTTTCTTTTGAAAGTTCATTTTTTCCAGTTACCATTTTAGATGAAAAAACCCACGAAAAAACAAAATGTTAAAAAACACAGAAAAGGAACAAGTTCCGAAAAGTGAAAAAAAGAAAGGTTCTTGTTACAACCACATTTCTTGGCTTAAAAAAAGAAAAACTGTATGTGTCTAGGTGTGTCAGTGAGTGTATGAGTGAGTGAGTTCCTGTGTGAGTGGCTGTATGGTAAGTCTGGGCGGGGAACTCCACTCCACTCATGGAGTTTTCCGCACTCCGCATTACGCGGAGCTCAAAGAATTCCAGAAAACTCCACTTTGCGTAGCGTAACAGAATTTTTTTCCTCGCTTGTGCTCATCAACATCAAGTTGGTGAGAGCAAGCACGAAAAATCCACCTCCCGGTGAGATTTTTCCTCATTCGCGATCATCAACGCCAAGTTGGCGAGCGTGAGCATGGAAAATCAACCTCCTGGCGAGATTTCTCAACACGGGTGGTCGGATTTCTCATTGCGAGGGGTTGCATATGCTCGCAACCACTCGTCCGTTCGCGTTGAGAAAGCTGCCGCTTGAGTAAGAAATCTACATGAGCGGCAGAAAGGAAGCAGCGCACGCTTGTGCCCGCTTGCGCTGTGCATGGTGCCGTTCGCGATGATTGCACAGTGCGGACAAACAACCGTCACTGAAAATCACTGCGAACAGCATTTATCTAACACACTCCACCGCTTGCGGAGCTCCGCGCAGCGTGGTGGAGGTTTTTATGCAATTCACGGAGTCCCGTGTTATATAACTCTGTGTACTCCGCCTAGGCTTACTGTGTGGGTGAATGGCTATGTCAGTAGCTGTATAGGTGACTATGTGGGTACCTGAGTGGTTGTATACGTGTGTGAGTGGCTGCATAAGTGAGTGAGTGGGTGTGAGTGGTTTTATGCATGAGTGAGTTGGTGTATGAGTGGCTCTATAGGAGAATGATTAGGTGTGTCAGTGGCTGTAGGGATGAGTAAGTGGGTGTGTGAGTAGGTGTATCAGTGGTTGTATGGGTGAGTTGGTAGCTGTGTGAGTGGCTGTATGGCAGAGTGGGTGGGTGTATGAGTAGCTGTAACAGTGAGTGAGTTACTGTGTGAGTGGCTGTATGAGAGAGTGAGTGGGTGTATGCGTGGCTGCAACAGTGAGTGAGTGGCTATATGGGTAAGTGAGTGGCTATGTGAGTAGCTATATGGAATAGTGATTGGGTGTATAAGTGGGTGTGTCAGTGAGTGAGTGCCTGTGTGAGTGGCTGTATGGGTGAGTGAGTGGCTGTGTGAGTAGCTGTATAGGAGAGTGACTGGGTATGTGAGTTGCCATATGAGAGAGATTTTGGGAGTGTGAGTGTCTATATGAGTAGATAAGAGGATGTTTCAGTGTCTGTATCTGTGTGTGCCCGGATGTGTCAGTGGCTGTATCAGTGTGTGCCTGGGTGTGTCAGTGCCAGCATCAGTGTGTGCCTGGGTGTGTAACCTTAAAACCTAAAGCTATGGAAGAACACTGCAAGAACTAATTAGTAAAGTACATAGATGGTGCCATTAATCTGTATAAAAAGAAAAAAAAGCACAGTATTTATTAGCATTGCAATTTATAGAATTACAAAATTAACTTACAATTTGAACCATGCATAAGAACATAACTGTAAGAAATCACTAGACATTTGGCATTCTGTAAAGGTAGGTTATAATATAAATAAGCATTTAATTTTCCCTTTTACTGTTCTCAGTTTTTATACTTATACACTGTAAATTATGTACTGTTGAAAGAATCATCATTGAACAGTGGGAAAAAAACAATCATATAGATTGTAGAAAACAAAACAAACTGCACACTATGTCATTACAATTAAGCAACACTGTGCATTGCGCTCACTATAATTTTCTTAAACGGTTATTTTACATATACTTGCACTACTAATTTGAGAAATTTCATGCTGAAAATGAAACTCTTATTATCAGAACTACTAATAGATATATAAGGCACACCAGCATATGGTAAATCTTATAAAGACATCACCCCGGTAGGCTGAACTATATCATAAATACTGACAATGGATGTAAAACAAATACACTGTTCTACTTTTACAACTGTTATCCTATGTAGAATTTCAGCTGGAGAACAAAAAGTAAGAATCTGGTTACTTAGAGGTAGACTGTTTGGATTTGAGGTTGCTATCATTAGATTCTGTCCATCCGCTATTACTTTTTACAGAGACATTGTAGTGATCAGATGTGACAGTAAGTCATTCATGAAATAAAATAGCCATGGTGGTATATGTTGTCCCAAAAAAGATATTTGTCCTGCTTTGAAGTTTGTAATCTCTGTTTCCAACTTACTTCCATCTGCTTTGCATCATTATACCATTAAAATAATATATTTCCCACTTCTTTGTAGACATACTGTTGACTTAAGATCTGATCGACAATTTTGGCAGGTATTGTTTTGTGTAGCTTGTTTGAATAATCTGTCAAAAGACACAGTTTTGCAATCTGGTAGTGTTAAATAAAGAAATCACTCTGAATCTATTTCTGTACTTAATGAAAATAAGCAATTTCACTCTCATGGTTCCATGAGTGTAAGTCCAAATGACTCAATACATATTTTTTCTTCCTCTAAAACTCCAAAGAAGACCATTAATAACTCCCGTACATTCTGTTGAGTGTTTGGAGCAAATTGTACTGATCCTTTACATATATCTACAAGGTCTCGAATGTGTGAAGCACAGTGTGTTGTAGTTCTATCACTTTGTAAACGTTGCATCAAAGTACACAGTGCAGAGCACAATCCCTTATGTGGTTTCTGCTCAACTGCATGTACAAGATGAGGTAATTGAAAGAGTATGTTTAGAACAACATTTGCATAGCAGTTGACACCAGAGGAGTTTGACAACTGGTAACCTAGAATAGCTCCATCATTGTCAGTCTATTTCTTCTTAACAACTTAGTTGTTCTCCTTCTTTTGCTTCCTTTTAATAACATCACTACCTTCCTTTGTAAGTTTTCAGTTGGACAGATGGTGTGGTTTTCTTAAATGGGATACTGTCCTAAATGAGGAGCATAAAAAATTCTTAATCAATTGTATTCTCTAACACACCTTGGATCAGCACTTCCTTTGCTGTCATCAAATGCAACCAAATACAAACCGGACAATGCTCTAACTCGAGATAAGGCTGCATATGACATTCCTTTCTTAAACACTGTGCTCAAAATATTAACTAATGCTGAATCTACACTTAAACCTTGAGATTTATGAAAACTTACAGCATATGCCAGAGAAAATGGAAACAGTTTTTTGTCGCACATATACGTTTTCTGCAATGCAAAAAACGTACAATGGACCTTCCAATCTTCTTTACACTATCAATCTGATCAAATTTAAATTCTAGAAACTCTGTCTCACTCCTGTTAGGAAAGCTGATGAAATCAATAATTTTACCCATGGCACCATTAACTAATTCTTCCTCAACATTTACATTTCGACGCAAAATATCTCTACAGTTCTTGCAAACACTTAAACATTTTTCCAATCCTGCCGTTTTTTAAATAGTTTTTTCCAATTAATCCAATTTTGTTTGCAATTTTTCATTTAGGAATACTGTAATAACCCTGTGTTCCATTTAGTCTATTTCCATGAGTTCCAAGATTTCTTCTTTCTCCAACTCTAGCAATTCTTTGTGGAAAGAGGCACAGTCTGTAAATGTAGGCATTAGGCACACTATTGTTTTTCCTTCTTTCATGAAAGTGAATATTATGTTCATTGGAAACAGTTTTTAAAGAATACGACTTTCTAGCAGACGCTTTCCCTCTTTAGAAAGAACACCTACTCTAGTATCCTTCAAAATATTTCCATAGTCACCATCAGATGCTTGCCGCATATTTCTAAGTAATTCTTTATATTGTAAGTTAAGCCAAATATTGACATTTCCAATACTTCCAAAAGAATCCCGAGTTTCATAATGAAGCAGTGTTTTAAACACAGGCTGTCCTTTCACAGGTATAAGTTGCAGTAGATCTCCAAAACAATCAAGTGTTTTCCTCCAAATAGGATATCATAATCTGTTTTTAGAATCTGCTGCATTCTCACTTGTACAAAGGCAAGCATCAAGTTTGAGACCATGCTCACCTCATCGATGATGAAAAGCTTTAACTTTTTTAGCTCTCTCGACACTTCATGGCAGGCTTTACCGAATAACGTTTGGTATTCTACTTTGTTTCCATGCTCCACAGGCAGCATCTAAAGTCGAGGTAAAGTAATTCCTTTGATATTATGTGCAGCTAATCCAGTGGGTGCTGTTACTATACATGGCACATTACACTCTGTAGTCTTCTGTAGAAAAGCAGTGTGAGCTTGTATCAAAAAGCTTTTACCAGTGCAAGCTTGGCTGCTGACATGCAGCAGTATAGACTTGAATGGCGTGCATGTACAATCTTTCTTGTCATGGAGGAATCCATGCTGAACTCTGTCTTTCATCTCCATATATATTTCTTTTTGCTTGTCATTTAATTGTCCAACTAACTCTTCCAAATCAATAGTTTACTGCCTTGCTTGGTGCATTGCAGTATCCACCTTGTTCATCACAATGGCAGCTTCAATTTCAATTATTAGTTGTCCTCGAGGATCTTGAGTAAGGGGACCTGAACTTTGGCTGCTTTGTGAACTCTTGCTAGCTATATCAGCAGCAATAGTTTTTTCCTGTTCAATCTCATCATTTAACATTTTCAAATAGTTAGGGAATACCGAACACTCAATGTTATCCTTTGCTGCATTGAAATAATCTTCAAAGCAGTCAAAGTCACAGAGTAATTCTGATTCAGAACACTAAGGCTTAAACAGCTGCAGAAGTGCCTAATAGAAAAACTCTCTTATTTCAGCAGTCTGGCAACTCAGTTTCCTATGATTATTTAGATTGCCTTTACTATGTCGTACCAAACAAGCAATGCAACCAACTACTACAAATTTACCTTCATCTACATTGTCTGTGACATTTTTTTACAGCTGTAGTTTTGAAGTAGTTCATAAAGACATACATTTTCAAGATGTGGACTCCTTCTTGGATAGTAGGCATCCAACATGTTTGTTTTGACAATATCTGTACATTCTGGGTCAAATTCTGCAAGGTACTGAATTTCAGGAAAAACTTCAACACTCAATTTCGCGTACATGCTAGGCCTAGACTCACCCAAATAACTCCTCTCGACTTAGAGTATAATCTAGCTGAACGCAACCGATTACAGCATTCATAGGATGCAATTTCCCTATGTGAAAGCATCTTCAAACTGAAGCTGTACTGTTTTGGGGCTGAAGACTTTTTCCGCAGAAATTCCTTCTCACAGCTCCTTCATCCCTTCTTTTCAGATTTCCTTTTGTACGAAGAAACATAATGTGAACAGCTATGGAGTTGTCCGCCACAAACTGAATATCCAATCCGCATTCCACATTTTCAGATTGACAGGATTGTAGTCATTTATATATTTTGAAGCTTCTGTTCTCCTCAGGTTGTAGGTGATTTTGGGTGATTTTCGAGTAAGCGTATGTATGACTGCAGACAAAATCTGTTGACTTTTCCTTTGGAAATAACAGGTCTAGAAAATACCAAACAACATTTAGTGTAAAAATGTTTTCTTTCGCTCTGTACTTCCTCCAACAGAACTTCCCTTATCTATGTGTTTGAGAACACAGAACTTGCTGTTTTGAGCCTTTTTCATCACTGTCTTTGGGACAGTACGTGTAACATACTGCTCAATGAGCGAAAGTATAGACTCATCTGTTTCTGTTCAAAATGTTGGTGTATCGTTAATCCACAACAACATAGGAATATGAGGAGCACCTTGTGCTTGGTACTCTTTACGCCAAAAGAAATCAGTAACTTCTCCAAGGCGTGGATTTGTTTTGTTGCAGATTAATCCAAACATGGCTTGAAATCTGTGGTTAAAATACCCACAAATATTTGCAGGATCCAAAGAGCAAAGTTCTCCTGGTGTCTTCAGGTTGATGTCCTTAATATTATAGTTTGCTTCTCTCAAAAAGTCATGTAGGTTATCTCGTGCATATTCCGAACATCAGAGGGTCACAAACTAAGTTGGTGCACCTAAATTTTGAAACATACATTTAAGTTCACCATGCCAATGATAACAATATTCATTGATACCACATTGCTATGCCATCAAATTTATCAAATTGGATTCCAACTTCTCATGCTTTACATGAATTTTGTCGACAAAGTCTCTTACAGATATATTTTGTAGATTAACTCCTGTCTTGAGAATATGGTTAACAGCGTACAATAGTCCAGACAAATCACTTTCAAAGAAAAGATGGAAAATATATAGAATATTTTGCCATAATCTAGGGTCTTCTGAATATAATCTGTTTGACCTATATGCAGCTGCTGGTATTTGCACTGGACCGTCATCATACAGCCCACCTACTCCAGTTGGAAATAGTTGTGTAAAACAACGAGCCTCTAAACGTTTCTCCCAGACACTTATTGGAGCACCCTTAGCTTGTTTCATATTATATAGTTCAATCACATCTTCCATACCATCTGTGGAATTCAGTGGATGGATACTATAGAGCTCATCTTTTTCTTCAGATTTATTTCTATCCACTTTTTCAATCTGTGCACTTGAAGGTAATATTTCTTCCTCCATGCAACTCTCATCTATAACAACAGCTACATTTTTGTAATGCACACTATTTTGTTTGAGGTACAATGTAGCCTTCTTTACCTTTTTCACATACACTAGTTTTTGCCAAATCATTTTGCTTTTTTGTGGGTACACCATTCACTAGAATAATAAGCGGCTCATCTATAGCTCTCACTACACCCACAGTTTCAATATTACGTTTAAAATCTAAAGGTAAGTGTACAACTCTACCTTTAAAGGCCTTTCCGTAGCTCAGCCGGTGGTAGTTTTTCACTCTTTAGTTCTATATGAACTATTGGTTGAAATGGGTGTATAGATTGTATCAATATTGTTTCATAAATATTTAGATGACAACATTTCTCTGGAATTTGAAGCAACTCTAACTTATTATGTATTGCTGTTGCTGATATTTTGTTGCCTTCTAATTTCTCATAGCAATATTTACAGATAATCTGCCATGTTGACAAATCGAACCATTCCTCTAGAAATAAACACACAGCCAATTCTAGCCACTTATCTCTGTTTTCTTGTTCAGTTTTTGAGAACAAATCCACATTTTGAATTTGACTTTTGTAGTGAGTGCAATGACCGCATATACAAAGTTTAGTTTCTCTGTAGAAGTTGCAATAAATGTTGTTATTTCTTCTGCAAACGTATCAGTACTAATATCTGTGTTCTGTTCCTCGACACCTGGACACACCAACTCATCATTTTCTCCAGACTCTTCTTCAAGACCAAAGAAACTTAACTGAATATCCTCACAAACTTTCTCAACCTCTAATACTGTGCCATACAAAATTTCACATTTTTGAATGATGAACAGCCAACATTTGAAAATGGTGAAAGGTGCTTCTGTACATTTTCTTGGATAGACATGCCAATGAGTGTCCTTGTAAATTAGTCAATTTTCTCACTTTGCTTGAATATAAACCTTGCAAGATTGCCATTTACTGTTTCACACTTTTACTTGGAAATTTTCTTAGAAAATCTCTTAATATATCAATTGATTCCTGGCAAACACTACAAATAATACTGCAGTCCCATTTATACACAGGAGATATCTCCTCCTCTACATTTCTATGAACCATCTACTCTTTGCAATAAAAGTACCATCTTTTACCTCATAGCATTGTCCAGTTGTTTCAACTGCATGCAATAATGTGTGCTCTTGTAAATAGCTTTCTTCATTAAAGAAAGCCTCAGTACTAGATGTATGCTTCCACTCTCATTTGAAAATTTGGCAAAAGTTACATTTATTGATAAGCCTTTTCTTGGCTTTTTTTCTTCATAGACAGCACTGTTTTGTCCATTTCTCATTCTGTTTAGTATTAAGATAAATATTTTACGCTTCAAGGCAAATGCTTTATCTACTACTCTTTCTATGGTTTCTTTTTGCTTCAATGCTTCTGTTCTTCTCTTGTACAGCTTTATACTTTTACCAAATTCTGTATTACCCTACTTCTAAACATTCTTCTTCTTATTTCTTTGAATTGTTTCTGCCTTGCTGTCAGATGAGTTGTTCTTTTAGAAAATTTTCCACTTTGAACATGACGTACTGCTTTATGTTTCTGAGTTGTTGTTAAAGCTCTCTTTTTATTGACACCATTTTCCACATTTCCATTTCTCTTAATACTGTTTTAAGAAAATCCTTAGTTCTCTTGCCAACAGTTGTTTTCTTCCTCACTACATTCTGTTTCTTATCTCTATATTCAGGTCAGTTTTTTGTAGGTAGTACTGTTTCTCCTGTTTTTTTCTACTCTCTTCTTTTCTTGTCATCATAAATTCTTCTCTTTCAACACAAGTAGATATCTGAAAGCCAAATACAGAATATATTTAACTTTACATTATATACTATTACATTACATACATCAAGCAAGTACCTACATAATTCATTATATCAGTATTCCATTCCATTCCACAGATATTAAACGTAAAAGCTCTACTCCTCTCAAAGTACGTCTTACCTTCTAAGCTCACACAACCCTGCCCTATGGGCTACCTACAGGAAAACAGGAGTTTAAGGCTTGGCAATGGATTTTAAATGCCTACTCAACCTGGCAGTAAATCTGCACACACGGGCTGAGCTGTAGCAGGCCAGAGATATGTTTAAATGGCTACTTGTCTGGATAGGTAACATACAGTGTCACTACTTGAGTACATACCTAAATAAGTGTATGACTTCCTCTGTGGGTGTGGCACCAGATGTGTATGTAACTATGTAGCTATATTACTGGCTGTCTTCGTATCTATATGAGTCTGTATATGTGTAAGTGGCTGTATAGATTGCTTACTGCCTGTATTAGTGAGTGTTGAGGTATATAACTGGGTGCATGGCTCTGTAAGTGCACATGTGACTCAGCAAAACTTAAAATTACATGTTTTACTTTCTAAGCAAATAGCACCCTCTCTATGGCCTACCTACAGCCTACCTTAGGGGTGACTTATATGTAATAGAAGGGTACTTTAAGGCTTAGCAAGGGGTAAGTATCCAGATCCATTCTGACACTTTGGGATACTCACAAGGTGAGGAATCTGTGGTTAGAGTATTGTCAGAACCTCTTTCAGAGGGCCACAAGGCAAGCAGGAGCTACTTGGTGCAAACGGAGGGGGTAGAGACTTTTTACTCCTGATGTCCAGAGTCCCGGCTTACTATGGGTCCTGAGCAACTGGGCCAAGTACTACTCCTTCAGTACTTGATTCAATGATAGCGCCGGTCGAGCAGTCCAAGGCTTCCTGGGGGGAGTGGGGGTGGTATGTGCAAGGATTACAAGGGTACATGACTTAAAATACCTTCAGCAATTGCCTTTCCAAGGCCCTGAGTTCCCAAAATGGCACCCACAGGCCTCCATGTATTGTGCCACTCAGGCAGACAGACACAACAGCATGTACACCAAAACTCACACATGCTGCACAGAGTAACGTGATGTAGGTTCAAGGTGAGTTGAGAATGCAGTAATGGAACTTTACATGAATGGGCCAGTAAACCCTACTTCAGTGATACAGGTAAAAAGGCCTGTTTTATTCTAATGCAAATTATGCGTAGGTCTGTGAGTGGGTGTGTGAGTGCCTGAGTGGGTGTGTGAGTGTGTGTGGATCTGTCATTGGGTATGAGAGTGTCTGAGTGGGTCTGTGAGTGGGTGCATAGTGTCTGCGTGGGTCTGTGAGTGGGGGTTGAGTGTGTGAATTGGTCTATGATTGGGTGTGTGAGTGTCTATGTGTGGGAGTGAGAGTAAGAGTGTCTGAGTGGGTCTGTGAGTGGGCGTGTGAGTGCCTGAGTAGGTCTGTGAGTGGATGCCTGAGAGTCTGTGTAGGTCTGTGAGTGGGTGTGTGAGTGTATGAATGGGTCTGTGAGTAGGTGTTTGAGTCTCTGTGTGGGTTTGTGAGTAGCTGTGAGTGTCTGAGTGAGTGTGTGAGTGTCTGTGTGGGTATGTCAGTGGTTGTAGGAGTGTCTGAGTTGGTCTGTGAGTGGGTGCTTGAGTGCCTGAGTAGATATATGAGTTGCTACATAAGTGTCTGAGTGGGTCTGTGAGTAGGTGTATGAGTGTCTGAGTGGATCTGTGAGTGGGTGTGAGAGTATCTGAGTAGGCTTGTGAGTGGGTGCATGAGTGTCTGAGTAGATCTGTGAGTGGCTGCATGAGTGTCTGAGTTGGTCTGTGACTGAGTGCATCAGTGTCTCAGTGGGTCTATGAGTGGGTGTTGGAGTATCTGAGTGGGTCTGTCAGTGGATGTGAGTGTCTGAGTGGGTTTTGTGAGTGGGTCCATGAGTGTCTAAGTGGGTCTGTGAGTGTCTGAATAGGTCTGTCATTGGTTGTGAGAGTGTCTGAGTGTGTTTGTGAGTGGGTACATTAGTGTCTGAGTGAGATTGCGAGTGTATATTTTTAAAACTTTTTTCAGCCAAATTCACGAATCTGCCGCAGTGGTACACATCCTGGCGGATTTTAGGACTCGGGGACTGAGCCCCCTGTCCTTTACAAATGTAAAAAAACATATAGGGAGACAGGATAGGGATACCCTGCTCCTATAGGTTTGGTGGGAGGGAAAACCCTTGGAGCAAAAATGATTTTTGGTCAATTTTGCTGTAAATTCACAGAGGATCCATGAATCCGCAGTAAGCTTTTTCTTTAAAAAGCATGTGCTCCTGCGCTTTCAATAAACAACCCCCAGGAGTGGGTCCGGGTCTGGGCGTGCTGCAGACAATTTAACTGAAAAGGGACATAAATCTACCTTCCCCGAGTCTGCCTGAGGCCCCAGGGACCTTATCCCTCAGGGCTGATAGTTTTTTAAAGGGGAGGGGGCACATGGCTCATACGCAGTTGGGGTTTTGGCTGCCTGAAAGGAGCTAGACACATGGCTTTATTGAGGGCCAGGCCCTATGGCCAATCCCATGCCTGGCACAGGCAAAGGGTGTATACGCCTTGCACGCTGTGCAGTTGCCTGCTCCCGGGGGATGTATGCAGGGTCAGGCCACAGTCCAGGCCTTGCAGCCAACCCCATGCCAGACACAGCCAAAGGCCGTGTGCAGCATGGGGTTGACTGACTACAAGAGTAAGATGCAGGGCCTGGACCTGTGGTCAACCTCATGCCATGCACAGTTGAAGGACATGCGCAGCATGGGGTTGGCATTACATATTTACATTAAAAAAGACCTATGAATTCACTGAATAAACAAAGCTTACAGTGAAGTTATTGTTAGGTATGGTAATAATATCTTACTTTGCAAGGAAAAAAACGTAGAAATTCACTTGTGCCTTGCCATGCACTGCTAATTACTTCTTAGATTACATCACTCGTGACATGTTCTATGACATCATTGATAACATGACTATAGCATCTGAAATGACATCATTGATGACAACACTGTGTATGGCGGGAGTGCCAGTTATAGTTACTATATAGCATGAGCTATAGTTACTTGAAATAACTGTAACTGGTGATTTTCAGTGGTTTTGTTGTGAACTGTATCGGAATTACACCAAATTTGGCAGGAAGCTAGATCTTGGTCTGCAAATTGTGCTTTTTGTGATTTGGCATTAATCCGTTCAGTAGTTTTTGAGAAATTAAGGTTTACAAATATTTGTATATATGGAAGGTTGGGTCCGCAAGAGGCTCGGGAGAGACTCGGGGGAGTGCTAATTTAAAAAATAGAGCGTTCTGATTGTCCCATGGAGGTTTTGCTTCCTTGGGCCATCTCGCTCCTGCAAAATTAGACTCCCATGTGAGCGAATGCTTTGATTAGCTGGCAGCACCATGAGAAAAATTTTGCTGGCAGTCATTACAGGGCTCGGGATTTAGGACCTGATTACGAGTCTGGCGGTCTTGGGTCCGCCGTAGCGGTGGCAGCAGATTCACTGCTGCACCGCTGGCAGTTCAACCGCCATGTTGCGACACATGCTGTTACATAGACGAAAGACTGCCATGGTCCCACCACCACAGCCAGGAAATGCCAACCGCAGCGGGATAGGCCAATGTGTCTGTCAGAGGGCAGACCACATGCCTACTTATGAGATGCCTTACAGCCAACGTAAATGTGGCGGTCCAACCACCACATCTAGTCTGGTGGAAAGGGAGGGATATACGGCTGACTGTGGAGCCGATCATACATGTCCTGCCACTGCTGCCTGCTTGATGACGGCCAAAACTGACACCATCGCAGACGCAACTGACAGTAATCTATACTCTTACCTGTTTCCATAGACTTCTCAGCAAATAGATGACCCACCATGGACCTAGCAAGGGGTTTGGGATCCCTGGGCCAAATATATTTTGTGGATCCATCATCTGAATTGTTTTCAATGTTTGACCCAATTACAGCTCTATGAGGCCCTCTTTGGCCAGGTCACTGTCACTGCACAGGTACACTCTACACAAATAGACATGTGTTTACATCCCATAATCAGTGATATTGATGTGTGCATTAAATTGTGTCAAACAACAGCACCTCCTCATCAATATCACACCTATCAATCTCTGTGACACACTCGCATTGCCCACATCCTAGGTCCTGTTGTGATATCAAAGATACATCTGTATGGATGTGTCATGAAACTGAAACACACCTTCTCTGCTACATCTCTGTAATGGACTCTCACACATCACCCACATTAAAAGGTAATGTCAGTAAATGGGATTACAAATAATCAGTGTGAGAAGCATTCAAAGGGCAAAATGTAAACACTCTCTGCAGAATGTGTAGGCTTCTACCAGGGGTAAACCTGACAGGCAGGGACCCTGGGCCACAGTCCACTTTGCACATGCCTTAAAACCTCTATGTGCACAGGACATGGGGATTGAAGTCTATCAGGGGCAACCAATAGCATAACCAAGTGCCATGCATGTGTAGGAAATGTGTAAGTGCAAGTAATGAAAGCAAACACAGCACTAACAGCATTTGTCACACATGTAGATAAAGTAGTTAAAAGGTACACATAGGAAAATGGACACATGTTCATACAAATGTCTACATAGGTATGCCAATTTAACACCCTCCTTGTGTGGATAAACAAATATCTAACTTGAACACATCAAACACATATCCAACCTACATCATAGGGAGAAGTACAACCTAAATTATGCTGACATATGCCAGATCATGCTGAAATCCTTACCATATAATATAACACCCAATTCAATGTCAGTCCCAGTTGGATTTCATCCCAATGGCCAGTCCTTTTGTGCAATCTGTGCACAGCACACACTGCTGTGCCACTAATTTTGCCCTTACTGACACTGCCAGGCAATCTCCTCACAAAGGGGCACCCATTGGGCATGGCAGGCACCTCGAAGATGGTACTGGGGGGGTGTCGGTTTAGGGAGAGGTAGGTTTGGTTGTGGGAGGGGTTTTCTTGGACGTCTTAGGGGTATGGCTGGGTTGAGTGGGGGTGGAGATCAGGTTTTTTAGGGGTCAATTGGATGTGGAAGGAGTGGGTTGGGGTTTGGGAGAGGTTTTTTTTAACTTTGGGAGGTGGGTCAGATTTCACAGGGGTAAGGGTAAGGGCAAGTAAGACACTTTCACTGGGAAATGGACAGGATGTTTGGGAGGGAGTTGGGTTTGGGAGGTATAGGGAGTAGAAATGAGAGGTGTGGGCACTGTATCTTCTGTTTGTTTAGTAGGAGTCTGTTTTCTTTGTGACTGTGAGTGTTTGCATTTTTTGGGTATGTGTGATTAAGATGTGCTGGGTATGCTGGGTGTTGTGGTTGGGTCTGTGGGTCTTGGTGTGGTGTCTGCAGGAATTCTGGTGGTTAGAGATGGGTCTGAGGGTGTTGGTGTGGTGTCTGCAGGAATGCTGGTATTTGGGGATGGGCCTGTGGATATTATTGTGGTGTCTGCAGGAACGCTGGCAGTTGGGGATGGGTCTGTGGTTGTTGATGTGGTGTCTTCGGGAATGCTGGTGGTTTGGAATGGGTCTGTGGGGGTTGGTGTGGTATCTGGGGGTATGTTGATGGCTTGGGATGCATCTGTGGGTGTGGTGCCAGGGGTAAGTTGGGGTGGTGGTGGTGGTGAGGGGGGTGACTGTCTAGTGAGTGGTTGCATGCCTGCATCTTTCCTGCTGTTTTTGTTTGTGTGTGGTACTTGGGTCTGATGAAGTGTGTGCATGCAGATTTATGAGTGTGCTTGGAAGAGGTATGGGAATAGGAAATTTGGATAGGGAAGGGGTAGGAGGTACCGTGGGGTGGAAGGTTGGGAGGGATGTAATGCTGCCATGAAGAAGGAGGCCAGAGCCTGAAAAGACCTCTGTAGTCCAGACATAGCACAGTGGATGCCTTCCAGGTAGGCCACTATATGTGTCAGATGGCTGCCATGCCCCTGGATGGCATTCAGGAGTGCAGTCTGACCTACAGAGATGTTCCTCAGGAGGTCAATGGCCTCCTCACTCAGGGCAGCAGGGGTAATAGGGACAGGGGCTGAGGTGCCTGGAGCAAAGGAGATGGCTCCCTTCTTAGGAGAACTGGCCTGGCCAACTGTTTGGGGAACAACAGGGATGGTTACAATGGAACTGGGGGTGGTGGACAAGGATGAAGGTGGAACTGATCCTGTGGGGTCTGCTACCACTATGGAGTGTCCACCGGAGGATGACTCAGATGATAAAGAACTTGAGCTTCTGTCCTCCGTTGAACTCCTCACACCCTCCTGGTCACTGGGTCCCTCCGTGTCTGTGCTGTCACATCTGCCACCACTGTGACCAGCTATGTCCCCAATGACGTTGGCCCCTTTTCCTTCGCTTGCCCTGGATGAATCTGAAATCACATGTAAAATAGGTTTATTGCAACTGCGCTTCCACATCTGACCATCACATATCAACAGAAAACAATTATTACATGCACATATCACACCAGTTTCATGGTTCACTATATAGACTTCAAAATTAGCATGAGCACGTGCATGCATGCTACATAACCTGCAAACATTTGGTTCAACTTATGTCACAATGCCAGACAGCTCTAAATGCGTTTATGACTTGTCTTCACTCCATTCTTATGTCTATACTAGGATAGTTGATCACCATAGTAAAATGATGTTTCCAAATAGGATGTGTTAGAAATGGGGGTCTCTAGTTGGCAGAGGTAGGTACCTTTGTCCAAATAGGGACCCTTGCTTCCAGTCAGGGTAAGGGGGATACACACTTTGGATAACCCCTGCTCATCCCCTCGGTAGCTTGGCACGAGCAGATAGGCTTATCCCAAAGGCAATGTGTAAAGTATTTGAACCGAACACTCACAGTAACAAAATGAAAACACCACAAAAGACACCACACCAGTTTAGAAAAATAAAATATTTTTATCTAAACTAAACAAGACCAAAATGACAAAAACCAACATATACAGTTAAAAATATGACTTTCAAAAGGTTTCAAGAGCTTGTACCATAGAAAACTATGGATGCGTGACTTTTCACCAAAGTACCTGTAGATGCGTGAAAGTTCCAAAAGCCAAACAGCCGCAGAGTCGGAAAACAAAGAGATGCGACACTCCTGAGACCTTGGGGAGGTGATGCGACAGTCCCGCTGCACGCAGAGGAAGGGTTGCATTGAATCCGGTCTGTTTGGGGAGTGATGCGTCGATTCTTCGTGACGGTTCCGATCCGCAGGTGATGCGTCGGACGAACCTGCTGCACAGGCACGATGCGTGGAAATCCGGGATGCGTCGGCGATCGATGCGGCGGCGTCCAGCGGCGCTGCATTGGTCCTCTTCAGCCGCGATCCCTCGATGCGTCGATTTCTGTAGTTCTTTGAGTTTCTTCTTTCTTCCAGCTCCCAAACAGCAGCGACAACCTCCAGAGGCCCAAAACTGGCACAGGCACCTCTTGGCAGGTCAGAACTCACAGCAGCAGAGTTCAGGGGAGCTGGGGGTGAATTCTTTGTATCCCTGAGACTTCAGAACAGGAGGCCAGCACACTTCAGGCCCTTGGAGATCTCCTTCAAGCAGGGGACACAGCACACAGCAAAGTCCTTCTCCTTTCCTTGGCAGAAACAGCAACTGCAGGCCAACCCCAGACACACAGCAAGGGCAGTACTTCTCCTAAGTCTCTCCAGCTCTTCTCCTTGGCAAAGGTTTCTCCTGAATTCCATGAATGATCTAAAGTCTGGGGTTTTGGGTCTGATACTTATACCCCAAAATGTCTTTGTTCTCTTTGTGCAAGGGGCTCTGAGCCCAGTTCAAACCAGTTCTGGGGGCACTCTGCCAGTGCACAACAACATCCTTTGTCAGTGTGGGCCTTGGTCCCAGACACACCACAGGGGGGCGGAGCCAGCATTGTGGAAGGCAGGCACAGCCCTATTCAGGTACAGGTGCGACTCCTCCCACCACTCCAAATGCAGATCAGGCCTTTTCAGCCTAGTGCTGACTCATCCAGACTCCTGGAGCCACTGCACCTCCCCAGCCCCTGTCACTCCAGAGCCAGACAGTCAATCCACAAACAGGCAGAGGCACACAGGATGGTTGAACAAGAACATTTCTAAAAGTGGTATTTTCAAACACACAATTTAAAAACCATCTTTACTAAAAGATGTGTTATTAAATCCTGAGTTCAGGGATACCAAACTCAATTTTCCAATCTTATCCCTATGGGAAGATATGCTTGTAAAATGTTACAAAGCATTCCCCATTCTGTCCTGTGGGGCAAGATAGCCTTTCAATAGTGAAAAACAAAATTGGCAGTATTTCACTATCAGGACATGTTACACACACCAGTACATGTCCTACCTTTCACATACACCGCACCCTGTCCAGGGGGGTACCTTGGGCCTACCATAGGGGTGCCCTATATGTAAGAAAAGGGAAGGTTAGAGCCTTGCAAGTGGGTACCAAGTCGACATGGCAGTTAACAAACTGCGCGCAGGCACCGCGGTGGCAGGCCTAAGACATCTTTTCAGGGCTACTCATGTGGGTGGCACAATCAGTGCTGCAGGCCCACTAGTAGCATTTGATTTACCAGCCCTGGCACACTCAGTGCATTTTACTAGGGACATACTGGCAAAACAAATATGCCAATCAGGGAGAACCAATCACAATAACAATTTACATAGAGAGCTTATGCACTTTAGCACTGATCAGCAGTGGTAAAGTGCCCAGAGTCCTATAGCCAACAAACACAGGTCAGGAAGAAATAGGAGAAAGAAGCAAAATGTTTGGGGATAACCCTGCAAAAAGGGCCATTTCCAACAGGATGGATACCATTTTTACATTTACACAATGTTCACACAAGGCCAAGATTTCAACAAATATTAATTTTCCTTATAACACATCATGATGTGATGAAGGTCAAGTTAAAGACCAATGCACCATCAATGTAGCAAAAATCATGTCACATGCAAATGCTCATTGCACACTGATGACACTTTTGACTTGAAACCTCATCACATGCCCACTACCTGAAAAATCTCATGAAAGCTGTACTGAAGTAGTTAAGCTATGTATCACATATAGCATAGAAAGGTAGCCTTGAAACATTGAGGGCCAAAGTTTTGGGAGATAGATAATCCAAATTCACACAGCATAAGACTTCATATAGCCATATGAACAGCCCCACACCTGCTTGGTGCAGGTGATAACACCATTCATAGATTGCATTCCTACAAGCCAATACACCTTTGAAGGTTGTTGTGTGTCAGTGAATATCTATGACATGAAGATGTGGGATCAGTATAGTCCTAAAGGGATGGCACATCAGCAAACTCGAATTGCCTTGCAAGGTTGAGTGTAGACCCTCGCATATGATCTCTATAGTTTGACATCTCACTCCTTGATGCATGTCACCAGTCAGTGAATGAATTTTAAAACACTATTGCAGATGAACTAACAACACGGAAATGTACACTGGGCAACATGTAGGTACTAATGCTGATGGCACCAGTGATGTTTGCACACTCATGTCACTGTTGAATCACAAATTACCAATGGGAATTGTTGTACAGTGACTGCATAAAGAGTGCACTGTATGCAGTGTCATATGCAATAGGGCCACCATCACATGAAAGACAGTAGTGAGGGAACATCACTACTTACACAACGAAGACAAGTGGCCTGTTTGGTACAATTGCCACCCAGAACATCAAAGAACATGAGATGAATTATCAGTTGACTCAGCCAGATGTCTACTCAAGACAGCAAATTGGTAGTGGACTTTGCTGTGTTCCTGGTCATAAAGACAATAGGCACAGCACATCAGCACACACCTAATACCAGACCTGCACAAACAATAACTCTTTTTGTGCATCACACATGGGCCACCCACACTCTTGATGGAGAAGTGCCTGCCTGTAACACACAAAGTTGGCAATGTAACATGTATGACTCTGGCCAGGACTCCCCCCCTGTAGCTGATGTCGGGCCCTCAACTGCCCATCAAGCACCTGGTAGGCCACCACCAGTATGCAGGGCAGTAAGGGGGTCAGGGTCCAGCACGTGCCCTGTCCACGTTGGGAGGACTTCCCCAGCTGGACCTCCATGCTATTCCTGGTCCAGCCCCTCAGGTCTTCCCACCTCTTCCTGCAATGGACACTGCACTGGTTAAAGACCCCCACAACCGCATCTTTTGAGTGATGGCTCTCCAAATGGCTTTCTACTGATGGGCGTTGACGGCAAGTTTTTGGATATCTGTTTGGTTGAAACACATTTTGTATACACCTAGCACAAGCATTAATCAGTCAACACAGCACAAGCATTAATCAGTCAACACACTACATGTGTAAATATCACATGTTAAGCACTACAAAAACATGAATACACACTTTTGTAGTCATCTGCTCACTATCCTCAACCCTGGTAATGACCTACACTGATTAAGCCAGCCCACTAACATCATGTAGCCCAGGGCCATCCTACAAGTACTGTGATGTGAAGTACCATGACACACAACACACCCTTCTGAAGTGTAAACTACTTGTGCATGACTGTACAGACACCTTTACAGACAGGCCCATTTACTTGATGCATACGGTCCATAGATCCTGGTATCATAGTATAGACTAAATCCTAAGACTAAGGCCACAATGAAAGGGCTGGAACGTGTGTCACTGAGAGCTTCCTCTCTGGGGATTTGTGGACATGTGGACTACTTAACTGGATATCATACTACATCTAATTGAGTTCTTGTGTTATGTACTACAATCACAGGACACACCGTTTGCCATATGTGGCACTATTACAGGGATGACAATAAACATACCATTGTATGTCTTGTATGATTGGATTGAATGTAAATGGTGACTCACATATCAAAGTCTCTTCAGAAGTAACCAACTATCTACACTGCTGATGTGTCACATGTGCAATAGACCTGTATATTGCAAGCATGACTTATGGAAAGTGATAACAGACCTGTGGGAGTAAGGAGCCTGTCATTAGTAAATGACACACATTGACAATGTGGGCAAATGAAAAGAAGTATTGCGTTAGGGGGTTACCTCAGTCACTATTCAAAATGTAGTTTATTTACAAGCAATCAGGGGTACTATTGGTTCAGAAAACTCATTTTGGGAACTTCCAAGGATCTGCAGGTCTACAGGGAGATTACTCTGTGCATCAGTTGTATTGCCACAGTAACTCTGCTTCAGCATGGGCATGGGGCATAATGGGCACAACTGTTTGTCAGGCCGTGTTCTCTGCAGGCTGAGCAAACTGATCCCACATGAACATCACATTTCCACCAATTCAATAAATAAAAGTAAATTTTCTGGCAATCAAACACGTGACCTCAAGGTTGTGTGGCACTCTGAAGGGGTTTGTGAGGTATAGCTAGCTCCCAGACAACAGTTTGGCGAAGCCTGATGTGGGCTGAGTGATATGTGGAACTGCACACATAGCTAACATCATCCTCAACTGCGTATTACAGTATACAGACACAGCTCATGCTGTAAAGTCTTGTTGCAGGGATTCTGCGCATACACAGAACTATGCGCAGGAATATGGAACCTTGGTGTATAGGGGCTGAGCCTTACTACCGCCTTAGTACCCACGAGCCCAGGACCGACTAGCTATAGTGTCTCTCTCACTCTCCTGCACAAACACGGAGAAGCAAGTGATTAGACACCCCAGAACACAACACTCCCGGATCTCTCAGGAATCGCGGTAACAAGACACACCTTTTCGCTCATACTCTCGTACCTGTCCACAATAAGATTTGACCCCGACACGAATATAGTTTAAAACGTTTATTTTAACTGACGTGCTCTAACATGCAGTATACGTGTCACAACAAGCAGAAAAATGCATAGCAGTAATACGGTTAGCATCGCAGCCAGTCCATACATTAGGAAGGGAGACAGTTCTCATGTGAAAGGTATAAACAGAGTCTTGCAAAAATAAAGTTATGTAGTAACATGTGCAAAAGCAGCATCATGGCTGCATGGGCCTTGCTAACTTAGTGATATCAACAATGTCCCTATAGGCCAAGTGACACCCTCCCCGTGGCCAGGTCGTAGCATGTAGCAAAACAGAATGCAAAGGTAAGCAGAGCCAAAGACGCCTGTGAAAAGGCCGAATTGGAGTAACCAAAAAATTTAAAATATGAATTCAATCAATCAAAAAAAAAAAGGTCCGAAAAAGGTAACAGATTACGTGCACCATGGAATTCAATTCGTTCCAAAAGGTCATCCCCGTCGTTCATGGCACAGAGGGATGCCATCCAGTTGAGCAGGCCGAATGAACAGACGTGCTCCTCATAATCCAATGCCTCCAGGAGCATAGCCGGGCAACTTGCGTGAAATTCGATGAAACTCTGTTGCAAGAGGCGCTGAGCTGCCTCACAGGTATTCCAGCATGCCAATGCTCCAAGTGCAGCCACCCACATCAAACGGCCGTCCCCAGAACAGGCCTGGTCCTGGGCCACTAATGGACCCACCAACAGATCATAATCCGGGTCAGCACGCGATGTTTTGGATAGGCAGAGACCCAAGGCCCAATAGAAAGGGCACCGTCGGTAATAGAACACAGGTTGCACTCAAGTGAAATAGGCAAAGCGATAGGTGAGCCTATAACCAACTCCAAGCGTCGCCAATGGCAAGCATCCAAAAAGTTGTTGCATTCGTTCACGGAACAGGCGCAATTGGCGGGGTCTGGGCACGACCACAGGATGGGCAGCCATTGCGTAACAGGAGCAGAAGTACCAGCACACCGCACACCAGTAAGAGGATAGATAGATAGATAGATAGATAGATAGATAGATAGAGAAGCATTTATAGAGCGCATAGCTACCCTAAGGCATCCCAGCGCTAAGAGCGGCAACAGATTATTCACAGCAAATTAATGGATGGGGTTTTTGAAAAATCAGGTTTTAAGAAGCTTTTGAAAGGCCAGAAGATTGGATTCTAGGCGTAAATTTAGGGGAAGGGTGTTCCACAACCTGGCGACATTGTAAGAAAACGAGCGCCTGCCACTTGTTACCTTTTTAACTCTAGGAACTGAGGCTAGGCAAAGGTTGGTTGAGCAAAGGCATCTATTTGGGCGATAGGGAGAGATTATAGTTTGGTCAATAGGCGGTCCTTTCCCCCAGAAGGACTTGTGGGCAATGCATAGGGACTTAAATTTAATTCTCTCCGTGACAGGCAGCCAGTGTAGAGCTTTGAGTGCAGGCTTAGCGAATTGGCTGTTAGGGATCTTAAGAAGCATCCGTGCTGCACAATTTTTAATAATCTGCAGCTTAGTAGTGGTTGCCCGAGGGGCTCCCAAGTAGAGGGCATTACCATAGTCCAGGCGGGAGAGGATCAATGCCTGGACCATAAGTCTCCTTGCCAAGAAGGGAAGGAGAGGAAGAACTTTACGGAGCATTCTGAAAATGCCGTAGCAGGTAGCAGCTAGTTTTGTCGCCTGATGCTCAAAATTAAGGGAACGGTCCAGCCACATGCCCAAGCTTTTAATCTGATTTTTAGGGGCAGGCGCAGGGCCAAGACAGTTTGGCATCAATGGAAACCCTCTGAAGGCGCTAGAAAAAATAGAATGAATAAATGCCAGTATTACTCCAAAAATCATCTGAAAAGATGAAACAAGGCCAGATCCCACAAGTTTAAAAAAATGTGCAAGGCCTTCAGTATCAGACGCATTAAATATTTGGGGCTAGATGTACGACCATTGACTTTTGCGACTCGCAAATTGCAACAAATTGCGAGTCGCAAAAGTCAATGTACAACAGTGTCTGAGACACTGTTTGCGATTCCCAATGGGATCGCAAATTGTATGCCTCATGAATATTAATGAGGCTTTCGCAATTTGCGCCCCCATTGGGAATGGCTGTCACTCCCAGGGATGGTGGCCTGCTGGGGTCAGCAGACCTCCATATTTGGGACTGCTTTTAAATAAAGCAGTTTTTTCTTTTTTAAATGCATCCCGTTTTCCTTAAAGGAAAACGGGATGCATTTAAAAAAGAAAAAACTGCTTTATTTAAAAGCAGTCCCAAACATGGAGGTTCGCAAAACATTTGTACATGGGGTTGCGCTCGCTATTAGGAAGGGACTAGTAAATTCCAAAATAGTGAGTCGCAAATAAATTGTGACTCGCTTTTTTGGAATGGTACATACCCCTATTGGTTTTTGCATGCGCAAACGGGTGCGCAAACCCGTTTGCGCATGCAAAAACCATCGTACATCTGGCCCCACATGTCCTAGCCACTTGCAATTCGAAGGTCTCTTGAGCTGAAGTGAGAGCGACTTCTTGTTGAAACAATAGCACTTTGAGTCTGCTTAGTTTATTGAAATCTGTTTTCAAAGTGGGAATGGAAGGCCACAGTGAACTATCTACACTCCCGTGTGGGGGCGGAAAATGAACATTGCTGCAACAAGTCACACGATGGGAAACCGTTACTATATACGGAATGCCAGCCCGTAAGCCGCAGCAGTTGTGGTTATTCAGGATAAGATAACTTCCGTTAGAAAGAAAGGTAAGCGTGGGAATAATTGATGGGACTGGTGTTTCTTTCAGAAAACAGGCCAAATTAGGCGCGGACTCGTTGCAAGTCCCGTGAAGCTGAACTTGTGTACAAACTAAAGCATGCCCCACTTTAGAATCACAGTCCTCCACTGTCAGGAAAACCTCATTGTCATCCCGTTGACAGTGAAATGTGAATGATAAGGACCACAATTTGTGTATGAAATTGCTACCAAGGGGCTCAAACCTACCGATTGGATAATGTTTCATACACGCAGTAAACTGAAATAGGGAAATGGGTAATGAGATAACCTCATGTATTAACCATACTGAGGAATCAGTCTCCGCTATTGAGAAGGGTAGCTGCTCTAGTTTCTCTATATGTAACAGCATGTATGTGGAATCTTTCATGAACATAATCTTTTGTTTCTCTGTCAAATTAAAGGGCAAAAACAGGGCAGTTGCGTTCAAATAATCCCATGTGACTTTCCCATTTTTTAACGTTTGTAAAGTCCAAGCGAATTGCATTACAGAGCGCAATTGATTTTGGCCATGATACAACACAGATAGATCATTCTGCACAATGTCAATAACAGATGAAACAATATTATCCAATGTGTAAATACGAGAAGACAAAGTAGAAGAGAAGACAAAGTATTAATACTGTTATCAACCACATCTAAAACTTTACGCAAATTGTCTTGATCAAGTCGTAACCGGAAAGCTGCCTCCATTTGGGACAGTTTCCACAATTCATTATATGCAACATATGCAAAACGTTTAGGTCGCGGTGACTTTGGACCTAAAAGGAAATCCGCCAGATCAATGTTGCCAGATAAACGTGAGAGATGTTGTTTCACAGACGACAATGTTGAATGTTCTAACCATTGTTGATATAATTTACCCACAGAATATGTAGTAACCAAATGTGATTGCGGGAAACGAGGGTCTGGCCTACTGAGTGTAAATCCCCTGGATGCATTTGAAAAATGCAACTGACAAGCATTGGCATTGAGAGGCCATCTTAACCAGCCCAACGGATTAATAGTGGACGAGTTAAGGGTACCATTTTGGACCATATTGTTCGATTCATCTAAAGAGAAATTTGTATACTGCTGCCAGTTGTCATAGACTGCCAACGATGGAAATGAGGGAGAATTTACATTTTTAGATGTAGCCAATCCAAAACAAGTAGTCTGTTGTACAGTCTGATTCAGGAATATCAGCTGTGTTGGTATCAAACATGTATGATGCAATGATGCATTTCCCTGTACCTGCCAATCTTTGGTACCCCATATTGATTTTAAATCAATCATGTCCTTCCAATAATCATAACCTTTCAAGGATAAATCGGCCATGAAAGTCGAAGAATATACCAATTTAGTATGGGTCAGCATGAATTTTGTGTGTGTTGTTGCATTCAACTTATAATAGTAAGATTTAGGGTCGGAGAGATTATAGCCTGAAAAGTAGACAAACTTTTTTTCTGTGTCTGCGAACTACCCTGTAATGGTGTAGGACAATGTTCCCATTGTGTATAATTAACTGGAGTTCGGACTGTGTTGGACTTATGCAGAAAATGATGACAATAAAGTTGGAAACAGAATAAATCAGCATAGTTAGAATTTAAATACAAATATTCAGTTTCAAAAGCAGTATAATATTTTAAATCTGACAACAGTGAATTTACGGCATTAATATCCCAGTCATCGGAATGCAGTCCTGGCTTAATGACGTCACCTAATGATACACGAAAGACGTATGGCATTCGAATCGTCTCAGTCGGGCCGTAGATTTCATATGGAACTTTACCATCACCGACTGGAAATGCTGAGATGTTAACTTTGGGTTGATCCCTTTTCATTTTATGAGACGAAGTGTGTGGGGCCAATACTCAAAAAAACTGTCACAAACCCAATCCACATGAAGAGGAAAAACATGGTTAGCACCATCCAAATGTATGTCCACGGCGGAACCAGATAATTTTTTGAAATCATGAAAAGAAACTACAAGTTTTCATAGGGGGCTCTGCCACAGTGGAAGTTGATGAAGAAGATGAAGAACTTGAAGAAAAGTTATTTCTGTCCATATAATAACCACTAGCTTCCAGGCGAACCAATGGGGGCTGATCAGCATTAAAAGATGATTGTAGCGCAGTAGCAGGAATATCAACAGTGTGCTCCATTGGCGGCGAAGCATATTCATGGGACGTAGCAGCTGTAGTAGACGATGAAACAGGCAACAAATCAATGGAGGTCTCCACCTCGCGTTCCCGTTGCACAGGATTCGTTGTGGAAGACTTCTGTTGCAGAGAAACATCCCACCCAGGAATGCTATTAGGCATACTATTCAGTATCGGCCAAATGGTGTAACTTAACATGTTCAATTGAAATGAATCGATTCTCCTTCTCACCAGGCAGTGGAGGCAAAATCACAGTACGAGTGCCCTTCAAGCCAAGAACTGGGACCGGTGCACGATAGGAGGGACCAAATTCCTTTTTGTTCTCTAGCTTCTCTCGGACCAGATCTCCAACTTTAGGAAGCCAGCCTGTTACCGGAATCAGCACCGCTGCATCTGTGGATGAGGGCAAATGATCCTTTGCAAGGGCATCTTGGGTGTTTCGTAGATCCTGTAACATAGCACAATGGTTATCTACGTCAAAGGTTGCGGCAGCCGCCGCAACGTCTAGACCATCAAGGTCTGGCACAAACATTTTCATGCCAAAGAGCATTTCGTATGGGGTCTGCCCACCCAGAGATCTTCTAGGGAGATTATTTAGTGCACATTGGACACCATACAAAGGAGTCAGCCAACTCCGACCAGTACCTAAAACTCTAGCTGTCAAAGACTGCTTTAAGTCACGGTTCATTCGCTCCACTACGGAATTGCCCTCAGGCCTGTATGGAGACAAAAATTGCAGCAGTACCCCCAGTGACTTCATCGCGTCCTTGTAAGCCTTAGAGGCAAATGCTGGACCTTGGTCAGACTGGAAAGTTCTGCAGGCAAATGTCCTGACAAAGACACGCAAATCTCTAATGACATTTCGATCTTCAGCACTAGGTTGTGGCCAAACCCAAAGGAATCTCATGCACGAATCCATTGCAACCAAAATATATTTATATGCAGTGTCTGATGACAAAGGACCGCAGTGATCAAGGTAAATACAACCAAATGGATGATTTGAAATGTAAAGTTGCTTATATGGTGGATGTGCAACTGTGGACGGCTTAATCTGTTGACAAATGTCACAAGACAGGACATAATTACGAGTCTGTCTATACAAGCCACGCCACCAATAACGCTGCTGCAAGAGGGACACATTTGCTGAAACTCCAGCATGAGCAGATGCCATGCCCTCGTGGGCTGCTATGATCAAAGGGAGTCTGCGGTCCTTGTTGGGAATTAGCCGATCCCCAACGGACGGTATTGTTGCAAATGGGACTTGTTCCGGTGACAAATGTTAAGAATATTTGGAAGGAAAACCTTGTGGGAACGCCGTCCTATCCTTCGTTGCAGCTATAGCCGCAAGAATGTCACTGTCTATTTTAGTCATGGACCTTGTTACGGCTGCTACTGAACAAGTGTCTACTGCAGATTTGGCTGCTTCATCAGGCATTGAATTACCAACAGCATGTGCTTCTACACGCTGATGGCCAAGAGTATGGATAACATGTGTGAGTGGCAAACATTCTTTGAGAGCGGCCACTCGAACCCAAAGCGTTTTATGCTTAATTGCGCTACCTTTAGAATCTCAATATTAATTTTGAGACCAAAAGAAAAAATTGTCATTAAAGGACTGCACACAGTAAAAGGAATCGTACACTATAAGAGTAGGAACTTCAGGAGCAGCGAATTTTAGAGCCAACAGCAAAGTACGCAGCTCAGCCAATTGAGCTGTACAGTCTCCTAGAGTTTGTGTGTGCACCAAGGAAGACTTAAACTCACTGTCATCAATAGAGCCCGCCACTATAGCGCAGGCCGCCGAATAAGCATGTTCAGAGCCCACGGCTGGTTGGGCAGAACCGTCGGTATAAATGATACATTTGTACAGATCAAGAGGAAGCAAAGACGACGGAGGAGGATGAACCTGTTTGTATTGCAAAAACTCCTGTGTCTGTAACGATGGGTCAAAGATAAAAGTGACATCAGCCGATGTCAATGAACTTGCCCACTGAATCCAACGAGGATGCAAAGCTTTAGAATTCGGAACAAGAATGAAGTTGAACAGAGTAAAGCCTGTCTTTGAGATAGTTACCTGTTCCTCTGGTGAACCATAGAGCTGGCCATACAGGTGAAGGACCGCTCCAACCAGGATCTCAAGGTCCTCTGGAGAGAAGGGATGGCCCTCTCACCTGCTTGGCATGGCATGATTGCCCCCAGAGGTGGAAAACAGCAGCTAAAGTGGAGAGGTGTTGATAGCAGCAGTGTCAGGAGGCAAGTGAGTTAAACATCGGTGTACATGTACGCCACATATTCTGTCATCTGTGTAGACAGACACAGCCATTAAACCACGACCATCACAATCACCAACGTTATCCTATGGCTGTGTCTGCCGTGGATGAAACCGCCCATCGCGCGGTCAACTTCCTCAGCCAGCGGTTGTCCCAAATGTCCTATATGTGAGGTCAGGCATCCGCAGTACTGGTGACTGTCAAGTGCATCACCACCACTAAAAAATTTGAAGTACTCCATTGCCATGTAATTTCCAACACACAAATCATCTATTTAGTGCATTACTGTGCCTAAAGGCAAAATGTGCGCTGTGCACTGTACACTGCGGTTGACGGTTTTTTACCTTAAATTTCCTAAATTCATCATTATAGTAGCAATTTAACATTTCTGAATAGATAATGTGCACATTTCTGTTACAAACACATGTGAGGGCCATAATGGGGATTATTGGTGGATGTTCAATAGTAGGCAATGATTATGTGAAGTATGTGTAAAGCTTCATGAAGCAGTAATTTGTTTTGTCACATGACTTTTGGCTTACTCTTCATATGTGTTACTCTGGACACTTTGACCAATGTTCAAAATTGTCTTTACTCATCACATAGGTACCCTGGGAGAGGAAGGAGATGACAGCCTCAAGTGTACTGCCCATTTCCAGACCTTCGGACCATGGAAGAAAGGCTTGTCATCAAGAAGTTTCATTTGAATAGGAAAACAATACAGGATTTATGTCATCCGTTGGAGCCTGATATCCTTACTCAAATCACTTATCCTACATGTATCCCACCAATTATGAAACTTATGTCGGTACTGCATTTTCTGGCTACAGGCTCCTTTCAATACACTGTCGTATATCGCGTATGTCACAACCAATATTCAGTGGTGTGCTACAAGACGTACTTTCAGCAATGATGAGACACATGGACAGCTGCATCCAGTTCCACAGATGTGAGGATTTAGCCACTGTGTACAGAGACGTCTATAGATTTGGTCACATCCCACATGTGGTTGTAGCCATTGATGGCACCCATATTGCCTTAGTACTGCCGCAAGCCAGGGAACAAGTTTACTGTAACAGGAAGCACTTCCATTCTATCAACGTGCAAGTTGTCTGCTTACCAGATTTTAGATCTCAAACGTCTGTGCCTGGTTTCCAGGTTCAGCCTATGATTCCTTCATACTGCGGAACAGCACCATACCTCAGCTGATGTCACAACTACTACCGGAGAGGGCCTGGCTTGTGGGTAAGTTTGATCTGTTCTAACCTTGTGTGGGTAATATCAGGTACTATAATCAGAAAGTGTGTGACTTATTGCTGCACTTACGTCTGTCTTCCATCTAGGAAACTCAGCGTATCCCAACCGTCCATGGTTGTTGGCACTGCTGAGGAATCCATCAGTGCCAAGCGAAGTCCACTTCAATGAGGCCCATGGAAGAACATGGCAGCCAGTGGAGCTGGCTTTTGGGCTCCTGAAGGCTAAATTCAGATGTCTGGACAACACTGGGGGAGCCTTTATCTACTCACTTGGAAAGGTATGTCAAATCACCATGGCCTGCTGCACGCTCTGCAACATTGCCCTGCAATGGAACAACCCTTATATCTCAGAGGATGAAGACCATGATGACCCACCGGGTGAGGATCCTGAAATGCCAAATGATTATGATAGTTGTGAAGAGGAAAGAATTGACTTGCGTCAAGATCTCATCAACAACTTCTTCTCATGAGTGTAAGTATGTTGCGAGATGTCATGACTTTGGGGTCGATTCCGATTCGGGCCGGAAAAAGCACCGACCGACTCGGATCCGGAAAAAATACCGACCGACACGTACCAGTGGCGCCCGACACGCCAAGTACGATGCAAGCCGCGATAAATCCGACCGACACGTCAGGAAACCAAGCCGACCGACCGAGCCGCTCGGAAAATAGCAATCCGGCCGGAAAAACACGCGAATCCAACCGACCGACACGCACCCGGAACAAATCCGACCGAATCGTACCCGCCAACTCCAACCCGCAAAGTACGATGCAAGGCGCGAAAAACACGACCGAGTCGGACGGAGGACAAGCCGTACGACCGACACGCACACAAAACCGAGCCGAAGCAACACAATACACCGCGACCGACGCGTACGCAGCATACAAAACTGCACAAACACAGCGTGAACGAAACGGAAAACACCGTACGAGACCAATGCAGGGTCCGACTCGGTCACAAGAACGTTTCCAACATACACAAACAGCACAAAGGAAAAATCAACCAAAAAAGGCCAAACAAGCAATTACCAAGCCAATAAACACTGGGGGGTGGGGACAGAGAACAAAGACACACCCTCAACTCCACCTATATAAAGGACACAAATCACTACCATGAGCCTTTGCAAATGCCATTTCACTGCCAGCACCCAAGAGAAAGCAACCACACACCCACAGCTCATCCCTCACACAAGCCACACACCATCAGCACACCAACAAATACCTACCTCACATACACCCAGCAAAACACACACTCACACACCCTCACCTGCACACCAACACACACATCACTCACCATCACCACCCATCACCATGCCCCCAAGAAGAATCCCAAGTTCCTAGATTGTGAATTGGAAGTCCTGGTAGACGAGATCCTCAGGGTGGAGCCACAGCTGTTTGGCACTCTGGTCCAACAGACCCCCATGTCGCAGAAAACCAAGATGTGGGAGAGGATCATCAACAGGGTGAACGCCCAATCATCATGTCGGCGCACAAAGACGGACATCCAGAACAGGTGGTATGACGTGCGTAGGAGGGTACGGGACCTGCTGAAGAT